>LPNX010040557.1:36304-320926 GCA_001517045.1 Pseudotsuga menziesii
GTCAGAGCCCCCCATTTTCAGGAGGGGGCGTGTGGGAGCCCCCCAATCCAGGAAACTCCTAGACCCGCGTTTCCCCAAGTTTTGCAGAAAGGGGGGCGCTGGGAAACGTTTCCCATGGAGCCCTCCAGCCCCCGGGGCGTGGGAAGCGTAGGGGGCGAGCCCCCGACCCTGGGAGGCGCATCCCTGTGGAACACTGTGAATTTCTCAGTGATATGGCTCATGGTGATGAATAATCCATGCTATGCCCTCATGTACAAAACTGGCACTGGAAAATAAAAGAAAATATCCAACTACCACATCATAGTAGCCCATCTACAATGTATGTGATAGCAAGTAGCCCATGAAGGTTGCTAGAGCAAGTTGACTAGTTTTCTAGAATCTAGATCGTACTTCAATCATGCAAAAGGTAGGAAGTAAATGTCCTTTACAAGAACAAGATGATGGAGAGGTTGAATTGGATAATATGTTGGTTTACTCAGTCATAAAAGTTATCTGCATTCTTCTTGCACTTCATTAGTTTGAAATTTCTCTTGTTAAAATTGGCAAATAGTTTTTCTCCATTACTTCTTTGGGACTTTTTCCAATTTTATCATATGGAGAAAATTGAAGAGGTTCTTCACATCGCTTGTTGTGGGAGTCAATAGCATATTTTGCTACCATTTTGCAAACAACCTCCTTTTGCAGACTATTGTTGTGTTGAAAAATTGTGACTACATGAAGCTGCGACACTCCATCATGGGCTCTATCATGGATGTTGTGGGGATAATGACTTTGACTGCATTGTAGTGGGAAGTGTATGCGTGAGAGGTACTCCTAGTACAAATGAGTCCTATTTGAAATTAGATATTGGGGTCTATGCAACATTTGGGAGTTGATTTATTACTTTGAGCGTGAGTGATGTTGTCGCCTAATTCGCACTTTGGGTCACGTGGAAGAAATCTTCAAGCCACTAGGTGTGACCTTGGGGGCAAGCTAGAGCCAAGTGCTATCACCTGATACTCATCTCCTCCGTCTAGGCCAACTCGTAGTGAAGCCAAGTGGGGTGGTCCCTATAAAAAGTAAAATCTAAGGTTTTTACTCTATGAAAGAAAAGATTGATTCTAGGAGTTAATACGAAATGGATAAAAGATCACAATGGACTATTGCAAGAAAGAAATTACATCAACGACATATGACAATGTAAACGTCATTCACGACATTTTGTAAGATTTGATTTAAGCATGAAACATAACATAGACCAGTGTCGATGAATAATGGAGTGCTTGTAAGAGTGGAGTGTTGTTGTGTCGTGTAAGTATTGCAGTTGTCTCATTGGTCAGTTTTAAAATTATTAGTGAGTGATTAAGGGAGTGGGTAAATTGTTGGTCGATTTTATTAATATGGTAATGATCTGGATTATTAGAGTGGAGAGGGGATTCCAGATATACCCAACGGGTACGAGGAATATGTCCGAAATTACTTAGAAGTGGTTCTCATAGCGAAATGTGGGCTAAATCGGAGTTGCAGGGGTGTGTCCAACACTACATCAAACGATGGTGTATCCTGACGAGGCCCTGCGGTCACTATTTAGTGGTTCTCGCTTCACTTGAAGACTTTGCCCACAACTTAGCAATATTTGAAAAGCGCTGGATTTTTGTTTGGGGATCAATTTAAAAGATGAGACTAATTACTAGTCACTCATATCCTTTTCTGATACAAACAACTGATCAGACAAAGCTGCAGTGGAGGTAGAGCATGCGAAGATAAGAGCCTTGTTAATTTTAAGGATTTTTTTAATAAGGTTTGTTTTTTATTATATCCCCAAGAGTCTCTTTCAGTTGTAAACCCTAATCGGGAAAGCAAGGGGATGTAAGTTACCGTAAAAGTAAAATATAGTATAAATCAAACTAATGTTATCTAATTAATGCTACCATGCATCTATTTCCTCTTTCGAATAACTCGAGAAGTCATGGGGTTAGAAGTTGTATTACTTTGCAAAGGATAAAGATATAACTTAAAATAACAAAGAAATAATGTTGTATGAGATGGAGGGTCTAATGTTTGATTGGATAAGTTCACAATGTTTGTGGGGGTTCGAGAGTTGTCGTTGGAGTTTCCTAGTTGTTGTGTTTTGAGGCATTCAAATTTTAGTTATTGTTTTTAGAGACGTTTGTAACAGTCTCTTCATATTTGTGTGTTATGTCAGAGCATGTTGTATCCCACATGAATGGATTTATGGAGTTTGTTAGTTCCAGATGGAGTGTGTATGATTTGGAGGATAGGAGTTCTAGCTAGGTTCTTTTTCGATTTGTTCTCAGATCTAACAAGAAAAAGACTGGTCAGACGGAAAACCCTTCTATTGCCAATGTTCAAGAGGGGTTTAATCTTTGCAAAAGCCAGTATGACCTCTAAGTTTCTGCATTGTTTTAGGAATGCGATGTTTGTTAACCGATGGGCGATTTTTATTTTCAAATGTTCGAAGAGTTTGAGCACTTTCAGTGTACCCCTTCCATACAGGGGAAGAATCTAGTTGAACATGAGGATATGCAGTTCAAAGATTATTAAAAACAATTATCTTTGCGTTATTGCAGGCAAAATTGCTTGACGCGTTTCGATCCTTGCTTGGATCATCTTCAATAGCTTCAACCGCTTGAAAAGATGTTCATCGATTAATATAATGTGTATTGTATAAATAATCATCCTTAGCTTGTGATTTAAAACCATATGTTAATGTTGTACAAGTCAACTAGGTTGTGGTTTTACTTCATTCCTTAATGTGTAGATCAGAGGTTGCCAGCCTTCACTAAGCTTTAGTCTGCCATCTCTGTTGTGGTTGATTAGGTTTAGTTCAATTTCAAGGGCCTCTCTAATTCTTCGTTTGCCATAATGATCAACTCTGGCGATGACTATAGCATTTTCGAGACAAATATGATGTTTTGTTTCCCAAGAATGGTCGGCTAGGGCATATTTTTGAGTTTCGTTCCATTTTAGATCAGCGCCGTGTTATCCACTAAAGTTGCACTTAAGTGGATTTCCGATGAGCCGCCGTTGTGATGAACAAGCCAGTTGTTCATTATCGATGCTTGAAGGTTCAAAAGACATTTCAGGGCCATTTTGGGGCCCCCTTTTTTTTAATAATTAAATGTTCATATCCCATGGGGTTTTTGTAATAAATGTTCTAGCATGACAAACTTTTTGTAAAGGACTTGGCTTCTTAGGACTTAGACATCAATCTAATCATTCCAAGGTGTTTTTTCCCTTGTCAATTATGCAATGTTGAATAAGCGATGTATAATTTTCGAGTTTTTTCGCTGCTCCTCCAAAGCTGGAATGGTCGTCTTGGTGGTTAAACCCTGGGAGGCTATTAAAGTTCATGTGTCGATGTATATAAGCATGCTAGACATGGTTTTGAGTCATTATGAACATGTACTAGGTCACCCTAGTTTTTTTTCAAATACCAAAAAAAAGATCCTGCAAAATTAGACCATTTTTTAATGGTTTAAATGAGAAATTTCAAATTTTATAAAACTGTGGTCCGTAGTCCATTTTTGGTGTAAGGATGCTCGTTTTCACGCTCAGAGTGTCCTCTTTACCTTGGGATCCACTTTTTCTGTGCTTCGGGTGACTAAATTATCTCGTATGACATTTTTTCTCTAAAGGTGCGATGAAGTGGCAAATAAATGCTAAAAAGCGACAAAATGACACTAAAGTCAAAAGTCAAAAGTCATTAAAATATTGGTCAATTACATGGAAGTGGAGTCGTTTCTTATTTTTGTTTTAAGGTGAATTAAACTATGGTGTAAAGTGTCATTGTGGAGACATAATTTGGAGGCTAGCAAATGGTGCGGAGCATGAGTGCACTCCCCTCATGGGCCCTCACGATGAGTGATGTTGCAAATCAATGTATTGGTTGGTGGGGAGTTTGGTGAGTGTGTATCTCCCAATGGAGAGGTGGAAACTCCCCATACCAACCACAATGAACATATCCCATAATTTACTCACTTCACTTCATCCTCATGTCATCACTTGTGTGGCTCCTTTCGAGTGGGTTGTGTTATCACATATATAGTAGCCGGGAAACCATACTCTATTTTTCAGATTTCAGTACATTTTTTCAGCCAGTTCCCCTACATATGAGATGTTGAGATGAGCATCTATGATGGATCATGATTTGATCGATGGACTATAGTACTCTCCCATGCCATGACTGAGTCTCAGGACACTCAGATTTGGAGACTGATGTAGTCATTTTAGCCATTTGCAGAGCAGTTATTGATGCCCAGAGTTTTATCAGTGTTTTCTCATTGGACTGATGTTGGTTCAGATGGATTATTTGCATGTTTATGACTCATCTTATATATCTTGTGTTATGGTTATCATTGATCTTATACTCATTCTTGTGACATGTATTAGCATTTAGTGTCATGATTTGGCGGTCATATAAATAGGTGGACTTGGATGTATCAATATTATGTATTGATGTCCTTACTTAGACTTGGAAGTTCTTGATCTATACTCAATGGTCTTACCCTCCTTAGGGAGAATAGAGGCAGTCATTTCAACCATACTTTGGCTTGCTAGTGTTTGTTTCACCACTCACTATCTCCACCCATCAATTACCTTTCGATTATGTTTTTGACCCGACTTACTACTTGACTTGTGGCATGGAGGACCTTTCCCCACTAGAGCTTCTATGATTGGATGAGCTTCCCTGTTTATGTGTGTCTCGTTTCTGAGTTGCCTAGGTTGTGTTGGCTAACCTGAAACAAGTAGCGTTGCCATCTATACAATGTGTTTGGAAATGGAATGAATATCTTATGAAAAAGCCCATTCATGAAAAGTAGTGTTTTTAAACATACGTGAATGCAAGGCTAGCCTAATGAAATTGGTTTTGAAGTACAATGAAAATAATATCTTAAAACATTCATGAAAAGGAGTGTTTTTTAACATACATGAATGCATCAAGCCTAATTAATAAAAATCAGTGTAATAAAAACATGGAAAGAGGCTATGGAAAATCAAAGGCCCAAAAAAGCAATGGTTCCTAAAAGTTATATCTAAGGATTGTTGGCCTTACTTGTATTGAGTTGGATTGTGCGCATTTGTCAAGGTGAATAAGCACCTTTGAAGTAACTCACCCATTTGTGAGACACTGCCATCCCCTGTGTTGTTGCTTTTCTGTCATATGCTAGAGTGAGTATCCCCTTTCCATATTTGAAGTGTCACAATGTCAAGTTGGTAGTCACCCTTTGCCCTAGCCTTGCGAATTCTAACCCTCACCCTTCACTAGTAAAATGATTACAACTATGAAGTGAGTATGGTCTTGAAAGTCTGGTCTGAGTCATAGTTAATAAATAAAATCCTTTATATATGGTTGATAGATCGCTAGTGAAATGATTACTACTTGTTATAAGTGTTATTTGAATGATTTGTAGAGCATGTCTTGACCTGCGAACACTTGTAGTAGATGGATGCTAGCCTGAGTTATATTACTGGTTATAGGGTCATTTACAGATTATTATTTTGTCTATCTGGATGTTGTAGATGATCATACAGAGACCTAGAGGAGGTATGCATATACACCTTAGATGGATTTGGACTCTTTGAGTCCAGTGAGAGCTTGTTTTCAGTTCTGGTCACTTGCAGAGATGATTTGGCTCAGTGTACCTTTCTAGTGCATTTTTGCCATACTTGATGGCCTGTTTGAGCAGGGAGATATCTTTCTTGGATCCCCTAGGGCGTTGTATGAGGGATAGGTGGTCCAACCACTTGATTGTACCATATTACCCCCCTCCCAGAGAGCCTGGTGGGCTGAGTTGGATAACACAAGCACCCTAGGAGGCAGTTTCTGGCATATCACGTTTCTCGAGGCAGATAAGAAATAATTAAAATGGCTAATGAAGAATTCGATTTGGGTTATTGAGGCAAAGAAATGGCATGGGATGAGTTTTGATGATGAGGGTGATATCTTCCACTTCTTCTCCAACAGTTGCAACACTTGGATGGGCCCACATCTATTTTTTTTGGGCATATTATATTATTTTCTGGAGCTTTTGGACGCTCATGATTTCCTCAAGGAGGCACAATTTCATAGTTAAAAAATTATATTATTTTTATTGTGGCATGGGGACATCCAAAGGGAGTTAGTTAACACTCCCTGGACCCACCATGTGCTTCATTTATTTTTTGTTGAGTGGGATCCCCTCTTTTAGGGTGAGTTAGTCCACTTTTATATTATATTATTGTATTGATCCATGTATTGTATGTTGAGCTCATTTCAACCATTGATTAGAACATTTATATCTTTTAATCTTAGCCACCCATTTGAAAAGTGGTTAGGATTTTGGTTCTCTCATTCCTATGTAAAGGAGAGAGCTTCTCATTTGTAAGGGGTCTTTGGCTCTTGGATTTGGATAATAGAAAAACTTTTCTTGTGGATATTTTTGGGTCTCCTTTGCATCTGGTGTTCTTCGATGGTGTTTGGAAAATCTTTTGCTTCCTAGCATTTGGGTATTTGTTTTGAGAGATATATATATTTTTTTGTTAAACATTGTCTTGTCTACAGGAGGGTGACTTCAACTTGGGCGTTTTTGCAGGGCTTCCCCAACTCGCTTGGCTTGGATGCGTTTTCTATCAGGGGGTTTTCATTAACATCAGTGTGACTATGATTTCATCTTGCTATTTTTCTGAAGCATTTGTTTTTTTCTCATGATGTAGCAAATCTGATATGGGTGACATTTGTTGTGCAGGAGAGAGGGCGCAGTGGCTTCTTGGGGCAAAACGTTGGGCATAGAACTCACTCAAATCTTCTCAAATTGATCGAGATATTAGGGATCATCATCATCAAGGCATGTACAAGGTTTTCCAGGTAAGATCTATAGGTTAGTGCATTTCTTCCAAGATCTCAATCCATTGGCATTGGTACTTCCATTTTTATTCTCAAAACCCTAAATATAAAAAACCAAAAAATATTATGGTTCAATCTGCCTGAGTTCTCGGCAAACCATTTCTAGGTTTTGTAGATCAGGTCATGCCCTAAGTGGGTCTTCCTCAATGCTGAGCTAGAAGTGACTATGTTGCCCTAGATCTGAAAAACACTGATCTTCAAACCGTAGCGCTACCTTCCAGGTTGCCCTCTTTTCTCAAAATTTGATCTTTTTCGGCAAAACCACTTTTTAAGTTTGTTGATTGGGTCTATACCCAGGTGGGTCTCCTTCAATGCTGGGCAGAAAGTGACTCCATTGCCCTAGATCTGAAAGGCACTGATCTCTAACCCTAGCGCTACCCCTTCTTTTGCCTTTTTCCCTTGCGTCTTGGTCTTCTCCGGCTGACTCGGGCGCTTTGACACTGTCATACCTTCCTTCGAGTCTATCCCTTGGTACTAGATAGCCCCAATCCCGTTCTCACTTGTTCTGCATTGGTCATGTTTCCCAAGGCAGTGGATATCTTCACCTTTTGCTTGTACCTTAAACCCCAGATCTAGTATTTACCTCATAAGTCATCTGTGTCCCAACTTGGATCAAATCTCATATATCCTAAACCTTGATCCAAAGCCTTGGTTCACCTATTGACGTCATCCATAGATCTAGGGTTTCCATCACCTTGCACCTTATGTACCTCAAGTCCATTTGATTTGATCTGATGTCTAGGTCTGGTCTCTCCTGTTGGGAGTAGATCTGGGTATCCCCCATTGTTGTCTTGGGCTAAGATAATATAAAGTGAAGACTGCCTTGATTGGCGTGACAACCATCCATTTGGGAGTCAAGGCAATCTTGGTTCCACCTCCTTAGTTGCTTGTCCCTCTACCGTCCATCCTGGATCCATCTCACATAGGCAACTACAAGGTTGGTGATAACATTTTGGCGGCATTGTCGGGGAGGTAGAGGCCTACCTTGGTTCGACATACCTCACCTTTCCCTACGACTTATCTCTTTTCGGTGAATTACTTGTGTGGTTCGCCTGGCGACTCCACCCCATGACTCCACTGAGGACCGTACCCAACGTATTAATCTTAAGTTCTAAAGTCATGTCTCACACTGGAGAGAGTGATTCAGAAAACAATATGATGATGAAAATGATGATTGAAATGAGCAAATTGATACAAAGTTTATACGTTTTGGTTTTAAATCAGCAGAAACAAAACACAAGACGTGATGAACATTTCCATAAACTTTCTCAGAGTGTATACCAATGATTTCCCTCAGACTATGTCAGCTAGGACACTTTTGGATAATCAGGTAGTGACAAGGTCTCAAACAAGAAATAACGCAAGGAATCTAGAAACTAATAAGCCTGTCATAGGAAATAATTCTTCTGAACAAAGGAATACCACTGATAAGAATCTTTCACAACCACCAAATGTTCCTCGTGGGGGCATCCTGAAGAAGAATGAGCAGCGTTTGAGGATTCCATCTCAAGAAACCAGGAAGGCAGTAAGTCCAAACTTTGCTAAGCCTCAACATAAAGAAACAATGCAGAGAAAACAATTAAACCTCCTTGGCAAATTAGTTCCTCCTGCGATACAAGGTAGTTTGAATACAAACATGCTGGGAAAACTTTTTGGATATTCAATCATGATGCCTTTGAAAGAGCTCAGAGCTACCCCTTCTGTCAAAATTCAGATAATGCACTTGTTGGGATTAAAGACAAGTGACAAAGACCAAGGGAAGTCTTGTAACTTAAAGGTTGACTTGATCCATTTCGTTTCCAAACCAAATATCCCTGTACCTCTTAATGAATTACTGAAGGTCCTATCCTTGTTTAACCAAGCTACTCAATTTCTAGGGATCAAACCTAAGACTAAAGCTATTGAGAAATCAACATTTAAGAAAGACCCCCCCATAATGATCCAAAGTGTAACTAGTAATGGTGGTGGTCATCCCTCGTTCTACATAGCCCTAGAAATAAACCAACTGATTCTTCACAATTGCATGCTAGATTCAGGAGCAGAGGTTAACGTCATGCCACTTAAAGTAATGGAACAACTAGAGCTAAGGCCATCTCGGCAGTTTAATAACGTATGTGGAATGGATTGTCGACCTGTTAAGTCTGAAGGAGTATTTGAAAATTTAAACATGAAGCTAGCATCATACCCAAAGATTGAAATAAACATGAACGTTTTAGTTTTAGACACACCGGACACATGGGGAATGTTGCTGTCTAGAGAGTGGGCTACTAAGTTAGGAGGAAGCATCCAGATGGACCTTTCATATGCCACCATCCCTATCGGAGAAAATGCATCCTATAAATTAGTGAATGAAAAACCTATGACTGAACATGTGGAAACACCAAAACGCCTTTTAGAGGAAGCCATGCGGCCTATAGAGGAGGTCGAAAACTATATGGTGATGGAAAACTATTGGGAAGAGCCTCGACAACACCCTTTTCCTCCCAGCAAAGTATGGAAGATGCATTTTGATGGAGCTAAGTCTAGGCATGGTGTTGGAGTAGGAATTGTCCTTATTTCCCCCTCTAGAGAAGAAAAGTATTTTTCTTTCCGTCTAGAGTTTGAAGCCACAAATAACGTGGCCGAGTATGAAGCCTTACTTTTGGGATTAGAGATTTCCTGAGATCAGAAAATCAATTGCTTGAGTGTTATAGGTGATTCGGATTTAATCGTGTCCCAAGTAAAAAATCAATTTGCAGCCAAAAACAATAGACTTAGAGATTATAGAAATGTTGTTTGGGATACCATTGAAATGTTCGATGCCTTTGCGATCCAAGCAGTTCCAAGAGAGGAGAACACCTTGGCTGATGCATTATCAGTGATAACATGCACTTTTGAAATCCCAACCCACCTTAAAGAGGAGTGTAAAGTTGAAGTGTTATATAGACCATCAGTCCCTAACAATTAGGATCATTGGCAAGTCTTTGCCAATGAGATGCTCAAATCATTTCCTTCTTACAACACTTACATAATTTTCAGAATTGCAATGTCGACTTGGAAGATAAAGTGAACAACCTGTCATTGCAAGATGTTGATGTTATGAAATTAGCAGTCCCTTTAGAGAAGAATTTCAATAGACATGATGAATATAAGGGTAAAAGAGTTGATTCAGTAGATGAGGTCATAGAGATTAGCATTGGAAGCTCGGTTTCTCTTAAAATGATAAAAAATGGAAAGAAAGCCTCCCCAAAAAGAGAGGAAAGCTATCGAAAATCTAATTAGGGAGTACAAGGATGTTTTTGCTTGGACATACGATGATCTCAAGACCTTTGATCCTGCCATTATTGAGCATGCTATCCCATTGAATGAAGGAGCAAAACCCTATAGGAAAAACTTGCGAAATGTTAATCCTCAGTTAGCTCCATAGATAAAAAAATGAACTTGAAAAGATGCCAGCTGCTGGAATTATCCGACTCGTATGACACACCACCTGGGTATCTAACCCTGTGATTGTGAGAAAGAAGAGCAATGAAATCAGGATATGCATAGATTTTAGAAATCTGAACCAAGCATCTCTTAAAGATAACTACCCTTTGCCAAACATTGAGAACTTACTGCAAAGTGTTACAGGCGTGGGTATGCTGTCAATGTTAGATGGTTTCTCAGGATACAATCAGGTACGGATAAAAAAGGAAGATAGAGAAAAAACAACCTTTACAACTCCATGGGGAACGTTTGAGTACATAAGAATACCTTTCAGATTATTAAACGCTGGCTCAACTTTTCAAAGAGCTATGGATCAAGCCTTCAATGATCTCATTGGAAAGATTATCGCTATTTATCAAGATGACCTAACAGTCTTTTCCAAAGAGCGAGATGATCATGTGAAACATCTAAAGAAGGTGTTTGATCGATGCAGGAAGTTTGGTATATCTTTGAATCCCAAAAAATCCACTTTCGGAATTGATGAAGGTAAGCTATTGGGACATATCGTGTCTAAAGAAGGCATTAGGATAGACCCTGAGCGTGCCCAAGCCATTAATACTATTGTTGCGCCCCATAATGTTGCTTCCCTACAATCCTTCTTTGGAAAAATAAACTTCGTTCGAAGATTTATACCGAACTTAGCAAAGTTAGCCAAGCCTCTAAATGCTCTTCTTAGGAAAGATGCGAAACTTGTCTGGGATAAAACCTGTGAAACATCATTCATTAAGTTAAAGAAAGCCATTTAAGCTGCTCCTGTTCTAGCTTGTCCTGATTACAGCAAAGAGTTTATGACCTATTCATACGTTTCTGAGGATACCATTGGTGGAGTTCTGTTACAAAAGAACAATGAAAATCATGAACAACCTATAGCTTTTATGAGTAAAAACTTGAGAGATGTTGAATTAAATTACACTACTACAGAAAAGCAAGCCTACGCTCTAGTCAAAGCCCTAAAACATTTCAGAAATTACATAGGGTACTCCAAGATTAAAGCCTTCGTGCCATATCAAGCAGTTAAAGATGTCTTATCGCAAGCAGATGGTATAGGTATTAGAGGAAATTGGATTTCATGGATCCAAGAATATGACTTAGAGATCAAACCCATTAAAATCGTGAAAGGTCAAGGTTTGGCCCAATTATTAACTGAGAAAAGTAATAGTCATGCAGTTATTCTTGCTAGTGAGCATGAATCTCATATTTTGCATATTGATGAAGACCATGAATGGTATAAGGATATTATCTATTTTCTGAGAAATCTGTCGTGCCCCGATTATTTGGTAGATCGTCAAAGGAGAGCCTTGAGGTTGAAGGTGGAAAAGTATATATTAACTCAAGATGGTTTGGGTTGGAGGAACCTCGATGGAATAATTTTGAAATGTGTCAATGTGGAGGAATCCAAGACCATCATTAAGGAAATGCATGCAGGTGTCTGCGGTGGACATAATGCATCTAAAACAACTACCGCAAAGATTATGAGAGAAAGATACTACTGGCCAACCCTCTTCAAGGATGTGCACCTTTTTGTGAGAACTTGTCAAGAGTGTCAGTTTTTCTAAGGGAAACCCAGGTTGCAAGCCTTACCGCTAAACCCCGTGGTAGTAGAAACTCCTTTTCAACAATGGGGTATGGATTTCATTGGGCCCTTTGATCAGAATTCAAGTAATGGATATAAATACATATTGACTTGCACAGATTACTTCACTCGATGGGTTGAAGCTATACCAACTAAGAAGTGTACAGCTGCAGTAGTCATCAAATTCCTAGAAGAAAACATAGTCTCACGATACGAATGTCCTATAAAGATAACCACTGACAATGCTAAAGCTTTTAGCAAGCTAGAGATGTCAACTTTTTGCATGAATCATGGAATTACATTATCCCATTCGTCTAACTATTATCCCCAGGGTAATGGTCTCGCTGAATCCAGTAATAAGAATTTGATTAAGCTTTTGAAAAGAATGGTTGGAGAAAATAAGAGAAGTTGGGATAACAAACTAAAATATGCATCGTGGGCCGATAGAACGAAAGTAAAAAGAATCACATGAAAAGCTCCTTTCGAATTGGTTTATGGGAAAGATTGTAGACTTCCAATTAATAAGCAAATCCCAATATATGAGTTATTACAACAATGTACTTCAGATCAGGAATCATTTCAAGCAAGAATTGACAAGTTAGTGGAACTTGACGAAGTAAGAAGGATGGCATTTGACAAAAGTGTTATTGAGCAAGAAAGAGTTAAGGGGACTTTTGATCAAAGAACAAGAGATGTAAAATTTGGAATAGGAGACATAGTCTTGCTATGGGATAAATTAAAAGAAAAACCGAGAAAACATGGAAAGTTGAAAAATATGGATGGGTCCGTATCGAGTATCTAGCATTGCTGGAAAATGAATAGTCTATTTAGAAACCCTAGACGGGGAGGAATTTGAACTTCCTATGAATGGGCTTTTGTTAAATCATTACTTCTTGCCCATCGCTTGAGTCTTGTCTTGCCTAGTAGGGTAGAGTAGGTAGAACCTAAATAAGCCCTTGTTGGGCAGTAGTGTAGCCTGTCAGTCTTGCACCTTTTGTTTTTGCCTGAAGCTTGCTTTTCAAAGCTCTTAGTGTAGTTTTCAGTCTTAGCATTTTCTTTCCCTGCAAAATAAAAATCAAACTTTTCTTAAAAGTTATGGTTATAGATTATATTTACTTTCTGTTTTTCAGTTTCATGCATTTCAGTTTGAGTATTTTATTTTATCCACACAGTGTGCTGACGACCGGTTTGTGAGTTTGGTATAGCTTTGGACAGTTTGCAGGAAGTTGGTGACATTTTGGCAGCAGTTGTAGAGCTGGAGGGATTGATCGAGGATGATGCTAGTAGCAGTGTGCGAGGACCAGAGATTCTGAGGTTCTCAAGCGCTCTATTCAGTAGAGCACTTGTCCCAGCTGGAGCCAGATGTTATCACATATATAGTAGGCGGGCTACCATACTCTATTTTTCAGATTTCAGTACATTTTTTCAACCAGTTCCCCTACATATGAGATGCTGACATGAGCATCTATGATGGATCATGAATTGATTGATGGACTATAGTACTCTCCCATGCCATGACTAAGTCTCAGGACACTCATATTTGGAGAATGATTTAGTCATTTTAGCCATTTGCAGAGCAGTTATTGATGCCCAGAGTTTTATTAGTATTTTCTCATTGGGCTGATGTTGGTTCAAATGGATTATTTGCATGTTTATGACTCGGCTTATATATCTTGTGTTATGGTTATCATTGCTCTTATACTCATTCTTGTGACATGTATTAGCATTTAGTGTCATGATCAGGCGGTCATATAAATAGGTGGACTTGGATGTATTAATATTATGTATTGATGTCCTTACTCAGACTTGGAAGTTCTTGATCTATACTCATTGGTTTTACTCTCCTTAGGGAGAATAGAGGTAGTTATTCCCATCATACTTTGGCTTGCTAGTGTTGGTTTCGCCACTCACTGTCTCCACCCATCCATTACCTTCCAATTATGTTTCTGACCTGACTTACTACTTGACTTGTGGCATGGAGGACCTTTCCCCACTAGAGCCTCTATGATTGGATGAGCTTCCCTGTTTATGTGTGTCTCGGCTTTGAGTTGCCTAGGTTGTGTTGCCCAACCTAAAACAAGTAGCTTTGCCATCAATACAATGTGTTTGGAAATGAAATGAATATCTTATGAAAAAGCCCATTCATGAAGAGTGGTGTTTTTAAACATACGTGAATGCAAGGCTAGCCTAATGAAATTGGTTTTGAAGTACAATGAAAAGATTATCTTAAAACATTCATGAAAATAGTGTTTTTTAACATACATGAATGCATCAAGCCTAATTAATAAAAATCAGTGTAATAAAAACATGGACAAAGGCTATGGAAAATCAAAGGCCCAAAAAAACAATGGTTCCTAAAAGTTATATCTAAGGAATGCTAGCCTTACTTGGATTGAGTTGGATTGTGAGCATTTGTCAAGGTGAATAAGCATCTCTGAAGTAACTCATCCATTTGTGAGACACTGCCTCCCTTGTGTTGTTGCTTGTCTGTCATATGCTAGAGTGAGTATCCCCTTTCCATATCCGAAGTGTCACAATGTCAAGTTGGTAGTCACCCTTTGCCCTAGCCTTGTGAATTCTAGCCCCTCACCCTTCACTAGCAAAATGATTACAACTATGAAGTGAGTATGGTTTTGAAAGTCTGGTCTGAGTTATAGTTAATAAATGAAATCCTTTATATATAGTTGATAGATCGCCAGTGAAATGATTACTACTTGTTGTAAGTGTTATTTGAATGATTTGTAGAGCATGTCTTGACCCTTGAACACTTGCAGCAGATGGATGCTAGCATGAGTTATATTACTGGTTATATGGTCATTTACAGTTTATTATTTTGTCTATCTGGATGTTGTAGATGATCATATAGAGACCTAGAGGGGGTATGAGTATACACCTTAGATGGATTTGGACTCTTTGAGTCCAGTGAGACAACTTGTTTTCAGTTCCGGGCACTTGCAGAGATGATTTGACTCAGTGTACCCTTCTGGTGCAGTTTTGCCATACTTGATGGCCTGTCTGAGCAGGGAGATATCTTTCTTGGATCTCCTAGGGCGCTGTATGAGGGATAGGGGGTCTAGCCACTTGATTCTACCATATTACCCCTCTCCCAGAGAGCCAGGTGGGCTCAGTTGGATAACACAGGCACCCTAGGAGGCAGTTTTTGGCATATCACGTTTCCCGAGGCAGATAAAAAATAATTAAAATGGCTACTGAAGAATTCGATTTGGGCTATAGATGCAAGGAAATGGCGTGGGATGAGTTCTGATGATGAGGGTGATGTCTTCCACTTCTTTTCAAGCAGTTGTAGCACTTGGATGGGCCCACATCTTTTTTTGGGGGGGCATATTATATTATTTTCTGGAGCTTTTGGAGGCTCATGATTTCCTCAAGGAGGCACAATTTTACAGTTAAAAAATTATATTATTTTTATTGTGCCATGGGGACACCCAAAGGGAGTTAGTTAACACTCCTTGGACCCACCATGTGCTTCATTTATTTTTTGTTGAGTGGGATCCCCTCTCCTAGGGTGAGTTAGTCCACTTTTATATTATATTATTGGATTGATCCATGTACTGTATGTTGAGCTCATCTCAACCGTTGATTAGAACATTTGTATCTTTTAATCTTAGCCATCCATTTGAAAAGTGGTTAGGAGTTTGGTTCTCTCATTCCTATTTAAAGGAGAGAGCTTCTCATTTGCAAGGGGCCTTTGGCTCTTGGATCTGGATAATAGAAAAACTTTTCTTGTGGATATTTTTGGATCTTCTTTGCATCTGGTGTTCTTCGATGGTGATTGTAAAATCTTATGCTTCCTAGCATTTGGGTATTTGTTGTGAGATTTATATATTTTTTCGGGAAACATTGTCTTGTCTACAGGAGAGCGATTTGAACTTGGGCATTTTTGCAGGGCTTCCCTAACTCGCTTGGCTTGGATGCGTTTTGTATCAGGGGGTTTTCAAAGTTACATATATCGTGTCGACGAATATATCGCCGGGGTCTGGAATGAACCTTATCGGCAGCAACAATGAAAATATCGGCAACTGTCGTATTGCATTAAAAAATACAAAAATAAACATTTTTTTTCAATTTTTTTAACATCTAAAGCAACAGCAACATCAAATAAACATATTTCCACAGAAATATTAAAATACAACTCATATATAAGATGCATAATATGTCAAATGGTGGATCATGATCAAATATCGACTATATAGTATAAACTGAAAATACTGAAATGTGTTCTTGATGGAATGATAGAAAATCACATCAAATGATCAAAATAAATGTCTCTCAAGAGATGAATCATCATGACTCATGAGGCATGTTGATAGTGTATCGAGTCTAGACATAGGACACCAACATAGTATGATAGTACAATGATAAATAATATGAATCAAGTCATTGACTCCCTGAGGATGATCCTCTAATCAATCTACCCCTTTTACGGGTCAAGGGCACCACTCTTCCTCTAGAAGCAGTAGGTGGTCGTGGAGGTGGTCCAGATGAGCCTGGGGTGGAACTAGAACCTCAAACTGCTCGAGTAGATATTGTGGATGAGGGGGAGTCGAATGTGAGTTGTCTCCTCCCAGTCCCAACTGTATGACTCTGTGGAGGTGGTGGCATTGGAATTGGTCGGCGTTGCACACGAGTATCAACCTCCTCCTCAATGTCCTCATAGTCATCCTCTGGAAGTGGAACATCAACATCCTCCTCGCCCCCCTCCTCCGACAGATCTGCATCATCCTCTTCCTCCAACCATTCAGGTGCCTCGTCCATCGCAGGATCCTCCGTCTCCACCCTCCATTTGCTGGTAGTGTCAATGTCATCCAATGAAATGGCATCTGAATTGGGTACTTTCTCAATTTGTTTCACCTGCAACCTTAGATTGTAGTAGACATAAACCATGTCATTAAGGCGCTGAGAAAGTAACCTGCATTAGTATGAGATCCATAGTTAGGGAGTTATAATGATGATAAATTCAAATTCAAAATTGTAATAAATTATATTTAAAATTAATAAAATTATAAAGAAGCAAAGATTATAAATTTAAGTTTAAACTTTAAACTTTAACATTTCTAAATTCTAACCTTCTGCGCTTCTTGGAGTGTATCTTCTCAAAGACACTCCAATTGCGCTCACACCCTGATGAGCTGCAACTTTGACTTAGCACTCTAATGGCAAGTTTTTGCAACTCTGGGACTTTGCAACCATAGTTAGTCCACCACGCATCTACAAAGAAAACAAAGAAGGTAAGACAAATTACAAATTACAATGTATTACATTTCTACCAAGTAAAAAAAATAGAAATGAAAAGGTAATTAATTAAGAATCTAAGAGATCAAAATTTGAAGTTTTAAACAAATTGCACCTGGCATCCTTGTGGTTCTATCCTGGACAGCCATGTCATAGCTAAAAGTGCCACCTGACATCCTATAGATCTCCATCTGTCTAGAAATCTCTGTGCGCTTAGAGGGAGTTAACACCATCCTCTGAACACACTGGAGAAAGCCATCCATGACCTCAGCATCAAACTGAAAGCCACATACATAAGAGAAAGCAGGGTTGAGGTAGAGCCTTGCTGCATGAATGGGACGATGGAGAGTATTATTCCATCGTTCATCAATCACACTCCATAGTTCAACTCGTCTTGTGAGTCCCACCTACCCCTTGTCCTCATAGTAGTGATGGATAGCTTCCTTCGCCCTATCCATGGCCTCATACAAGTAGCCCATTGCGGGCTTTTCACCATCAACCAAACAAAGAACCTTTACCAAAGGTTCCATTAGAGGAAATTTGGGGTCTCAAATGGGCCTTAGAAGAAAACGTGCCAAAATAAGTTTTTGTGAGTTGGAATTCAAGAACCAATAGAATTTCAAGAAAATGAGTCAACCATAATGGTTGAATTGACATATTTGTCATTAAAAAAAACTACTTTTTGTGTTCGTATTTTCGACATATCTCTCTGTGTTTTTATTCAAATTTCGATCGGGAGAGCTCGTTGGATGCGAAATTTGATTCTGCATCCAACGAGTACCCACACTGCATACTTTTGACAGACCCCGCTACCCCAAAAACAAGAAATACCTGAAAAAACGTGACGAGCTCTCCCGAACGAAATTTGAGTAAAAACACAGGGAGATATGTCGAAAATACGAACACAAAAAGTAGTTTTTTTCTTTCTTCCTCCAAAATTAATCAATATTATTTTATTATTTTAACTATTATTTTATTATTTTCCTTAGGAGGCCCATTTTAGACCCCAAAATTCCTCTAATGACTGATGGCACATACCTCCTCCAATCGTGCCCAAAAAGTCAAATCAAATTGCACCATTCGAGCAATGGTTTGCTCATCTTGTTTGTTGCTATAGACACAAGAAGCCCACTAATCAGAAAGAAACATCCGCTGCAACTCCATCATAACCTTATGCATAGACTGAAGAGAAATGAAGGAAGTGGCGAATCGTGTGATTGCAGGCCGCATCAACTCCTTATTCTTTGTGAAGCATCTCATGAGTGACAGAACATATGTATGATTGTATATATATTTTGTCACACTCCGAGCTGAATCAATGACTTCCTTGATCCAAGGAAGTTTCCCATGTCCTGTAGCATCAAATCAATTCAATGGGTGGCACAAGGAGTCCAATACAAGCTTGCATACCTCTCCATAAGCATCCTCCCTGCAGCAACATAATTGGCAGCGTTGTCTGTAATGACTTGGACAACATATTGTGGACCAACCTCTTGGATAAACTTATCCAACAAATCACATAATAAGTGTGCATCTTTAACATAGGGAGATGCATTGACAGATTTGATAAAAATTGTCCCCCTCGGACAATTGACCAAGAAATTGATAATGGATCTGCCCTTCCCATCAGTCCATCCATCTGACATAACACTGCAACCGGTGGCCTCCCATGATTGTCTGAGCTCATCTAATCTTCGGGTGCAATCAACCTTCTCCTCATCAAGGAGTCTCCCTCTCAAATCATTATAGGAAGCCCCTCTATAATATGAACCAACAGTGCCAGCAACTTGAAACATGGTATGATAGTAGGGGTTGTATTTGGCGATGTTGATAGGCACATCACCCCATAGAAAACACTTTGTCACAACTCTTTCCGCCTCTTCCTTCTCCCTTTGTTTAAGCATGGTTCGAACAGAAGGTTGCCTCGATGCCACGTAAGGTGAGGTTGAAGAAGGCACAGTGGGATGTGGGGGTCGTGTAGATGAGGAGAAGGAATGCATGTCACTTGTGGCTCCCATGGTTCGTGACTGTGTTCTAGATGCAAGTTCATTTCTGAATTCTTCCTTATCGTCTCTCTTCTTAGCCATGTCAAGAATGGATTGGTTTGCAATACGCATCACTTCTGGGGTAACAGCAGGACAAACATCCACTTCATGCCCAACAAGTTTGGCAAGGTGGTATTTCAAGCGGCTAATTCCACCACAAATATCCTTCCCACATAGTTTTCAATTCAACCTTTGCTGATTATTAGGGTCAATTGGTTGCCCATGCTCCCACATTGGATCCAATGGCTTTGGCATTGTGTCACTATTTAGTTGAAAGTTGAAACTTGAAATTTGAAGTGGATAATGCCAATGGAGATGAAACCTATGCCACAACTAAAAACAAAAATGAATAAATTTTAAAATGTTCTTCTTTAAAATTTTGAAAACAATGAAATTATGAAAACATTCAAAGAAATGGAGGGTGGCCTACCTAAAAGGATAAAACCCTATAGGCTATGAATGTAGTGGCAAATCTACACCCTACACTAAATCTAAACCTAAACCCTGCACTAAATCTACATTAACCAACAAATCTCAAGCAAAAAGAAAAAGAATGAAATAATACATACCTAAATAGATTTAGTAGATGGAACCCCACTTCACAACAATCTTCAATGGCAATGGAAACTTGATCGTTTTTCCCCTTGCTCTCTTGTAGAAAATCGCCCAAAACAAGAGTGGACCACTTCTTCAATGCTGCACCGTGCAAATGAACCCCAAAAACCCGTCCGCGGCCTCTTTATGGCAAAAAAATCGTGTTTTTTTCCAGCAGGGCGACATATTCCATCGACTCGCGACATTTACAGAAAATATTGCGATATTTTAATGTGTTGCAATATTTTAAAAATTCAGCAAAATATCGCTATTTTTTCATGGCGATATATCGCCGACCCTTTCGACTCGCGATATATCGCGATATTGGCAATATATGTAACTATGGTTTTCATTAGCATCAATGCGATCTATGATTTCATTTTCCTATTTTTCTGTAGCATTTGCTTTTTTCTCATGATGCAGCAAATCTGATATGGGTGATGTTTGTTGTGCAGGAGAGAGGGCGCAGTGGCTTCTTGGGGCAAAACGTTGGGCATAGAACTCACTCAAATCTTCTCAAATTGATCGAGACAGTAGGGATCATCATCATCAAGGCATCTACAAGGTTTTCCAGGTAAGATCTATAGGTTAGTGTTTTTCTTCCGAGATCTCAATCTATTGGCATTGGTACTTCCATTTTTATTCTCAAAACCCCAATATAAAAAACCAAAAAATATTATGGCTCAATCTACTTGAGTTCTCGGCAACCATTTCTGGGTTTCGCAGATCAGGTCATGCCCTAAGTGGGTCTTCCTTAACGCTGAGCTAGAAGTGACTATGTTGCCCTAGATCTAAAAAACACTGATCTTCAAACCTTAGCGCTACCTTCTAGGTTGCCCTCTTTTCTTAAAATTTGATCTTTTCCAGCAAAACCACTTTTTGGGTTAGTAGATCGGGTCTATACCCAGGTGGGTCTCCTTCAACGCTGGGTAGAAACTGACTCCATTGCCCTAGATCTGAAAGGCACTGATCTCCAACCCTAGCGCTACCCCTTCTTTTGCCTTTTTCGCTTGCGTTTTGGTCTTCTCCGTCTGACTCGGGCGCTTTGACACTGTCATACCTTCCTTCGAGTCTATCCCTTGGTACTATATAGCCCCAATCCTGTTCTCACATGTTCTACATTGGTCACATTTCCCAAAGCAGTGGATATCTTCACCTCTTGCTAGTACCTTAAACCCAAGATCTAGTATTTACCTCATAAGTCATCCGTATCCCAACTTGGATCAAATCTCATATCTCCTAAACCATGATCCAAAGCCTTGGTTCACCTAGTGACATCATCCATAGATCTAGGGTTTCCATCACCTTGCACCTTACGTACCTCAAGTCCATTTGATTTGTTCTGGTGTCTAGGTCTGGTCTCTTCTGTCGGGAGTAGATTTGGGTCTCCCCCATTGTTGTCTTGGGGAAGATAACATAAAGTGAAGACTGCCTCAATTGTCATGACAACCATCCATTTAGGAGTCGAGGCAATCTTGGTTCCACCTCCTTAGTTGCTTGTCCCTTTACTGTCCATCCTAGATCCATCTCACATAGGCAACTACAAGGTTGGTAATGGTCTTCTTCGGTTGACTCGGGCGCTTTGACACTGTCATACCTTTCTTCGGTTCTATCCCTTGGTACTAGATAGCCCCAATCCTGTTGTCACCTGTTCTGCATTGGTCACGTTTTCCAAGGCAGTGGATATATTCACCTCTTGTTAGTACCTTAAACCCCAGATCTAGTACTTACCTCATAAGTCATTCGTGTCCCAACTTGGATCAAATCTTATATCTCCTAAACCCTGATCCAAAGCCTTGGTTCACCTAGTGACATCATCCACAGATCTAGGGTTTCCATCACCTTGCACCTTACTTACCTCAAGTCCATTTGATCTGATCTGGTGTCTAGGTTTGGTCTCTCCTATCACGAGAGGATCTGGGTCTCCCCCATTGTTGTCTTGGGATAAAATAACATAAAGTGAATATTGCCTCGATTGGCGTGACAACCATCCATTTGGGAGTCGAGGCAATCTTGATTCCACCTCCTTAGTTGCTTGTCCCTCTATCGTCCATCCTGGATCCATTTCACATAGGCAACTACAGGGTTGGTGATGACAGGTTGATGGGGGAGTTCGGTGAGTGCGCACCTCTCTTGGAGAGGCGACGCCTCCTCCATAAGATCTAACCAATCAAGATCCCACTTTTCACTCAATGAAACTCATGTTAATGCCTCTCATCTTTAGTTGTTTGGTGCTCCCCCCCGGGGCTTGTAATCTATAAATGCAAGTGTTTCCTCTTGTATGAGGACGGGTCTGAGGACCGAAAGGCTGGGCTATGCTCTTGTACTCTGTAATGTTTCTATCTTTCGAATAAAATTTGAAGACTTTGGAGGTCCATTTGGTGCAATAATCTTCTGTGAATGTTGTGTTGCTGCTAGGTGATATCTTGCCTACTTCTTTCAATTTTGCATTAAGTTTGTAGCTTATCTAGCTTGGAAGGACTTTTTAGTGTCCGTAGGATAAACATTCATAGTTTTGACTTGTTTCTTTATATTTCGTTTTCAGAGATATAGGAGTAGCAAGGTGTATTCGGTTGTACTAATGCTCTTTTAGTTTCTTTTAATAGAGATATACTAGTTTTAATCTTTCTTGTGTAAGATGTTTGAAGTTATGCAGATCACCAATTTGAAAGAGGTAAGTGAGCTCGGTTGCATCTTCTTTCACTTTCAACACCTTTACTTTGGATCTAATGTCATTTTGCTCCTACAGGCATCTCCAAGTTTTTTCTACGAAGTTCAAGCTCGAGTTATTCCTTCTTTTCCCCTCTTTTCCTCTTTTAAAATCAATCTTTTTTCTCAGTTACTTGGTTCTATTTATGCTTAGCAAAAGTTAGATCTGCAAAGTTTCATTTCATGTCTTTCTTGCTATGCATAGTTATTGGATCTAAAGCACCTTAAAGTTAATTCTAAGCTTAGATCTAGATTGATCCCTTTAGTAATTAACGAACACAATTTTTTCGAAATCCCTTTTAAGTACTATGTAGGTTGTACTTTATATATATATTGCACTAATCCATTAACTTGTAAATGATTTAGTTTGCTAGTTTTTGTGCGTTATGTACAAGAAAGTTGGAAGATCGAAAAGATTTTAAAGATTTGAGCTATAAGAGATCTAACATAAAGCTCTCTTCCTCTTTCTTCTTCTTCCCGGGAATAATGTAAGTCTTTTTTAATCCATGTTTAAGGATCAAAAGGCAGCCTCTTTCCAAAAAAGATTGTAACAAAAATTAATAGAAAGCAAGTGGGCTACACAACGCCCACAATCCATCCTCCCTTGGGGGGTCTCGCAGTGTCTTTTTATGGTTTTCCTTTTTTCTAACGTTTTGTTTTGACAACACATGCACACAATCCGCCTTCATAGGCTGTATTCTTTGCTTAGTTAGTTTTTTTTGTTTTCTTTATTTCATTTTGGACAAAATAATGAACACTAACCCAGCCTTGCTCTTTTGAGTATGGTCTTCATGCTTGAAAGAGATTCTTGGTTGTAGTAATTAGTCTCATGATTTCCCTTTTATAAATTTACAATCTTTAATCGGAATCAACATTTGTCATTTTGGTGTATACTCTTGCCCATCGCAGGTTTGCCCTGAGCTTTGGGATAATCAAAAGCAGGGATGTGCACTAATTAATTTGTTACATCTAACTAAGCAACTCACCTTAATAAAACTAACATCCCTTGAAAACATTGTGAAAATCCGGCGTATCAATCTTTGATATTGTGTGGGCAAATTCTTCAAAGGAAGCAGGAACCATTGGATAGTGACCTCGGGATATCGTCAGGCTGCACCCTTGATTGGTGTAGTGTTGGACACCTCCTAGAGACTTCGATCCAGCCCACATTTCCAAGTGTGGAACCACCTTTTTGATAATACAGACATATTCCTCGTACCTCACAGTATATCGGGAATCCCATTCCCGTTAATCCACTCATTGAATATATTAAAACTGACCAAGTACATTGCAAAACATTTCTCATTTTCAGCAGCACTTAGTTACTTTGACTCCATTTTGGCATTGGTTTAATTTGTATCATTATTTCTGCTTCTCTAATGGTGTTGATCGAGGAGAAAGCTACATCAATGCCACCCTTTTTCAAAATCCTTGCTAATTTTTCTGAAATGCCCTTAAATGTATGGGAGAGAGATCCTCCTGTTGCTTTCTTTTTGAGAGGTATCCTCCTTCCTTCTACATATTCTATGGGATTCTTTAACCTTTTTATGATCTCGTAAAATTGGTTTTCCCTATAGCCATTGTTCTTAAATGCAGTGGCGAGATGTTCCAATTCTTGATCAACATGTTTTTGGTATGAGAGTCTTAGGGTTCGTGTCACTAATGTGTTCATTACTCCGAATTTCTGCAAAGGAAAATGGTGGGAATAGGCATGTAAATGTCTGTCCCTGTGTGCAGGTTTATGGTAAACTTGATGCACATAGGAGACATCCTCCTTTTTGGTGACCCAAAAGTCAAGAAAGGGAATGATGTGGTCATCTTCTACCTCCATAGTAAACTTGATGTTTTCGTGTTAGTTGTTATGTGGTTGAAAAACTCATTTAGACTACCTGCTCCATGAGGCCAACTAAAATTGGTGTTGTGGAAATTCCAAAGCCTTGACGGCATAAGGAATTTCATAAACAAGCTAAAGATCTAGGCACACAATTAACTTCACAGAGAATTGTAGAGAATTAACATAAGGAGAGAAGAAGAATTAATGAACACACATTAATGAATGATCAATAAATGATAATTTATATTATTACATAGGTAATACATCTTTATAAAGGAAAATATAGTTGCTAGAAAACAACTCAAGCTAGCTCATAAAGCAAGCTTACTAATTATGATAAACCCCATAGTTGGCTAAAGCACTTTCCTAATCTACCAAGCACCTCACGAATTAGCAATAGCATGTGTGAGTGATGATGAGTGAAGGAACGACTTGCTAATCCTAGAATATGGAGAGAAAATAATAGGGGATGGGTTGGCAACAAAAGCTACCAGTTTCTCAGTTGACTAGCTTTACCTTATCCACAGAAAAACAGGATAAAGCAGATAAAGTAGAATCTGCTGTAAAACGCAGTTACCAATTCTGGATGGCCATAAAGTGGTCAAGATCAACCCAGAATCAAAAATAAATCATTCCGAGGATATAGATGGCAAGTGTTGACTCTAAGGTGCAAGTGGATGCCAACTATCTAAGCTAGTGGGTAGGAAATTAGTCAAATAATGATTAATTATTTTATGAGTGGGTTTATTATATTCCAACAGGTGTCAACGACATAACGTTTCCATTCTCTTGGTTCCTGAGGGAATGAGACTAGCACTTGTTTTTCAAATTGTTCCCTATACAGATTCGCTACAATAGGGGATAGAGGGGAGCCCATTGCTACCCCTTCCTGAAGATGATCTGAGCAAGGATCGAAACATGTTGAGCAATTTTGCCTGTAACAACGCAGAGATAACTGTGTTAAATGTTTTATAATTTTTGACCTGCGTATCCTCATGAAGATGATTTGAGCAAGAATCGGAACGCGTAGAGCAATTTTGCCTGTAATAACACAGAGATAACTGTTTGTAAATTTTTTTGACCTGCATATCTTCATGTTCAACCAGATTTGATTAATTGTCAATGTGTTCCTAAGCAGGCTTTAATAGTATTTCTTGATTAAGGGAATGGGAGAAATCTGATCTCAATTTACTACGCTGATCTGAGAAAGAAAACAAAGAAGCAAAGGAAAGTAAAACATATTTATTTCATTTTCTCACTATGGAACCTCGACTATCCCTACTAAAGTAGATGTCAGAAGGACAAGGAGGAAGGAGACTGAAAGTAAATCTCTCTTTATTTTCCTGACCCAGATAACAAAAGCAGAAAGTAGCAAACATGTTTGAATATTGCTTTTGCTTTCGTGTTGACTAGGAATATGGACAGAGAGAAGATTACTCCATAAAAATTTAGTAGTTCCCTAGGCGGGCTCAGAGACCTTAGCTAAGTGATCTAAAAGGCAGCTTCTCAGATCTGAAGTGGAAGTGAACAAAGAGCATGCAACAAATAAAATGAGAGAATGTATCCTCCAAGCATACTTGTCAAGTGGCTACTCCTGAAAAAGACAACGAGGGTTTCCCTTTCTTTGGAAAGCATGTATAATGGAAGCACTCTAATCTTTTCCCTGTAAAAGATACTTCTTATATATACGAAAAGCACTCTAATCTAATCACGTTGCCAAAGAGAAAATGGGTTACATAACAAAACAAAGAATATCCTGATGCCTCTCTTGGTTGGAAGGATGAGTCTCCTACCATGCAAGATTCCAGTGTCCGTTCAAATTATCAAAACTATCTGTTACCTATTACAATATCAAATCTCTTTTGCAAGACAAAGAAAATCCCAGTAATTTGATCCAATCAAACAATTTGCAACGTCTCTTAGAGCATGCATCTTTTTTGTTATAAAATATGAATGTGGAGAGAAACCTTAAAGCCAATCAATGCATAAATAAAGAACTGATAAAAGAGACCGTGTGACCAACAAAGGCAAGGCAAAGATTGGAAAGAATAAGATTTGTATTAAATAATCCAGTTACCACTATACAGCCACAAACCGTACTCTCTCAATCTCCGCACTTCCAAGTCACATATTTATCGTATCACTCAAGAAACTTATTCATCCATTACATGAAAAATGTGTAACCTCCCTTCTCACATTTCCCTACATTTGACACGCATACAATTTTCTCACTCTCTGACACATTTGTATCAATCACACATGCAATGAGTAACAGCCAGATTTTATGTATTCCACAACTTTGAACCCTCTTCAAGGCACTAAATCTGCATCAAAATACCAAGTGAGCTTTACCCTCTTCAAGGCACTAAATCTGCATCAAAGTACCAAGTGAGCTTTAACATCTCAAAATTTCGAGTTGCATGCTGTGGTAATTCAATCTCCCTGTCCGCATGACATCACATGCTAAATTACATTCTCGTTTTACACAGATAACACATCTTCCTAGAGTTCCAAAAATCACTACACAACACCCATGCATGTCCATTGAAGACCTGCAACATTGGGCCAGGCATCTTCAACTTAGCACATTTGGATTTCCCTGCTACTTCCCCATCAGCACTTCTCGAGATGTCTTTTATGAATCCCAAACTCTGCATCCCAACCCCCCCCGCAAGTCCAACACCTACAATGTTGGGCCAGCCTATATATTAAGTCGATCAACAACATATCCTGGCTTCACTGTGCTCCTTGCGTATGCAGCAATACATGCAAAGCAAAATTTAAACTTGATAACCACATAGGGTTCCTTAATACAAGGTGGGAAATTCTATAACCTCCAGGACACATTTTAACCAATTCATGTCTTTAACTAATATGCATGTCCAAGAAGTAGCCCGTCTAGGTATGTAAACAATAATTTCTTTAACAATTTGCCAAGCAAGAGGCAAACTGATTTCTGACAAAGCCAGGAGCAGCGTAATTCATAACCCATGATTTCAGCCTTTCCTTTAATTTCCATGTGTCTGTTAAGTTTCCACCATGCCTTGACATGCGTGTTTTACCAAAATAAACCCCCTGAACACACACAAATACTTCTTAGATGTCTTTCAACCCAAGGTACTCCATGTGACCACTTCATATGCAGTAAAATATGTACAACCCAGAGCACAATTCTAAGGAAATTGGCAGTTTATTTTATTTTCCCAGCCTGTAAAATGTCTCCAGTTTTTCCCATAAAGCTGTTGAGTCTCTACCTATTGATGCACAAGCTGGGCACAAGCCCAAATGTTAGCATTTTTGGCTTTTTTAGGAAGGCGTGGAGCGCCAATGACACGCATTAAAGTATAGCATAATAAGCCAATTTAATAAAACCACTCGGGAGTTCGGGTGGTTTTTCCTTCCTCTCCACATGCTTGCTCTGGAAAAAAAATCCAATGGTCCAGACGATGCAGAAATTCGAGATCATGAGCTACCAAATAGGCCAAGAAAAAATTCAGACCAAACCTGTAAATGGGGCCAGGCATTTGGGGGGCACACCCCCACAAGATTCGGACTAGAATCCGCATCGGATTATAGTTTGCAAAGGCTATTTAGTATTTACTTCTATCTCGAATTACAGGGGACCCCGCCCCCCTGGATGTGAGGTCTGGGTTTCTCTGCTCCTGTGATCCCTGCTTCCAAATAAATATTCACTACGAACAATATTATGCAGCACCCCGTCCCACTCATGGAGCTCCCTATATATGTGTGTGTGTGGGGAGCTCCATGGAAATATTTTAGGAGTAAGTTAAAAGATGGAATTGTTTATTTTTGGGATTTTTTTAAAGAATTTAGTAATGTGATTTTAGCTGATTCTATTTTTTAAATTGTAATTTTGATCCAAAAAATTGATTTAACTATTGATTGATAGTGCAACTAGCACATCTACATAGTTTGTGGCTGAATCATGTCTATAAGGATCAAATGTTTGAGAGATAACGATGGAATGGAAGACACTTTGATTTTTTTTGTTCTTCATATTCTTCTAGTTAAACAGGTTCAACTCTAAGTTATCCATGTCTAGCTACATGCTATCACTGACATTTTTCCTGTTATCCATTTATCAACTATCAGTTATTTTTTATATAGATATTTTTTTATTTCACATTTTTCTAGTTATCTGCCATGAATTGTTGGTTATCCATTCATTAGCTATGAGTTATCTATGCATCGCTACCAGTTATCCATTCCTCAACTACCAGTTATTATATATATAATTGTTTTTTTTCGAAATTTTGAACGATTACCATAGAATCAATCTCGACAGTACACTTGTCTCATCCTTGTCCATTGATGAAAAAGCATAGGCCGGAGTCCACCCCAAATCTCAAATAAAAAGCGTCTATCGACGTAATTATGCAATTTCAACTACTTAAAACTGCAATTTCAACAATTTCCACCAAATTTTAACTATAAAAATCTACATATTAAAATAAATACAAATATTTGATCTATTAACGTACTTATAACCTTATAATGTTTCTCAGTCCGTCCTTGAATTTTAATGAATCTATTCCAACCGGAGACATTGAGCTTTCTCGATTTACTATAACTAGCACACCCACATAGTTTGTGGTTGGATGACGCTGATAGGGATCAAATGGTTGAGACTCGAGAGATAATGATGGAGAGGAAGACAGTTTGAATTTTTTTTATTCCTCATATTCTTTTAGTTAAACGGGTTCAACTCTAAGTTATCCATGCCTAGGTACATGTTATCACCAAAATTCTTCATGTTATCCATTTATCAACTATCGGTTCTTTTTTTTTATCTCACATTCTTTTAGTTGTCTTCCATGAAGTCTCAGTTATCCATTCATCAGCTATGAGTTATCCATGCATCGCTACTAGTTATTGATTGCTTCGATTCATCATCTACCAATTATTTTTTATATATGATTGTTTATTTCAAATTTTGAACAACTGCCATAGAATCAATCTCCACAGTACACTTGTCTCATCCTCGACCATAAATGAAAAAGCATAGGTCATAGTCCACCCCAAATCTAAAATGAAAACGTCTATCAATGTAACAAACTGCCTGATCAGAGTAATATAAAGACGTTTTTAATCGTGTTGATGGTCGTACGATTGAAAAGCACCAAGTACGGGGACTACTTTGGTAGTATGTCATGTCCAACAAGGATCAGCTCCTCTTTACACACTACCTTCCATAACTCCTAACCCTTTCGTGGAGCCGGCCCCTCTACTTGCAAGAGACATGTGTGGCAACTAACCGTACGAGATTCGATGGCAGGCTTGAAAACAGGAATAACTTGCCTGGCCCAGCGAGGGTTTTAACATGAAGCTCTTCTGCGTCGGACGAGGGTACAATCCGCGAGCCCGAGAAGACCATCGGGAGGGCGAGGAACGAAGTTTCTTTTCTTCGAATTAACACCTTTTTTTTCCACAGAAAAATATCACAGCTTTATTTAGATAAAACCATATTATTCAAAAAAAACCTCTAGGTTATACACTTCTAGTTAAATTTCTGTTTACATAGAAGCTGCCCAGCTGACATATAAAGTCAAGGAAAATACCACATATATATCAAGTACCAAACAACTCAAAAAACAGGTCTGCTACTGCACAGGCCACACCCGGTTAATTGGGTATCTTATTAGTCATATGCCACGGAGATAGATCGTTAGGAGGATTGTGTTGCACTACAAACGATATTTCGCTTTCTCGTTCAAGGACCACGACTTCAGTAATAGACTCTTGCCCTACTTCGAGTCTATAAGTGAAGGTTAAGGGAAGGCTTTGAGAGGAAGTAATATAGGGATTTGAATTTGCTTCAATAAGTTATCCTTGCAGAAGAGAGAGCAAAAGAAGTTTATCTAACAGGAGAAGCAGGGGACATTGGTTCTAATATTAGCAATATATGATGTGGAAAAATTTGTATTGAATGAAATTGCAACATGAAAAAAAAATTGGGGAAAAGTGCAACTTATGAGATTCTCATGACAAATGTAATAAATGGTATTGAATGAAAGTGCAATAAGAAAGGAAAATTTGTGATTAGCATTTTGGTACACATATGTACATATAGGAAGTTTATCTAAACAAGAGACATTGTTTTAAAATTAGCACCACATAAGGTTGGAAAAATAGTATTGAATAAAAGTGTAATTTATGAGATTTGCATTTGGGTACTTACATAGACCTACTTTGGCAGTTATATAATCTATATGATTTATCATTTATAAATATATGATCTATATGATGTAAGTAATGACATACACATACACAGGCAGTTATATGATTTATGCATAGACAGAAGGGATGTCATCAGATAGTACAACAACGGAGGAAGAAAATCAGTTTGAGGAGAGGAATAGGCTCTTTGCATGGAAGAAGGATAGATGGAGACAAAAAGTTTTAATTGCTTTCCACATTTTCTTCCAAGTCCGACTTTTCATATCAATCAGTACTGCCTTAGCTGCCTGTGCTCTTTACATTGAAGAAAATATTAATAGAATTGTCCAGACCACCCTAGAAGTAGGGCGCTACACTAAAGAAGCATTAAATATGAAGAAGGAAGCATTTAAGGGATATAGAGTGGGTGAAGTGGACTAAAAAGGTATCTGCATTAGGAGAGAGGCGGGGCCTTTACAAATCTCCGAATGCGAGTACGGTGCATTCCTCTTGCCCTTGCTGTTGATTCCCTGCAATGTAGGTGGATTCACCCGGATTTGTACCTATCCACCTCAAGCGGGTGAATTTCCCGTCGGATGAGGTCGTTGAGATTAGTGACATAAAGGAATATTAGAGGGAAGCCTCTTTTTTTCTTTTTGGCGGTTATCCCCTGTAATTTTAGAGAGCAAACTCCTTTCCAGAGGAATGATATAGCAACTTCGAAGACATTATGGGAAACTAATTACAACTTTTTCCAACTCAAATTTGAATGATTTTACTTCTCTGACTTACAGTGGAAGCAGATCAAGAAGATACAAAAATGTATAATTACAAACAAGTTCAAAATATGAGATTATGCCGAGTGAAATGGGGTTGCTTTTATTGAAGCAATTGTTATGGTGCGACTTATAAGATATCTAAAAATAATTGAACAAATGGAAGAAAGCGGATTGCCTAAGGTCGTTTTCAATGACATATTGTGCAAAAGAAAGAAGAGTTGTATGTGGCAAAATATTAAATGGCTTAGTAAATAGGATATTTGCTTGAACACCTAGAGTAAAGAGATAAAGGATTTTGTGATTGATAGTTCCATAAGCCAATTGGGATAAAGAGCTAGAGAGAAAAATAATATTATATTGAAGAGTTTAACCTTACTTATAGTCATTATCGAAAAGCATACATAAGACCAATATAACTTGGAAAATCAAAATGCTTATTGTTTAATTAAGATTTAATTCCCATTAACTCCACTATGTGACATGGTGCTTGAAAAAGCCAAAAGTAGCTTGGAAGAAAGAGTTAACTTTTTGCATATCAAGAAAAGTGGAGGCAACAACATTTCATTTGAAGTTTGGAAAAAAGAGTGTATTTTTTGCATCTCAAAAAAGACGAAACAACATTTCATTTTAGAGTGTGACCCTGAAAATATAAACAACTATGCAAATATTTTAGCAGCTAGCCCTTGGAATAATTTATTCAGAGAAGGACCCTAGAGAAATTAAGGCTTTCATAATAAGTTGAAAAAAAAAACTCCAAATGCAATAATCAATCTATGAGGTGATCCATATAATCAGTCTATGACGTGATATGAATCAGTCTATGAGGTGATCTGTCCCATACGCCATTTTTCACGAGACTAGCGGACATTAAAATATTTTCTTTATTCTACTGTCACTCTACATAATCGTTAAGTCATCAAATTTCCGACTCTGAGATGATCACGGTGTTTTGGTTCATCGGGGCCAGAAAATAATAAGGTACCGCCACGGTTTCACGGGATTTACTTTCTTATTTGTGTGTGCGTGCCCTGCCTGATGTACAATCTATTGTGGGAGATTCGCCAAGAAGTTTAGGTGTTGAGACGAGCTATTGCGGAGGAGGTTAGAATGTAAGCGTGACTAAAGGAGTTGAAGAGGTTGCTGAAACATGGAGTAAAAGTCGACGGGAAAGGTTGAATTCGTAGAACGTTTAGCCTATTTTGGATCCCATTTTACACCATCCTTTAAGCAAAATATGTATAAAAAATCTTAGAACAATTTCACAACAGGGAGATAGCAGGAAGTCGAGACTATGAGAGAAGTAAACCAGTATTCACCTTCAAGCAAAATATGCATAAAAAATCTTACAACAATTTCACAATAGGAGAAAGAAGGAAGTCGAATCTGTGAGATAAGTAAACCAGTATTCAGGTGACCCGATCGATTAGTCGTGATTCGGTTCAATGCCATCAATGCATATTATATTACCTTATCAATATGATGTTGTTGAAAGTATCGGATCAGAATGGTCTCGAATCAATCAGACGGACAAATTTGCCCTTGACAGGATTGTATGGGAGCAGAGATGGAAACAGGCTGCCAGAGAGCTCTCACCTATGTTTTTCGATCTTACCTTTAAGTTTTAACAAATAGAGGGTCTTGCCGGTCAGATTAGACCCTGAGAATCTCACCCGCAGCTTCGCTCCTTCGGTTCTCCACCTTGAGTGGGATTAGCCGGAGCCGGAGTGGTCTAGAGAACAGTAAGAAAGGTCCTGGGAAGTTTGACGGGACTAGCACTCAAAGAGGCTAGTTGGAAGCTGGAGATTCCACCATTGGCGAAGAACTATGGCAGGGCAAAGCAAAGGAACGTGGAAAGAAAGTAGAGATGTGTCCAGTTGATTAGTTGCGCACATGTGATCCAACTATATTCCACTTTACCCGAGGACCTTTGCTGGCTGGCAATAATTGTTAAGTTAAAACTTATATTCAGTCCATTTGATAATTTTTATAGAGTTTTATTCGTAGCAAATCTTATAAACCAGAAAGCAAAACAGGAACTGGATTTACTAGAACCCAACCTGGGCTCATCCCTAATAGGATGGGGTAGCTCTTACTGATCTTATTCACAGTGATTAACTTGTTTGTTTTCTCTGAGATAATGGCTCTACTAGATATGCCCCTCAATCAAGAGGAGGAATAGACAGTGTTCCATGAGGACACGTCCCGCAGGGTCGGGGACGTGTTTCCATGTTTCCTGCGTCTCGGGGACTTGGGGACTCCTGGGCGAAACTTTATCTCCCCAACCATGCCCCTGGGAATTTTTTTTTTAATGTTTTCCCATTATTTTCACATTTTACAATTCCTACTTGGTATTACTTAGAAAATAAACCGATATATTTAGTATTTACATTGCACAATCATTAATATACATCAAATGAATTATTATTTTTGATATTTTATTTTATTTTTATAATTTTAGAGACGTCCCCACGTCCCCCGAATATCCCTAAATTTTGGGGTCGTCTCTACGCGTCTCGAATGTGCGTTTCCCCGCTCCCACGTCCCCCCGTCCCGGAAACTTGGGAGAACATTGGGAATAGATAATAAAAACAAACAGAAAAAAATGTAACTGATCTCTGGAACCTCATAGCCATCATAAAGCCGTTTGCTAGCTAACTGCAAGTTTATCAGATAGAAATAGTCGGTATGACCGTATGTGTGGTTCATTTGTATCCTAATTTGTAGATAACGCATATAGACACTACTACACTCATATATCACAGCATTGGATAACAATACAGTTATGATAATTAATGTTGTGCAGATATGGATCATAGGTAAATGGGCAGCTTACAAAGAACAAATGTGGGCACCTTCAGGAACTCATTTTTACCAGTTTACTCTGCCGAAGATTACTGAAATCAGGAAGGATTGCAAGTATGGAGATTCATCAGCTCTTAAATTACCAGACACTGCCAAAGGCGTGAATAGCTGTGAGGTATGAGGATTTCTATTTTAGAATATTTGCATTCAAAATATTGTATCAGGGTTTGTTCTGACATGCATGTTTGCATCAAGTATATAGTGAGGGTGCAAATCAGGTCTCTCCAAAGTGCGTTGGAGTTTTCTGACTGAAATTGCTTTGCATTTGATTTCGATTTTTGCAGTATACCATGCCGAGAAGAGTAATACACGCATGCCATGCAGGAGGGGTGATCCATGCCCTTGAAGGCTATAAGCATCATGAAGTAGGGGCAATCAATGTAGATCACCTTGATATTGTGTGGGACGCAGCAATGAAACATGGATTCAGGCCTTCCTAACGAAGCAGCCAAATTCACTAATTGATTTGCTTGTTTCTGTTTCTATTTCTATGGAATGGAAGGTTTGTTTGTTAGTTTCAGACTTTCAGTACCTATTTCTGTGCCCACTTGTTGGCCATGTCGTTCATCTATTGGAGGTATTTAAATGCACAATTGCACAGCTACACTTATATAAGGCTGCTTATTCTTTTAGTACTGAACTACCCATCTATTCTCATATATGAGTGTCAATGAACATTTTCATGGCGCTGTACCAGCATATTCATATTCAGTTTGATTTTTAACATGCAACTAGCAAGGAAGAATGAATGAACCAGAGGAATTTTAATTTTTTTTTTATAGAAGGTTGCTCTGATCGTGCATTCACGGACCTAGTGATAGGGAGCATGCTCCAAATAACCCTCTTTAAAATCAGATAGGATCTCAGCGTTCCATAAAGAGAGTACAGGACTTACCTATACTAGCTATGTTATTAGAAATGGAAATACAAACCCATTTTAACAAACATGGAAGGGAGAAAGATTTGAATTTTAAACCTTTATTTCTTTTTGTCATTTCTAAGTAGGGCAACGACTAATGGGAGTTTATAGTGAGGTTAAGGTCTCACCGTTGCAATCTCTTTTGTGTTTCTTATTTTCTGCTTTGAACTGCATTATACATTGTAACAACAAATTTTGATTGCCAAGCTCCGAGTTATGTATATCAGTAAAGGTTAGGCAAGGTTACAACGATCCATCCATTTATGAAGTAAACATAGCATATAACTTGGTTTTGATTGTTGAAATAGCAGTGTTCCACCAAGTTTCCGGGACGCGGGGGCATGGGAGCGAGGAAATGCACATTGAGGACGTGTAGAGACACCCTAAAATTTTGGGGTATTTTGGGGGACGAGGGGCGTCGGGGTCCCTAACATAGGGGGGTCGGTCTCTAAAATTATAAAAAAAAAAGAAAAATAAAAAAAATATGAACCCCAACATATAAACATATCAATTCTTCATCCCATCACCATTTGCATACTAGCATGCTTATGTTCCCGAAGAGTTTAGTGTAATTTAATGTAATCGTTATAGCCAAGCATATCATATCGATGTTTGTTTCTTTTTATTTGTTTCTATTTCGTTTTAAAATGACCATTTAGTGTAAATGCCTAAAATTTAAGATGAACCATTTCTTTTTTAAGTAAATTTTTTAAAAAAATCGAAGGCAATCGGGGCCTCTCGGAGCCCTCCATTTTCAAGAGGGGGCGTGTGGGAGCCCCCCAATCCGGGAAACTCCTAGACCTGCGTTTCCCCAAGTTTCGCAGAAAGGGGGGCGCTGGGAAACGTTTCCCATGGAGCCCCTGAGGAGTGGGAAGCGTAGGGGGCGAGCCCTCGACCCTGGGCGGCGCGTCCTCGTGGAACACTGTGAAATAGTAAAGATAAAAATTCTATTTTTTACATCTGATTGGTAAGTCAGGGCCTAAGATCAGGCCGAAAGGCGTAGTCGATGGACAACAGGTTAATATTCCTGTACTACTCAATGAAGTGTCGTAGGTGCAAAACTTGTCCATCTAAGCCTTAAAGCAAGGTACTGATAGATACTATTAACGCCGAACACGTAAAGATTGATTACTGAATCCTAAGCTATTGATGAATGCTAAGCTATCGGTGTTTGATGACAGATACCAACCACCTTTAACTAGAAACTGCTACGGGAAAAAGCCAAAACGCACAAAGCAAATCGTATTTTGGTATATGTAATTAAAAGAAGCATATGTATGTGGTGATTTAGATTTAATAGATGCACCATATTAACACATACATATCAAACATTAAAATTAAAGTTGTATATAAAAGATTATGTTTAGATAGGTTTAATATATATATGTATAATTTTAAGGAAGTTAGGCATCAATTTGATGTATAAGACCCCTTTGTATGTGTAACAATGGTCATTCTTTGTGCAGCAATTTGATTACTAAAATTTATAGAGATATACATACCATACCATACTTCTTTTGAATTTGAACCTATAACCTCAAAGTACCCCTTTTGAATTTCAACATATAACCTAAAAGTAAACATGATTAGGTAGAATTAATCAATCATATTACACTATAGTTTTTGTTTAAAAGAATACAACCGTGAAATGAATACATGGGTAAGATGAAAATGCAAAGGTTGCAAAAATCATACACTTAGAGGTCATGGAAATATGCAATTACTAATTACTTATGTTAGAGGTAGTGATGAAATGAAAACAAAGGTGGGATGACGCACTCTAAGAATCATAGACTCAAAATCATGGAAATATACAATGCCTTTTGTGGCAGTTCTTATATTAAATTATACCGCTTGAGAGGTTAGGAAAGAAATTAAACCAACTATATAATGAGACACCAAAGTATACCGCTTTATTAAGTCCTACTTTAATCTATTGATGTCTTTCAACATTTCACTCAAAAAAATTTGAGTGTGGATACTCTTCATTGAAAAACTGGTCTTCCATCCTCTTCATAAATATGCTTTGAATTGTTCCATGTATAAGTTTTGATTTTCCAAGTTTTTGAAACAGTGGGCTTCCATCCTCTTCATAAATATGCTTTGAATTGTTCCATGTATAAGCTTGGATTTTCCAAGTTTTATTGTTTACATTTTATAGTTTAAAATCTGTTAATATTGAACATATTGACTGGTATTTTTGTTTTATATTTATGGTAGATATAGTCATTTTATTCCATGTTTAAAGTATATAACTTAGTAAATATGCAATAGATTTTTGGGTTAATATTAAATAAGAGAATATAGTAAATTTTCAATTACATTTATTGCATTAGATTACTACTATATTTATAAGAGACATTTACTTGACTGCAATTTTTAAATAGGAATGGTATAAATTAGTATTTTTTTTATTGTTCTGATTCTTTTAATTGCAATATTTTTTAAAATGGTTATATGTTTTTTAACTATTTTTTATATTTGCAATATAATTTTACACCTGCACCACTCTATTAGGTAATATTCATGAAAAATTATGTTAAAATTAAAACTTTGTTTTATTTTTGAAAAAGTGATTAAAACTAAGTTTAGATTTATATTTGAATTTTGATTTTTATAATAGTTTTAGATTGTTCATTTATATTTAATTGTTTCTAGTTGTATATAAGTTTATATTTATAGTGTAAGGTGTGTTGCCAACTATTTTGTATCATAGTTGGATTAATTGAGGAGCCGTTAATTGACAAACATGACAAATGTTTGATTCAAGTGTATCAGATGATCCGCTTTTGTGTTTAGCCAGTTTTTGTTTTGAATAATTATGACCATGGCTCTGCGGGGTTTGTAATAAAATGTGATAGTAGGGTGTTCTGAGTGGTTTGGTCTCCTAAGACGTAGAATTTCAACTAAGGTATTCCAGAGAGCTTTTTGCTTTTGACAATTATGCTTTGCTTATAGCTGAGTATACTTGACGAGGTTTTCTCCCGCTTCCTTCAAAGCTGGAATGCCCGATTTTGAATTCTGAGCCTTGGGGGTTATTAGAGTCCAATTGAGTATATATAAACCTACTAGACATTATTAGAATAGAGCATGGTTATGTCCTAAGTCACTAGGACCTTCAAAAAAATTTTCCGAATTTTTTTTACCGGATGTGTCAAAATTTTTATTTTTAATTTATTCTAAGTTTTTTAATTAAATTTTTCCATAATTTAAATGGATAGAGCATGGTTATGTCCTAAGTCACTAGGACCTTCAAATTTTTTTACCAGATGCGTCAAAATTTTTTATTTTTATTTTTTCCTAAGTTTTTTAATTAAATTTGTCCATAATTTAAATGGAAAAATTCAATTTGTAATAAGTTAGTCATTTGAAACCCGAATTCAGTGATTGAAGGCTCTAACCTTAAGTCAAAAATCATTCTTGATCAACCAGCCAGCCAAATCCAAGTTTCAGAAGTTCATTCGGCCTCATAATTAATAATTTGTCAAAAAAGTCATTTACGGAAAAATTATTAATTAAAATATTAAAAATGAATATTTTAGAGAAAATAAAACTCTCCAAAATTAACCAAATTGAATAAAATAAAAGGCTAAATGACATGGCATTGGGTATTTATGATGATTGGAGTTAACAGAACTCAGCTTCAGTCAACATTCAGTGAGCATTAAATATACATTTAGTTAGCAATCTTGTCATCTCAAGCTAAACTCACGAATTGGATGATTTGGAAGGATGGGATTGGTGTGATGATAATTACGGAGCAGTCTAATAATTGAAATGAAGGATTGGTGCAAACCCTAAAGGATTTGGCACCTAGCAACACCAGTTAACTCCTCCTTCAACCTTCACGCCTCCATCCTCAAGCTCACGCCTTCATCTTCTCAAGGATGCGCCTTCACACGTGTGGGTGCTTTCAACCATTGGATTTGGATGTTTAGGTTTGGAGTGGGGGCGCCTCGCCTAGGTGGAGGCCTCCCCTCACTCTTAGCTCTTCGTCTTTAGGTTTGGACTCTCAGATAGGTGCCAAGTCGATTAGGTCAGGAGTTTTTGGTTTTAGGGTTTTGGTCTTCATTCATTGTATAAATAGAGACTCTTTCAGCTTTATCAGGGGTGGATTTTTGTGTAGAGAAAATTTGGTGAAACTTTGTAAATGCTTGTTGCTTTTATGCAACCTTTGGAATAAAATTAAGGCTTTGGAGGCTCATATGGTGTGACATTGTGGATGAATGCACTTGATGGATGAGGTGATTTTATTCTAATTCTTCTCTTTCTTATCTATTTGAGATTATGAATCTATGCTTTGGAAGGCTTCTATAAGCACATAAGAATAGGTATTTGTGGTTTGAAAGTTAGTTGTTTATTGCTTTACTTTTAGAAATTGAAAAGAAGCATCGTTTATTCAATCATATTTCATGCTACTTTATATTTCAATTTGTGAACAATACATGATCTAATCCATTGTTTGGCAAGTCTATGAGTTGTTATTTTGCAGACTAGTCCATCCAACCAAACATAAGTTCGAGCTTAGCTGCATCCTCTTCTCTTGGAGTCAAGTACAAAGTTTCGATAATGGCATGCTTTACGAGATCCAAGTGTCCTTAAAAAGATCCACAGGTTTGACTAGTTTCTCCTTGCTTTTATTCATTTTTCAAAGTAAAAATTTCTGATTTTTTTGGGTTAGGCAAGTTTTGGGCTAAAGTGATCTATCATTCACCAAATCGTATGCCCTTGTTGGCTGTCCTCTTCTTTCACTTCTCTTTTGCAACCTCCTTCTTCACCTCTTTCGCTGCCCTCTTTTCCTCTTTTTCCTTATAGTTTGCAACCCTCTTTTGGCCTGAGTTTGCAGCCCTATTCAACTTTTTTGTAGCCCATTTTTTGGCCTTAGTTTTCAGCCTTTTTTCTCTTTTTTTGCAGCCTTCTTTGCCTTGTTTGCAGCCCTCTTTTCACCTTAGTTTTTAGCCTTCTTTTGACTTTAGTTTGCTTTATCTTTCCCCTTTTGTCTTCTCTTTTCCATAGCTTCTTCTTCTTTCCGCTTTCCTCTGGTTTCAATATGGAAGTTTGGTTTATTTTTTAATTAAGTTTATAGATCTAGTTTTATTTTTGAACTAACATTATAACAAGTCAGTGTTCAAAGCTCTAATTTTCAGGCAGGTCAAAAAGAGCCCAAAGGTCATAAGCAAGCAGGGAGCAAACAAAGAGCAAAAAAGACCAAAACACCTCCCTCTTCTTTCTTCTCTTTCTCACATTTGCTCATTCAAGAAGAGGCTAAACACATCAAAAAAAATTGTAAAAAGTTAATAAAGAGCGAGTGAGATTACGGCTACCACACCCCTCTTCCTCCATTTGGGGGAAGCTTGTATCGTCCCTTTGTCATGCTTGTATTTTTTGTTTAATAAACTGCTAAAGGTAGAATATGATAGAATACTTTCATAATCATTAGAAGTTTGTTTTTTCATTAAAGTAAGGTAGTTTATTTCTGATTAATTCATCATTCATAAAATATAAAAGTAAAAATGTTTCTTTGTTTATTTACTTAGCTAATGCAAAGTTTCTTTACTTTTTGATATAATTTTACTTACCTCCATGATTTCCCGATTAGGGCCTAAAAAGCCTAAAAAAGCTCTTGGGTATTTCAATTTTTTTTTCTTAAATTTTAATCAATCAATTAATTAAGTCTCTTGAACTTGTCATAACCCAAGTCAAGAGCACTCTCTATCGGAGAGCATAGTTAGACTTGCATATCTTTGCATTAGGCATTTAGATTAGTTAAGTCTCTTGAACCTTTGTCATAAGACAAGGTCAAGAGCGCTCTCTGTCGGAGAGTCTTAATAAATCGGCTTAATAAAATTTGCAACTCACTCCTCCATAATTAATTAACTTCGTTGCCTCATTGCCAGAGTATGCTCTGACCGACCTGAAAACCGGAGCACCCATAAATGACATTGGATTTTTAATCTTGCAAGAGAAACACAATAAAATTTACACCCCATAACCAACGCACCCGCGTTGTTGCATTGTAGAGAACTTCCTAAGTTCTTCTTAGTAGAGGGGCCGGAACTCCCCGCTGTCTAAGCTTCTAAGCTAGCTGGTCAATCTTCGCAATACCAGCCTGGGATATTGGGCGGGCCATCATGTCTTCAACAGATTAAACTTGGAACATTCTTTCGGCTCTTGACAAACCTTCGTTGACACCGTAAGCAAGACCACTTAAAAACATTTAAAATATACCAAGAGCACTTGCACAACTTAATATTCACTAGCTTTATTTCAAGACTTGCTGTTTATTTCTTAAAGCATTGCAGAGCTCTAACTCCATAAAGGCACTGGTCTTTTAATCTTTGCATAATTATTATATCTGGATCATTTATCTTTGGAAAATTTTAATTTCTATCTATGAATGCATCTTTATAAAGTCTTGAATTATTGTTCATCTTTTAATTCTTTTGATAGCAATGTGGATTGCTTTATCTTATGCGTCAAGTTCATAATAAATAAACACATTTAATCACCATGACTCCTAAACAACACCCATTCGCATCCGCAACCTTTTAAAACACTTTAACAACTTAAGAGCCGTAGAAACTCTTTTGTAGGGACTACCCCCCTTGGGTTCGTTAGGAGTTAGCCTAAACGGAGGAGCTAAGAGTAGGTGACAGTACCTGGCTCTGTGCTTGCCCCCAAGATCACACCTCTCCCACTTTCTAAAGTGAGAAGACAGCTTTCGGAAGATTTCTGCTGCTGGTGTGCAATCGACGGACGACAAGGTGATAATAATTATAGAAGTGTGATTTGATTTTAGATCCATAATGTTAATTTTGAGTGTCAACAATTTTGAGATTAATTGTGATGAGGACAATATTAAGTCAGCCATAATATATAGTATTTCATATATGAGGTTCAAATTTTTTTATGTTGTATTAAGAATGCTAATTTCTAGCATTCATCTGTAGTAATTCTTCTTCAAAGAAAATTATGATGTCATTTTCTATTGTTTGATTAGTTTTTGGAATTTCATGGTAATTTCATTTAACCAATTAGTATCCACACAAACATGCATTATGTTCTTATCTAGATGGGAATGCCATATTTTTAGTAGATCAATGTGCCATATTCTTAGAAGGAATGAGAAAATACTTCTTCATGCAATTACTTAATAGGGTTCTTTCACTTTGACCTATCATGGTTTTTTGGTCACAATGAAATGGAAATGATGGTTTATTTTCTCTTTTATGTGCTAGTAAAGAAGGAAAATTTAGAGTAAAAAGAGTGGTTGTGAACCCATGATTTGTATTCAACCTCATGGTCACATATCTAATGTGTCCATGTTTAGATTCGGTATCATGAGTAGACTAAACATGTATGTAATCTCCAAAACTTCCACTATATGAGTATAGGGTTACAAATCATAAGAAATAAGGTTCTAGATATAACTTTTTCAACATTAAAAGAAGAGATATGGAACCAAAGAAACACCATAAGAGAGATAAAAATTAGAAGGAAACAAAATCAATAGATCTAGCAAGATGAGGAGTCCCCAAACTTTCCTCGATAACATGAAGCATGAAACTGCATTATTGTCCATTAGCTTTGGCTCTAGTTTCAGGATGGAGCCATCCTTCTCTTGCAGTGCCTTAAGTAGAAGTCCTTTGGTGTGAGTGAGCTCCTAAATTTGCCAAAGTAGCTCCTTCGAGAATGGAGTGAGGGTTCTCTCTATATAAGCCATTCGATTTGTGACTAGTTCCTTGAAATGTTTTTGAGCGTCAAGGTAGGGATAATGACGAAATGAATATACCACATGTAAAGAGTGTTCCTAAAAAGAGTGCACCTGCCTCTAGCGTTCATGGTATTTTCCCTGAGAAATATGGAATAAGAGGGTCTTTGATTTATTTCCCTAACTGTAGCCTAGGTTCATCATCAAACCTTTCCACCTCAAAAACATTAGCATTAAAGTAGGAGCAAGAGAAGGTTGAGGGATTCTATTTGTTATAATATTTAAAGGTAGTTGGTATACCTCTTTCAAAAGCACCATCATATGAATCATTATTGTTGGAGTCCTATTTATCTAATTCAAGAGGAGCTTTGATCTTCCTGCAATGTCCAATAAACACATGAGTGCTTGTAACCCCTTCAATCACGAGGGATCCTAATTTTTGTAATAATAATGCCTGTTATTATTGAATTGACAAATTTTTTTATGTAATTAAAATATATTGAATGATAAATAATTGTTTACTAGGCACGCTCCTTTATAGGCATTGAATGGTCATGAGAGTGAATAGGTGTGACCTATGACTTTTCAGTAATTGCTAAATAATTAATTAATTAAGTTGCTAACATTATTTATTATTATTGTTATTGTAAATGGTACATGTTTATTTATATTTGTTACAATTTCCCTTACCATCAAGATTTCAATCTTTCTATAGATTTCATGATTTTTGCAAATCAAGGTTCTCCCATACTAGAATGGGGATATAACTTTCCGTTGAAGCATCCATGGAGATGGACATAAGCCAACAAAGAGTGAAATCAAGCTTAGAATGAATAGTCTCTTTAGGGGGATGAGTCAAGGACCAAAGAGTAATGGAGTTAAAGGGAGGAAGATGGTATTTAAACCATATCTAAGGGGTTTGAGGCTATAGCTTCATGGAAAGACATTGAAACAACAAAGTGAATGCCAAGAGTGGTTGTGGAATTACAGGAGTGACCTTTATTTCCCTTGGAATGGATCCCATCATGATGGATACCATTCTAAATGAAATCATGGGTTGAAGAATTCCATGGGATATGTAACATACCCAACCACCTCATTTGACCATAGAGACGGCGGGGCACTCCATTTCCATATCCAAATTCAACATTCATGTCCAATAACGTTTTCATTCAATTACATTTCATTTAACAACGGTAATAAATAAACAATTATGGTCACCCAAAATAGTTTATGCATTCATATATAATTTACATGAATAACAACATGAACAAACATGCCATTCAAAGCAAATCCAAAGTATTTCAACATTTATTAATAGTAAATTAAATTAAATAACATGGCACCACAGAATTAAACCATTGCATAAATACACAAACACACACTTATATTTTTAAGTAGTTATATTCCAAATGACTGCATGTGAAGGACGCTCCTCCCAGCCATAGGCACTGTGAAGCCAAAACCTACTTTGACAGACCACCCTCGAGTTGGGGCTATTAAATCCACAAGGGAAAAGTTCTCCCTCAAACCCAATTTACTCGGCTGAATTCTCATGCAACCCACTAGTGCCTAAACCCCCTCCACAATTGTCCCAATCCTTAATTCTCCTTCCCCATCAACCTACACAACGCTAGGAACAAGCTCCCTTCCCTAAGTTAATAGTCCGCCGGGAAGCCTCCAATTCCCTTCTGGAACTCCAACATAGGTCAAACAGGAAGTCTATAAATTTTGGACTCCAGGGCACAAGTTGCAGTCTAGGTTTCTCTCTCACCAGTCTACCCAAGTTAATGGCATGCATAATTTGTGTATATTTATGGAATCCTCATTCACTGTTACAGTATCCGTCTATGGCTTCCAAAGGTGACGGTTACGAAGTCAAATCCAAAATGGTGTAGGAGTAGTGATGAACGAATCCCCTATCTAACTAGAAAACTCACTTTTATAGACATAAATAAATTGGCCATGTGGCCACTCCACATGGAGCCACTTTTCTCACCTTAATCCCCTTCTTAAGTTAATAAGATAAGGGTTAATCAAACTATGGTTCTTGATCATAGTTTAATAACTTGATTTGATTTTCTATTGTTGGGGATGATAAGCTAAGGCACACTCCCACTTTCCCACTTGTGGCCTCATAACCCCCATCTCTTCTTTGTCCTTCTTCCCACGCAACTATTTAAATATTTTTATATTAATATCAAAATATACATCTTAACATAGTCTTTGTCATTTCGACCATTTGTTTCCAGCTTTTGGCGTTTTACATCAATATTTATAAATTTACATTGTGGCGTCAAACTGGGGTGTTTTTGTGTCAGTGGGTGGCTTGAGTATTGTATAGGTGTTGTCAATAATGATGTCCTCTAACTATTGTATCACCCTATATAGCGTCTCTGTCCTTGAGCTATTTTCCCCCAAAAATTCCATGCCCATTGGAGCAAGTTGGATTCATTCATAGATCAAGTTATCCATACTTCTGATGTTAAAAGTGGGCTCTGGATCCCTACTAGAGAATCCTAAATCTTCATTGGCCATTATTTTGACCAACTTATTTGCTTCTCCACAACATGCCTAGGATAGGTGATTTTACATGGTTAAATATAAAGAGGATTTTGATAGGAACTAGAGAAATTTCAATGTTGGGAAACCTTCTTGGAACTTAACCCTTTACAAATATTTCTAAGAGCTCCTTTAAGATACACATCTTCTTGAACTTTCCAATCCACTTCAAAATAATCAAACTATTCCAAATTATTTATAAACCTTATAATTTGCTTGTTATCATCAAACACTTGTCAATGTTATAAGTTATTTGGGATGGAGGGTCTAATGATTATTTTCATTTTTTCTCCCCTTTTCTTTAACACATCATAAGGCAATAAGGTTGAAGTTGACACGGCTAGAGAATCTACTTGGACATTCTCTTGTAACTTCTTCTAAAGATAGCGCATAAAAAATTTCCAATGTATCCCATACTATGTTTCTATATGTCTTTAACATAGGATTCTTGCATGCATACTTACCTTTCACTTGGAAAATCACTAAATTAGATTCACCAACTATTTAGTCCTTTTATCCCCATATTCTTTGTGATTTTCAAGCCCAAAAGTAAGGCTTCATATTCAACCAACCACAGTATTTGTTGCTTCAAATTCTAGTCTAAAAGCAAAAGTGAAGACATCACCCTTTGGTGAAGTCAACACAATCCTAGCACTAGTCCCTAACCTAGAGTGGGCACAATCAAAGTTCATTTTCCAAACTTCACTAACTCTTGGTTATTTGCGAGCTTCATCTATAGGATCCAATGAATTAAAAAAGAATAACATAACTGCCAATTCTTCTTCATTATAAGAAGGTTCATTATACGGGTCTTGGGGGTTTCCCACATGATATATCATAGCTTTATCCTTGTGCAAGGTAAAAAAAGTGTTTTCACAATTAGGAATGGTAACATAAAATAAATCCATTTTAAGACACCTCCTAGGTTTGCATCCCACTTTCTTGATAAGATCATACCCCATGCATATGGAACATCAATAACTAGCACACCCATTAATATCAAGATATGAGGGTGAGTATCTAAGTAAACCTTAAGATCTTAGATTAGGCTACACACTTTGATTTCTCTTGAATTCATTACACACATTCCTATATGGTCTAGTGGTCTTTAACCCTAATTGATTCATAACCTTTAAAGACATAACATTTGAAGAAACCCTGGAGCCTCTCATACAATTAAGAAGAAGCAAATTATCATACTATTAAGGAGATGAAGAAGGGTGAATGACTTCCATTCTTGTCCCTTATACATGTTTTGTAAAATTACTAGAACATTTTGATTTACTTCATTAGCTATTTCAATTACTTTATTAAAACTTTCATCAACCTTTTCTTAAATGCCTTCAACAAACTCAAGTAACTTCTTCTTTTGTGAAGGGATTGTTATGAATTCTAAAACCGAGACACACATTTTCATATTTGACATCCATCCACCCAAGTCAATGTTCAAGTCTATAGTAGTACTTGAAGAAGCCTATAATACCCCCATATTGGCCCTTAGGATACATTGGCTTCATATGTAAATATTGTGCGTATGCGATGTATGAATTCCTAGCGTGGAACTCAAGGCCAAGGCCCTACTAGTGAATTCTCGGCTTTAAAAGGCAAGTAATTTGTATTTTTGTGAGCCATGTACTAGTAAGCCATGAGAAATTGTAAAAAATAAGTAAATATTTATAATGCAAATAAAAATTCGAAGTGTTGGCTATGGAAGCAACTAGAATGAGGGGGTTGTATGTATCCACTAGAGGTGGGGGGTTGTGGGGTTTAATCCATTGTTTCCAAATGTCATATAGAGAAACCATGTGACATAAATGGAAAGAAAGCACTAAGTAGACTACCTTGTTGTTCTTTAATTCTGTTGTAAGAGGGTAGCTGAGAAATCAACTCATGAATTTAATGGAGCATGGATAAAACTCATAAATTCATATGGATGAGTATGGGCTCATTTTACTTAACCCAAAAGTCAGTTTCTCTCACAAAAAATTCATTTTCCAACATCTTCATTCCATTGTTGAACAACCAAACATCCATTAATAGCATGTTATGCATTTCCAACAATGAAAATTACAGAAATTTCAACCAAGAAAGAAGCCACATATTAGAGTGTAAAAAACATCCATAAATACATGTGGGAAGTGAAATCCAGTGGGGAATCCATAGAGATAAACCATGGGGTGAAATTGATAGTGTCAAATGTTAAAATATTGTAACTTCGGAAGATATTCTATTGTACTTCTATTGTGTTCTCCTCTGGAGATGTTATTCCTCCATTCAGAGATGTCCTTGATGTAATTGGTCATGTAGAAGTCATGAGGTAAACCCTCTCTTGTAAGTCGGGGAAATAGTACCCATAGAAGTAATATATAAAATGTATTTTGAGTATCCCAATGTAGTTCAACCCTAATTAGGGAACCTGGATGACATAGTTAGTTATTTAAGGCACTCACTTAGTGAATATAAATAGGTGAGGCGCCTTTCTTATTTGGAAATATCTCACACTCAAGTATTGCGCTGGAGAGAGAGAGAGAGAGAGAGAGAGAGAGAGAGAGAGAAAGAGTTTACTGTGGAAGATGAGCAACTATTCTTATTGCTGGGGTTTTACACTATCTTGTTCGAATTCTATACTGAGGAAGTTTTGTGGGGTTTTCTTCCTTGTAGGTTTCCTCGAGGAAAATCTTTGTGTTCTCTTGTGTTGCTGCATTTGTATTTCTTTCAATGATCCTTTTCTTATGGTTATGATGTTATAATGCTAAATGTTTTAGATCTTGTATAACCATTAAAAATATAACATGGTATCATGAAAGAAGTCTTTATGCAACCGAAACAGTGCTACAGCTACAACTATTGAAGATCACGATTTCAAGCTTGAAAACCCTAAAAAGATCAAAACTAGTAATTTTGGGAATTTCGCAATTTCTTGAGATTGGAGAATCCTCAGGAGCCGAAACTTTTACAAGATGAATATAAATTCCTAATGTACACTGTGTAAAATTTCAGCCTCAGTTTCACTATAATTTAGGAGATATGATTCCTCCAACTCAGGGTTCTAGCCTCTCCCAGATTTCAACCTTAAACAGGTGACCTAGGGAGAATCTCTATATATCGGGCTAGGAAGGTCCAAATGAGATTTAGTAAGATGTTCCAGAAAGGGAATAGATTGTATTTTCTTTGTTAAAAATTTAAGACCCCGGAGATGAATGAGTGACACGTGGAAGTCCGTACAAGTTCGCTATAATGAACAGTCCTTAAATAAGTCACCTTGGGAAAATTAGCATAAGTCCCAATTGGTGAAACCAATTCTGCTCTAACCTACGGTACTGAAAATAAGATAGGCGATGACACCTTAGTGCGAAATTTCAGACACAGGATTAGTAATTTCGGATATGTTGCAGAAACAAGATTAGTCATTTCTGTAGAAGAAACCAGAAAAAGGAACTAGGGATTCCTGTTCCGGGCACTTCCATCCACCAATCAATTGAAGAAGGAGGACCATCAAATTATCTCTAGTAAGGTGCATCTCTCTATGTAAGAATTTTCTCATTCCATGAACTTTCATTTTTTTATCTAACACTACTGCCGAAGAAAACTAGGGCATAAGATATTTTGCAGTTTTGTCCACAGTTTTGGGAAAATAAGTATACTACTCACCTTGCCTTGAGGAGGCACATCTTTCTATCTAATCAGATATGAAATATACCTAAGTTGAAAAATTAGGGTTTCTCTATCAAACCCTATGTCCATTAGAAGATCCTTCAAGCAAGCATCAAGTTGAAGAATTCTCACTGGTAAGTTTCATCCTCTCTATTTCCATTTGAGGTTCTCATTTTTATCATAATGACAAACAATATCAAGCTTGAGGACAAGCTTGAAAGAATCAAGAACTTCTAAGCATGAGTTGTAGAGTGCTTACCATACTTGAAGAAACATGAAGAACTATGCCAAAGAAAGAGCTGCAGATCCAAGATAGAGATGAAGTTAAAGCAAAGCAAAAGAAGGACCTAATCAAAACAAAGAGTATTTCCATCTCCATTAGATCTCACATGTAACATCCTTGAAGACTCCCAAGGATATGTTCGATGCAATGAATGGTATGTACGAATATGACCTTGAAAAATCAACTCAAAGAATGTGAAGAAAACATTCAGTGATTACTTCACAAGAAGACCTCATCTCAAGGAGCAATTAGAAGTCGTTGAAGACAATGGCAAAGAAGCATAAGCATAATGGTCTTCCAAAATCAGTCAAGAGAGTTGTTATAGTAGGAAGATCACATATGGGGAGATGCACTATTGATTGAAGAAAATAAAGAACAAGAATGAATAACATTCTCGCCAAGAATAGAAGGACATCTTACGACTCAATAGTTTAGTCATGATGTGAAAGGACACTTTACAAAAGAATGTCCCAAGAAGGAAGAACGAAAGGATGATATGTTCTAGAAGTACCAGTCGATCATACATAATGATGTTTAGATATGAGCTCAATACATGAAGGGAAGTCTTATGAAGTCTTCCAAGAAGATCTACAAGATCGAGTGTACTGTTGATCGAAGTCTCAAAAGATACAAAGTAAGTTTCATGGTTTCTATCAACAAAGAGAGTTGATTATGGCAAGACACTGATCTAGGAAATAGGCACATCTCTTCAGTAGTGGATATTACACTAGACAATTGGTGTAATCAAAGTAGAATAAAAAATCAAACAACCTATATGGTTTGAGACTCTATACAGAGAACCACATATGTACAAAAGGATTTGTTCAAGCTCAATAGGCACCCATGGGATAGTACATACAGTCATATGAGAAGCTTGATGATCAACTACAGTGATTGAGATCCCAACCTTTACTACAAGGTTGAAGAATCCTATAAAGGACAAGAGAAAACTTGCAACAAAGTTCAAAATGAAGGATCTTGATATCTAGTTTCCTCGACAAGTGGCATAGATGGATGCAAAGAAGAGTAACAACAAAGAAGACTACCTGCCACCCCAATGTCCTAATACAGATACAAAGGGAGGATGGTGCTCCATATAAGAGGGAGTGACTACCATAGATCTCAAAGTTCAAGAAACTTGACATGATTTCTGACATTAGGAGCATGATGAAGTCCATAAGACATTTTACTTATCTAAGTAAAATATGTAGAGAAAATGGTGTGGTACCTAAAGGGCACTGCAAAGGTATGATGATTTTGATTGAGTTGGTTGTACTATGTACTCCAACATATTGCAGAAAGTAAGAGTGTTTCTCTCAATGAATATATTGCAGCTAAGAAGAAAGCAAGTAAAGATCCCTCAAGTAATGAGGAATATGATCCAGAAGAATTATACTGATGAAGATGAGGATTATACTCTTATCCATTCCATCATTGGATAAGAATGAGCGCACTGGTAGGACACACAGACACAATTCTATGTGATTTTTGGTGTAAGAAGACTTGTTTAAGTATTTCCAATTATGATCAAGACAAGAACATGTCCTCATAATCAGACGATGAAGTTGAACACATTTGGAAGAGACTCTAGCAGTTCAAGAAGACAACGATCAAGATGGAGTCTACAAAACAAACAAAGATAAGTATTTGAATTGTCATTTCCTATATATCTAGTTGTTCAAATAGATATATTTCTAGATTCTAGAAATGTATTATGCATATTAGAATATTTGTAGTTTACTACTAATATGTAGGTGATGGGTAAGTGGCTTATGTTGTTGTACAACGTTCGATTGCTACTTATGAAATAATTTCTTGGAAAGATGGAAGACATATAGAAAGCTACTGTATATATATGTTTGTTGCATTAACAAAAATAGTTGCATGACTATGTGACATATATCTTTATGTATGTCACATGTTACGAAATGTTTCTAATCATACAATTGTATGTGATTTGTAAGAAGGATTGTATGCAATCACCACAAAAAGAAGAATGATACAAGTTGTGAATGTATGATACCATTGCAGATGTACAAGAGAAGAATGACGCAGTTATAGATGGACAAAAGAAGAATGATGCAAGTTGTGAATGTGCGACACCGTTGCGAATGTACAAGAGAAGAATGATGCAACTACAGATGCACAAAAGAATAATGATGCAAGTTATAAATTTACGATGTATTTGCGAATGTACACAAAGAGAATGTTAAAGAACAAGTTGCAAAAAGGAGCTGTAAAGCTCAAGTATGTTCCTACAAAGGAACAAGTGGAAAATGTGTTGACTAAGCCTCTAGCTTGTGTAAAGTTTGAATACTTTCGATACAAGCTTGGTGCAGTCCGAAAGGATCTCTCTCGAAAGAGGGAGTGACAACAGATGTTGGATGCGGTCGTGAGTAGGTCAGTCTAGAGGAGGCTACGTCTGGCTAGGATTGTTTGGCCCGAAGGGGTTAGTAAGCCAGACTAAAGACCCGTCGATCCTAGGGGGATTAGTATGTCTCGCTAGGCTTGGTTGGCCCAAAAGGGTTAGTAAGTCAGACAAGGCTTGTTTGGCCCCTAGGGAGATCCATCCGTCTAACTAGGCTTTGTTGGCTCAAAAGAGTTAGTAAGTTAGACAAAATGCCTGGATGGATCTACAAGATAACTCACCGTGATACTGCTTCGAGATGGTTATAGGGCAGGATGGTTGTTACAGTATTTCTATATTGTCTGAGATGTGTAGCTCCGTATTATTGTACTAATGGATGTTGAGATGATTGATTCAACATTGATATGTTGAAGATCTGTATTGCTATACTGATGGCTGTTGAGATGATTGGTTCAGCATTGATATGCCGAAGTTCAGTATTGTTACACTGATAGTTGTTGAGATGATAGTTTAGTATTGTTATACTGATGACTGAGATGATAGTTCAGTATTGTTATACTGATTACTGAGATGATAGTTCAGTATTGTTATACCAATGACTGATGAGATGCAAGTTCAGTATTCTCATACTGATGATTGTTGATTGATTGAAAGTTTCATTACTCTTATACTGATGTAGCAGGTTCATTATTATCATACTGATGATTGCTAATTGTTGAGATGTTCTCAGTGTTGTCACACTGATGATTGTTGAGATAGTTTCAGTATTCCTATACTGATGTAGCAAGTTTAGTATTCTCATACCGATGATTGTTGATTGATTGAAAGTTTTAGTATACTTATACTGGTGTAGCAGGTTCAGTATTCTCATATTGATGATTGTTGATTGATTGAAAGTTTCAATATTCTTATACTGATGTATCAGGTTCAATATTTCCATACTGATGATTGATTGATTGATGAGATGATTGATAGTAGCAAGCTCAGTATTTCTATAATGATATTGATGATGATGTTGCTTCAACATTTGTATGTTGATGCTGATGATGTGGTTATGGTCCCAACACCTTGTGTTGATGATGTTGATGTGGTTATGGTCCCAACACCTTGTGTTGATGATGTTGATATGGCTGTGGTCTCACCACCCTGTGCTGATGATGTTGATGTGGTTGCAGTCACAACACTTTGTGTTGATGATGATGAGGTTGTTTCAACATTTGTATGTTGATGGTGATGATGTTGTCCCAACATCTCTATGCTGGTAATGCATATGATGATCTAGCATTACATATGATTTGTTTTTTATCACTAACATGCTAATGATATTGTTGATTGTTTCAATATTTTTAAACTATTGATGCAGATGATGATGTTTCAATATTTCTATACTGAAGATACAGATGATGATGTTTCAGTATTCCCATACTGAAGATACAAATGATGTTTCGGTACTTACATACTGAAGATACAGATGATGGTGATTCGGTATTTCTATGTTGAAGATATAGATGATGATGTTTCAATATTCCCATACTGAAGATGCAGATGATGATACTTATGATGCAGATGACGATACTTATGATGACATATGATGATTCTTTCAGTATTCACATACTGGAGATACATATGATGATAGTTAAGTATTCACATACTGAAGATACAGATGAATATGGTTCAAATGATGATAGCTCAATATTCACATACTGAATATGAAGATGATGATGGTTCAGATGATGATTTTACAGATCATGATTCAGTGATTACACACTGGTGTTGGCAAGTAGATGATTCAGAAGATGTTGATATTATAGATGATGATTCAGTGTTTACACATTGATGCTGGCAAGTAGATGATTTAGAAGAAGATTTAGTATTCACATACTGATGTGGCAGAAGAAGATTCAGTATTCACATACTGATGTTACAGAAGAAGGTTCAGTAAACAAAAGGTGATTCGTATCCACATACTGATACTATAGAAGATGATTCAATATTTATATACTGATAGAAGATGACTCAACATGTACAGAAGATAATTCAGTATTTACATACTGAGATGCCAGAAGATGATCCAACTGAGATCGATGATGAAGATCTATGATGATGTTCCAAAACTTCCTATGACATAGAGATTCACCAGCCAGTTGTACAATTGTAATGATGGTTGTTGTTGATGTAGAATACCTTCCTAGTTAAGAGGGAGTGTTAAAATATTGTAACTTCGGAAGATATTCTATTGTACTTTTGTTGTGTTCTCCTCTGGAGATGTTATTCCTCCATTCGGAGTTGTCCTTGATGTAATTGGTCATGTAAAATTCATGAGGTAAACCCTCCGTTGTAAGTTGAGGAAATCGTACCCACAGAAGTAATATATAAAATGTATTTTGAGTATCCCACAGTAAGTCTGCCCTAATTAGGGAACCTGGCCGGCATAGTTAGTTATTTAAGGCACTCACCTAATGAATATAAATAGGTGAGGTGCCTCTTTCATTTGGAAATATCTCACACTCAAGTATTGCTTTGGAGAGAGAGAGAGAGAGAGAGAGAGAGAGAGAGAGAGAGACATAGTCTACCGTGGAAGATGAGCAACTATTCTTTTTGCTGGGGTTTTACACTGACTTGGTCGAATTCTATACTGAGGAAGTTTTGCGGGTTTTCTCCCTTGTGGTTTCCCTGAGGAAAATCTTTGTGTTGCTTCATTTGTCTTTCTTTCAGTGATCCTTTGCATATGGTTATGATGTTATAATGATAAATGTTTTAGATCTTGTATAACCATTAAAAATATAACATCAAAGGCCCGAAAATCCATATGAAGACCCAAATTTGGAAGCCTGAAAGTTGAATTTCGTGGGGGGGAGTCACATGGCCAAAAATTAGAAAATCCAAGAGTGGATTAAAGTGAGAAAGATATTAGAGGTCATAATTGCTTGATAAACCTAATGAAGGAAAAAATATCTGAAGGTTTAGCACCTTGGACCTTTCTATGCCCACCCTGAAGAGCACGAGAGGGAAGGGGCTCTCGAGGAACTGTGTAGCAAAGGAGGGGACCTTCCTAGTGTTGGTTGTGGTAGGTATTGTGGGTGCCAAGGCTAGTTGAGATAAATTGAGATGCTTGTAGCTCTATAGTTGAGCTCATTTACTTAGAAATCTCCTTGTTTGTCTCTCTACATGCTTAAATAACCCAACTATGTACTGGATTAGCATGAATATGTGTTCCTATGGCTATGAGTGAGCCTGAGTAGTTCCTCCTTAGTGGATACATAGCTCAGCTTAGTGGTGGTTTATTAGCTGAAAGCATATAGATTGGACAAAGACCTATGGTTGTGTGGAATGTTGCTCTTCCATAACCAGTTGCTTGGACAATTCCAATTAAAAGATAAGTGGTTACTGCTATTTCCAAATATGATAAATTTGTGTCTTATGAATAACTGTTTATTTATGTTAAATTGAATGAGAATTAGTTTATCTATATGCATGATTTTGTTGTTATGCATGTGATGAAAATACTGGCATATGCATGTTGTGTGTCCATTGATAGAGTTTAATTATGTTGTGTATATTTATTATGTATCTGCACACGCATTTACATGTTAATGAATTTAATAATATGGTCACGGGGGTGAAAATTAGCACCTGGTATGTCGTCTATGTTTCCTCCATTAGTCAGATTGATAGAAGGGGATGTGGCATAGTGGTATCAAAGCAAATGGTTGTAGCACTGGAGGCTGTTTGGGACAAAATCCACACTTACAGGTAGGAAATTGGAAATGCATAGAAAACACTGGTAATGTTTGGTAAAAAAGTGGGTTAAATTAATGTCCAAAAATTAAAATCTTCAAATGTTGCACATGAGCACAACGTTGTATAGAGATCTTCGAGATATTTTCAGTGATGTTCCTTTCGTAAAAATGGACTCCGCACGTGAAAGATATCAGTAAGAGAAGTTGGGATCGACAAGTTGTTCGTAGAAGGATCGTCGCGTTGGTGCTGACGCTGAAGTGCTGACACCGAAGTGCTGACACTGAGGTGTCGATAATGGAAGCCAAGGATCAGGACTGTACAATAGCGCAATGATGGTGTTTCAACTCCCGACCTCTGATTCAATGAGTAGCAATGACAAGGGTACATAATTCAATGCCGATATAGGCATTGGGGAAGTCTTGGAAGGTTGATGTTTAGTGGTGCCAAATTTCTAAGCTCAATGTACATACATCGAGGTGGGCCTTGTGGAGGTGTTTTGCAAAGGGTGAGTTTGTGGTCTTGAATTATGACTCCCAATGTCGAAAACATCAGAGTCAACAAGTCGGGGTTGTTTTGTTAAAGGTCGTTATGCGGTTCCAAATTTTGACTCCCAATATATGGAAGAGTAGTTGGGGTCGAGAAGTTNTGATTTCCAATTTCTGATCAGGAAAGTCAGAAAGACTTGGAAAAGTCAGGATTGACAAACCTAAAAATAAATAAAAAATAAAGTCTAGAGCCCGAAAATTGTTTCATCCATAAAAGGATCAGTTTGACTCGTAATCGGATAAGAACTATGGATTTTGGACACCATTAATGATGGTCACATAAGTACCAGTGAAAGTTCCAATCCCATTCGACTCTAGTTTGAAGGAAATTTCGTATTAGTGACTTTTACAGATCAATGTCCTGAGACCTAATGGAGGTCTGATTTGGGTCAAAATTGTTATGGAGTGAACATGGACTAGGAACACAACTAAATATGGAATATTCGAGCCAAATTTCAAGAATGTGAAGCCATGGCGAGAAATAAGGCTAAAATGCACTATTCTTGAGCACTTTTGGGGGATTTTGAAAAGCTTGCAGGAGGTAAAAGTGACCCTAAATGTTGAAACCAAGAAAATATTTGAAATCGACATTTTACCTACTCATTAAAGTGTTTCTAGAAACACTTGGTTTGGGATATGGCTAGTTTTGGTGAAAATTCTTATTCCGAGAAAGTGCAAAAGTTAAAAGTAGCCAAACCCATAATTTTATAGAGGTTGATTGGTGCATCGGATCGTATATCTGAAAGTTGCTTAGTGATTCTTGTTGTATGTAATAACTTTTGCCATTAGAATTTTTTTTCAACTATCTTTCTAGATTTTCTTATGCAAGTGGCTGAAGTTGGCCTTCGAAGCTAAATTGCACCTATGGAAAAAGTTCAGAATTGGGAAAAATCAACATTTTTTGAAGAATGTAAATTCCATATCCAAGGTTAGAATGGAGCATGAAGATAGGCGTTGGAAATATTATCCAGAAGGGAACAATTGTGCACAATCAAAATATGAATGGGGAATTCCGATATCTTAGAGATTAGAGCAGAAAAGTGCTTATAACCTTAAATTGTTTTTTTTGGGTCATTTGGGGCAGTTTCAGAAATGCATAAATGAAACAAAAGAAAAGAAGGCATAAGAACCCTGTGAATTATTCCATGAAACTAATTCTAATAAATTATAATGTTTTATGTTTCATTACATGCATTCCTAATATGTCTAATAAATATCTCTATGATGTATAGTGCTTGCAGTTGGAAATCTTTAAACAAATGTAGCAAAGAGCAGTAGGAAAGGGAAAATATTTCGAAAAATAAATGGTAACCATGAATGATGCTCAGGACCTCGATGAACATGATCAGGGTGTCTTAGGAGAAAATATGCAAGAGGAAAATGTTGAGACTGAATCCAATGGGAGGAGAGAACAAATCACTCCCCAAAATGTTTTTGAAACATTAATGAGCTTCAATGAGAGATTGATCAAGGCTCAAGAAGAGAAGAACTAGATTAATGATGCCATCCTTTAGAGCCTCACTGATATACAACAAAGAGCTTGCAATTCCTTTCTCTTTTCTGGAGGAATATTGGCCCAATCTTGGATCCAAAGATTTGAAAGTGAGACACATTAGGTTACTGCCCATTCCAAGCTTCAAATGGAGTTGTGGCATTCCAATCCTTTTGAGGAACTCGATTTTGGATGTATGTAGTTGAGTTGATGGTCTCTCCACACATCTTAGGAGAGAGTGACTTTGACTCCAGCATGCATGAGGTCATCTCCTTTAGAGATTTGTTATTGTGCTCTACCACTCCATTCTGTTGTAGTTTGTAGGGAACAGTGTGTTGCATCTGGATTCTTGCATTAGCACAAAGATTCTCCAAATCCTTTTTTCACACATTCCCCTCCATTATCAGTGCGAAGCATCTTGATCTTATTTCCATAAATATTTTCAACAAATGCCTTAAAAAATTTAAAAATTGCATACACTTCTTATTTGAACTTGAGGAAATAAATCCAACAATATCTTGAATAATCATCTATGAAGGTCAAGACATATCTAGCATTACTCTAGGAAGGATTAGGAATGGGTCTAGTGATATCATTGTGGATCAATTCAAGAGGTAAGGAGCTCTCCATGACTTTGCTTTCTCAAACTTGTGCTCCGAATGTTTTCCAAGCATGCAAACTCGACAGATTCTGTTTGAGAATTTGATTTTTGGAATACCATCAACCATACACTACTTGTGCAATTATTGCAGATATTTGTAGTTGAGGTGACCAAACCTCTCATGCCATAGCCTATCGAATTCATTTGCATGTGTTAGGAGCACATTTGGTGTTGAATAGGCAAGGAAGTGGGAGAACTCATAGATTCGAATCATGATTTGTAGTACCAAGTGCAATGACCTTTCTAATAGAGATCTCGAAAATTTCTACATCATCATGAGTGAACACAACCTTATTTGGAAATCCTATATGTGTCATTTGGTATACTGAGAGAATATTTGCAACCAGCGAGGGAACATATAGAACATTCATGAAGCACCCATAGTCAAGATTGATTCTTCCTTTACCTCTAGCTAGAATTTCATAATCATCACCCATGAGGATAGAAGGGCCACTAGTGTGATCGAATGTAGAGAAGGAGTCCCTGGATAAAGACATGTGTATGGATGCACCAGAGTCAATGATCAAGGAAGGGGACTTAGTAATTCCAACCATTAATGCATGACATCTCTCTTTGTCTTCAATTCTTGATCCAACTTCTTTTCTCCTTGCACCTTCAGGCAAAGGAAGGTTGTTTTTCTCAATAAGTTGTGCCATGAGATCAATAGTATTCTTCATGCATGATATTTCATGGTGTAACCCTAGTTACAATATGTCCATATGGATTTCTCCTTCATCTTTTGCTTGTCCTTTGAATTTGAAGGTTCTTACGATGGTTTTGTCTTGTCCTTCTACTTTTGTTCTGACTGCTTCTTGTCCTTGTCCTTCTTCTTACCTTTATCATTCTTGTCTTCTCCAGTAGCAAGTGCATGGTCCTTGGATGGTTTGATGGCTCCCATATGAACCAATTTTTCCTGCTCTTTTTTTAGAGACTCCATGAATGTGCTCAAGGTAGGCATCTTCCAATTTGGAGATTCCAATTTCACAGTATGGAAGGCTGATACGAATACTAAGTACTCAGAACCCAATTTTGATAGGATGGATATAATTATTTAATCATATGACTACTAAGTTCTCAGAAACCAATTTTGATAGGATGGACATAATTAGTTGATAATCCTTCGTCTCTATGCCACATTGCTCGAGTTGGAGGACCAATGAATTGAACTTGGTAAAGTAATATTGTATGGTGTTGAAGCTACTAGGAATCAATGAGATTAACTCATTCTCCAACTGGAGACCCCTTAGATCATCTTGTTTTCCAAACAAGCACTCAAGCTTGGTCCATACTTCATTTGGAGTTGATAGACATCAAGATGAAACCATCAGTCACTAGAGATGTTGAGACACATCAATCCATAAACTTCATCAAGTATGTTGAAGTACTTGGCTTTCTCCACAATTGAATTGGGTTCATGTTTAGTCCCTATTGTGACCTTGTAAAGACCTTTAATTCGAAGTAGGATGTCCATCTCAGCCTTCCATTCAAAATAGTTGAATGGAGTGAGTAATAATGTCAAAGACTGCTCCAAAAACGATCTACAAAAAAGATCTGCAAAGATGTCTTATTTCAACAGTATGCACATTTAGGAGTGCATCACACCTGGGCATACCACTTTGGATAGATCAAAATGATCAGTGTAAATTTCCCTAGGAATTATGTGGAACCTCCACTACTGCTGGTGCAAAACTGGAAGCAGCTACACCTGCAAAACACTTTGGAAGATTAATTTTCTCAACAAAGCTCTAATACCATGTGAAATTTTAGACAAAATATCTAGAAACAAAAATAATCCACACTTAGCTTCACAAAGATGCATAGAAAAATTGAGAAGAAAAATGAGAAAATTCACTAGAGAGGAGTTCTAGTGGAATAATTTGTATCCATCTATTATCCAACAATATGTGGACCATCCAAACATGTTACAAAGAAAAAAATCCGTGACCCTTAGGACGCATTTGAAATCCATACATGTGGCAGGCTTATTTTGGTAGATTCCCAACACTAGACATGAGTGCCAATTGTAACTCCTAATATGTGGTCAATTAACTAATGGTAGGTGGAACTGAAGGGCGCATGAGGGAGTTAAGGCTAAAAATTACTAGAGAAAATCTCAAGAGGGCGCAGGAGGGAGTTTAATTTATTATCAGTGGTCATTGGTGCTCATATCAACCAGAATGCATAAATCAAGGAAAGTGTTGTTGGTCCCTAAATTTAAGGAGGCTCCTATAATTTAGGATACTGACTCAACATGTACTAAAATCATGGAAGAGGGTGCATGTGGATAATGAGGGACAAAATGACAAAGCAATAGTCCAGGATAAATAGAATGATGAATATGCATCGGAAAGTCAACAAACATGATCTATGCACGAGGGAAAATAAATAATGCTTTATGCCAAATGTCTACATGGGTAGTTTATCCCAACATAGATATCAACACAAATAATTATGCATAATTATTTCGCATAATTATAGTCCTATCAATGGCTATTGATAAACACATCAGAGAACTTCGCATCCTTTCAGACTCCATGTTAGCTATTGAATGGATTAACAGGAGTGATTTATGCACAAACATATTTCTAATACATATGTTCAACAGAATATGGGATATCACATGGTACAAGTGCACCTCTCAACATACATACGGGGAATAAAATAGAAGAAGATACATTGGAAAACCAAGCTTGTGGGTGATAAGAAGACAAATCATTTTGCAGCACACTAACCATTCGGGACTCATATTGACGAGAGAGATCATAAAAAGGTAATATACTTGCATGGTAGTATTCATAGTCGTAGATGAAGGATTATATAGGTTTCTAGCTAGAGACTAAAATTCTCTTTTAAAATGTTGAATAAGATACAAGATTAATGAGAACACTCCCCAATACGAAATCATTTTTGAACTGAAAAACAATTTAGCTTTCTTTTTTTTAAATGATTTCTTTCAAAACTATGATGGAAGAACTTTGTTATTATGTACATAAACTAAAGGTTTTCTTTAACAAATATGTTAAGCTTGTTAGGTTGAAACCACTCCCCTTATTTTCTGATTTGAATCATGAACATATTAAGATTTTAGCTTCTTTGGTTTTCCGAACTAAGCTTAAAACTTATAATAATTGTAAATTTTAACTTTTAAGGAATAAAGTTGTCAAACTTTTTTCTTTGGATATATATATATATATAAACTTAAAAAAATACATTTCTTAACTAACGGACATGTATATTGATCCATGATGACCATTCAGTATAAAAGCATATCATCTATGGATTATAACATATTTTATCTTTCAATTTTTTATACATTATTTATTAATGTCCTATATGGATTTCTATTTACTCTTTTTCCTATTTTGGATATTTATTTGAGAAATGAACTGTGTTGGATGGAGCAATTCATTTGTTGATGACTCCACTAGTTCTAGTAGTATTTTTCCTCTACATGTTGGAAACTCTTATTAATTCTAAATATTTTTCTCCTGTTATAACCTTTGAGATCATTTATAGAATCACCTAAGTACCCAACTTATACAACTATTTACAATCCCCTCTATAATCAATCTTGGTTATTTTCTCCTTTGCTGAGTTCTCGTGTTGTGAATACTATTTTGGTCAACGCTCAACCCCCCCCCCAAAAAGGCTTAGAGGCTACCCATCTACACAATCCCCCCAACATCCCTTCAAGACAACTACCTAACATTATTGGGGATGATTCAAAGGACTCTAAACATCTTAGTGAATTTTCTTGTGTCTATGAGACACATAATGGTAGGCATGTTACTATGGTTCTTCATCTTTTTCTCCAAACCTTCATGGATTGGCTCATAACTTTGTTTATTCATTGCCTTAAACATGGGTAATTTTAGGGGCTATATATATCACGTGGGCTGTATGAAGGGGGTTACAAGAATTTAGTGGGTTATTTTCTTAAATAGCCTCCCATATATTAATGAGGAAAATGAAAAATACTATTTTTTCCCTAGCAAAATCTCCCTCGAATCTATCTTTCTCCCCCAATTCTAGAGAAAATATCGTTAAATCACTCCTTCGCCTTGAATTTCAGTAATGGAGGCTCCCAAGGGTTATTTCGCCCCCCATTTTCCTTGTGATTCGGGCATATGGTTGCATTCACTTGTCCTTTTTGTCAATTTCATGTGATACCTTCTTTGAGCCCTTGATGTATAGTATTGCAGTGAAAATCAAGGGTTGTTTTGTTCTATATAAATGCTACAGTGATTCATAGTTCACCCACATTGGATTGCACTTGCGGAGTGAAGGTTCCGGTTGATGCAATTCCACTTTTCATTTTTAGTTTTCTTAACATTTTTATATTTGCATAATCTATCCCTTACCTAAAGCTCGAGTCTTGAAGGGGCATGTTGCACATGCAATTTATCAGATATTACAAATTCGCATCATGCTTTTTATCCAATAATTAATGGGCTATGCTTTTTATCCACAATTACAATAGATTATTATATTTTAAATTTACATTTTATAATTCTTTTTATCATGGATGTTTTTTTAGGCCAATTGAATTCTATGGCACTTTTGATTCTTAGGACTCATTCGATTTTATTGGGATTTTCTATCCTTGGAGTATTGGCTTCGTCAGTGTTATAAAACTCAAAAGATATGATTTATTTTATGCCTTGTCATGTTTAAACTATCGAATGGCATTTATATCTTGTTAGTGGATGCTACTCTTGATGAAGAGATGCTACATGGTTTTTATATATATTCAAACTCAATTGGACCCATTGTTTAAAATGTGCTTTTATTAGGATCTTGCTTTGCAATTATTATTGGATCTAAGTCGTTAATGAGTGTATATGTTCATATTTTATGTCTGTTATTGTTGATGTTTGGGATGTTTGTAATATAAATGAATGCACATTGATTATAACGGAGGGGCTACAGTGAAATGGTCATTATTTTGGTTATCTTCTTGTAGAGTTTTCCAAAGCGTATTGGTAGATTCTTTTATTTGTATTGAGAAGTTCATGACTGGTAAAAAAAAATATTTGTATTGCCAAGTTTGTGACCTAAATTTGTTGGGTTTGGTACTTGTTTTACGATATTTTCTTTTTGGTAAGGGTCATTCAGAAGTATAATGTTTTTTGGTGATTTGTTTTGATGTGTAATTGCTATCATCATTCATAAATGGATCGCGTTATGTATGATAAATATATGATTTAGTTGGAACACGATACTTAATTTCCATCATGATTGTATATAATATGTACAGGACATGTTTGACCTAAGATGTAGACATTGTGTTATTTGATATATAGTCCTTTGCATTCAACGAGGGTACTAAAACAATTTTACCATGTTTTGCATGCTTTAACACATTTCAAGGACATGGATGCAAGCACCTTCTTAGTTTATTTAAGAAAAAATAACCTTTGACAGAGTAGTTCTAATGATATGCAGGATGATCCATTAATGTGCTTTCTATTCTTGTTAGTGTATGTTCTTATTTCTAATAACCATTGCAAGTATCTAACTAACTCTAAAAATTGTAAATCAAATGACATAATTCATGTTTTGATTGTCAACAAAAGAAGAGAAAAAGTGGCATTTGTATCTATAAACATATAAGCAGGTTATTTTTTTCTTAGATGGTAGCTTAAAAATGAGAGATTTGGAAAATAAGCTAATTGAGAATTCATACACTATATTAAGGTTATGGGTATCGATAATACTCCAAGTTGTAATAATGGTTCATGGGTGACATAATCACTCCACAGTGTAAAGTGTTCAATTCTATTAGTTTGTCGGTATGTCAAGATTTGGATCTCCACATGTCTGTTGGGCCATTCAGGGACGAGATAAAAAGTGGAGTCCCCACTTGCCCTGAACATAGTTAATGTAGTTGTGTTTCATTGACACCTCTAGTTTTGAGTGACCCAATATTGTTGTGAAATGTATAAATAAATATGTATTCTCCTCATTCATGCATTTGTTATTTTGAGGGTCTAGGAGTCTAGAGAGTCGAGCTCTGATATAAGCTCTTTTATTGCACTACCTTAGTACTCTCCAGAATCAAAAGTTGAGTCTCCCCAACAAAATATTCACCAAGACATTACAAGGTTTTATAATTTGATGTAAGATACACCACGTTTTTACAATATTTTACAATTCAATGAAATATTCATCAAGATTTTACAATATTTTATAATTTAGTGAAAGAGTCGCCAATATTTTTTAAGATTCTATAATAGAATGAAAGATTAACCAAAACATTATATATACATATTCTATTATTGATCAAATAGCCTTCAATTTTTCCTATATATTAGGGAGATTCGCCCATTTATTATACATATAAATTTTGGAGGTGTTCTTAAAATTATCCTAACCTTAAAGGACCACCACTAATTACAAATTGCTAGAAGCATTATTCCTCAAAAACTCTTCCTCATAAATTAATACACTTATTATTCATTTCACACATATCCATATGGAACCAAACATAAGCTCTAAGTACCTCCATACTTCTCAAAACATTACACAAAATGCCAAAGGATCTCCATCCTGATGTCTCTTTGATATGTTTTTGTTATGAAAATTTTGTCCATGGGAAGGCAAAATATTGTTTGAAAAGAGTCCTTAAAATCATCTTGGGATCTATCCATAGGCAGAGGTTATAACATTACATTAAAAATGAACCTTCTTCCTCTTGAATATTAAAATATAAAATGGTCCCAAGGATGTGAAATATTGGTTGGAAAGAGACGATCCTAAGGTTATTTTGGGATCTAGTCATAAACAAATGTCAAAAATTACATTAAAAACAAAGTATCTATTCTCAATCATTAAAATAGAAAGCGTCAGGAGAAAGTATATTTCAAGGTTCCCCATGTAAATTTTTTCATATTGTTCTTAGATGTTAATAATCTTAATTGGTTGTTTCATAATATTTTATATTTATGATGACTAGCTTTAGAATTCAATGGAAATAACCTACTAAACACAGATCCAACAAGGCCAATTACCTCAAAATAAATAATGCAAAAGTAAGATTTAGTCATAATATTGATGATATTATTCTTTCAATAATTAGAGTCATAAAAGTACATGTATTGAAGTAATAAGAAATAAGCAAAAGAATGTGAGATATACAATCATTTATTCACAAGTTATCATGGTTTTAAGATTCAAAAGATAGTTTAAGTCTATTAAGATCCATAAAACATTATATCAAACATATTACATCAATATATAGATTAGTCAAGCGGGAAACTATGTTTATTATGTTAACAACATTATATGGTGTAGAAAGATGAAAGAACAAACATCGCATTTCAAATGTAACCACCTTATCAGCCTTATTTTATACAATATAATTGAATAATATGTCTCAAACAATCTTGTCTCTTACACTTTGTTTCTAGTTGACCTATGAAATTTAACCTTTTCCAACAAACCTCTTAAAATATTCTCAATTTAACATTTTCCAACAAATCTCTTAAACTATTCTCAATTTAACATTTTTCACAAATCTCTTAAAATATTATAACATGCCTCCTAAACTATATCAAATTGGATTTCACATGAATTGAGCCCTTGAACCACTACACTAAGAGCCCTCATGAGAAGTCTTCTATCACCAACAATTGCATAAACATCTCTTCATAATTTACATTTCTCATGAATGGTATAGAATTCTCCCATTCTCTCCCCTACCCTCTCATGTTAATGATCAGGCTAATCCACTAAGAACTTTTTTGTTAATATTTGAGAAAATGAAATCCAACATGCCATTGAAGAAGTTTGTTAAAGCCTTTCCCATAATCATTTTGATTGAGTTGTAAGGCATTGCATCAATGGTGTGCATTGGTGTATTGAGGAATTGTTGATCATGGGTGATGATAACAGATATGTTTTGCTTACTCATTTATCATCTTAAGTTAAACATGTATTTCAATGGTATCTCAATTTAAGAAGTGTCAAAGTTTTTGATAAGATAAGCTTTTGATTAATTTGTGCATGTAGAAGTGTAAGACTTCAAAACATCAAACGTTAATTTTTTCATTGAGCAATGATATGTTCAGGACCTAACTTCAAAAATAAATTGGTTGAGCAAAGTCAACTTTTATTAAAGCGTCAACTAAGCATTCTAGATTTAGATTCATGATTTTAGGCATTCAAACTTCAAAGCATGAACTGACTTTTTAGATGTTTAACACCTCGAGGTCCTTGGCTTGCTATGTTGAAGTTGTATTGGCCAAGTAGGTTATGAAGACAAATGCACAAGGACCCTTAAGAGTAAGACGTACATGTTATCATCATAGATAGAAAGCTAGCATAGATCCATCTTAACCTAAGATCTATTAAGCGCACCTTGAGGGTTTTAATCTCTATTACATGAGAACTATTCCTGCCTTTTCAAAAACTCGTTCTAGAGGTTCCCATGTACCAGGGGACTTGGGGAACCGAAACAAAATGTTCCTAATCTAGAGGGAATAGTTCCAAGAATGTAGGAACGTTTAGGGAACTTTCAGCTAAAAAATTGGGAGCGTGGGAGCTTCGTAAAAGTCGTTTCGGTTGGTGGCAACTTCTACAAGTTCCATAAAACTACGGGAACGAACTCCATGAGAACTATAGACTATAATTGGGCTACACATGCAAGTGAAATGAGTGGCGACCAAGATTTTGCACCCTGAACTTAATGAATGTTTCAAATCTGCATACAGTCTGGCTGCTATATTTCCAAAGTTTTTATGAATTTTAAATGCAACTAGAAGCATTATAATGTGGAAGAAACAAATAATGTCACCAAAAACAACCATGCCGCAAGAGAATAACAAGCATGAGATAGTATATATATTGGTATTGTTATGTTTGTGCGTAGTAGTTTGTCGTGGGGGTTTTCCAACCCACTAGTTGGCTACAAACATAAAACAAAGCCTGGACTTAGGGTATCATACGAAGGACATATGCAAATACACAGAGGAAGAGCTTCAGCTCTGTTTTTTTCTATGCACGAGAGGATGAACATGTAGTATCCTTGAATAAGATTTCAGAGATACTAACTCCAGACAAAGACTTGATGCATAAAATTGTCAAACTAGGTGCTAGGAAATTACTAGTTTTGACTGGAAGGACTCAAACTAAAAGGATTCAAAATGAACTCATAGCTTTGATATTAATGTAATGTCTCTAATCTGTAATCAGATCAGAAGATTATCTTTGATATAATTTTTATACAAAATATTAAATGAAATTTTGCATTCAATCAGAGAACTCTTGAGATTAGGAAAATATGGGAAATTGGCTGATACTTTTGCAAACTGCACAGCGATTTATGGAGAGAAATCAATGACACTTTTAGGACTGATACAGTAGCTTCCCTAATACATTTAGATCAAGGACCATTTAGGTTTCGGAATCAACATCCATTGAAACCTACTCCCACGCTTATGGATCACCCAACCGCGAGACTAGGAAGACTGTGTCAAATCCAATCAACCAAGGGCTTTGGCATGGTACAAAGGTGTGGTCTAACTGGTAAAATGTATTAAACAAAGTTTCAGATAGTCAAGAATAGATCTGGAGTGGTCTGGGGTTGTTTGGGAAGAATTGAGAAAAATTGACAGTTTTGGCTTGGGGAGGCCCTACGTAAAAAAGGTGGCCCAAACAAAATACAACCTCAACTAAAACTATGTCTGAATGTTGGGATGGATAGTGGGGATAGTAAAAAACCTCCAACAACTTACGAAATTAAAATTGGATATACAAAACTCTCATAATGACAAAAACCGTAAGGGGGGGATAGTAAAAAACCTCCAACAACTTACGAAATTAAAATTGGATATACAAAACTCTCATAATGACAAAAACCGTAAGGGGGGGATAGTAAAAAACCTCCAACAACTTACGGAAAAAATTGACAGTTTTGGCTTGGGGAGGCCCTACGTAAAAAAGGAGGCCCAAACAGAATACAACCTCAACTAAAACTATGTCTGAATGTTGGGATGGATAGTGGCGATAGTAAAAAACCTCCAACAACTTACGAAATTAAAATTGGATATACAAAACTCTCATAATGACAAAAACCGTAAGGGGGGGATAGTAAAAAACCTCCAACAACTTACGGAATTAAAATTGGATATACAAAACTCTCATAATTACAAAAACCGTAAGACTAGTTAAATTTAACCAGTCAACTAGCTTGGTTGTACAATAATTCATGAATTTCGTATCAGAATGAAATAAAAGCTGCTACTGTAGCTTGAAAAAGCTAATTACATCATCATTAATCATATCAGATCCTTTAAAACTTCTATCATGGACATTAGATTGCTCCCATTACATTTTACAGTCAAATACCCCACTAGTTGGGCACAAAAATCACTCATGTGCATTTAATCATGGAAGCTCTATGAGACATAACCTTACTGTCACATACATATAAAAAATAGTGAGAATCAACTACAGAGGTCGAGTTGATCTTGGTGGGCTCCTCCTTGGCTCAAGTCACCTGCAAAAGAAGGCGAGAAGAGGGGAAGAGGAGAGAGGGAATGAGAACCTTGAAGCACATCTCCTAAGAACCTGAGGCACAACACTCAACAAAAAATCATTTGCTTCATCAATATCACAAATAATAAACATCCAAACTAGGTAATGAAGCTCCCTTTGTCTTTTTATAAACCTCTGGTGACTTGTTTAGCAGGTATAGGTGACCTGTGAGAGCAAGTCATTCACATAGAAACCCTAACCCTAACCATGAATGCACCCTCCTTTGAGAATTTTAACAAGTTGGTGTCACTGAGATGTTTCCATGTCATCATCTTCATCCAATTTGGAAACTGTGCCTTCCTTTGGCCCAGGGTTGTTTTTCCCTATGACAATTTTTCATGACTGTCTGCTTTTGTCATTGAACTCCAGAATGGAAATTGCGCCCTAGTGTTGTTTTTCTTTATGACGAATTTTTCTGAACTGACTACTTTTGTGACCGAGTCTCCAAATGGAAACTACGCCCTACCTTGGCCAAGAGTTGTCTCTTTGGTGTATGACAACTTTTCTTGGCTTTTGTCAGGTCTATGACATATTTTATTTCCTCCTTGGCAAGTTGGCTTGCCCAAGTGGCCCTCTTGTTAATGGCAACTTATTTTCCACATAATTAATTGCATAATAATATTTAATGACAATTAATATACCAAATACATGCCTCCTAAGTAACATTTAAATAAAATCTCCTAGGTTAATTATTTAATGCATCTTTTGACTCCCTTGGTGCTAGGCAAGGTAAACACTTATGGTGATCAAAATGTGGGGATATGACAGAACAACTAAAATAATATAAAAATTCATAATAAATGACATTTTTATATTACAAACTTTTCGATGTCCGGTCTTTTTCTGACTGAAATGTGATGTGGATGATTTGAATTTGTGTTTTAATGTTAAAATTTCTCTTCAATCATTTAAAATTATATGTAATGCTTAGTTTTAGTAAAACTTAATTAATACTTATATGTAAGGCTTAGGTACAAATCAAATTAAGTAATACTTATAAATATAATTATTATTTTTTTTATATTTTTTATTATCTTTCCCAACCTGCTATTTTCTGTTAACTTGGGGGAAACCTCTAGACATATCCAACATTCGTACCCACTTTCCAAAGACTTGTGCAACACAGGTTTATATCCCTCACACCTAAAAGATCTGGCGATAAAAATGCTCTATGATAGTTAGTATAAATCTAAGAATAAAAAATATATATCCCCATTGGCTTGTAAGGGTTTCCTTTTTCTACCTCCATCTAACACTAATGCATGATATGATTGGATCATTAGAACATAGCATGGAAGACATTCTATCAAGTTCATATTTTTTTTTTATTGCATCGAAAGAATCAAGGTGCAATCTACAGTACAATATAGATGATATATATAACAATGATGCTTATAACTTAAAATGGAAAGTTAAAATCCATATTCTCAAAAGAAAAACATTAAAAACCAAGCATTACTTGAGATTTTTCAAGCATAGAGAGATCTGCTCTTTGTTTTTTTTAACCCCTCCCGGTGCTTAATAGATCCAGAGTTATGATAAATCTATGTCGGTTCATTTTAACAGTGTAATGTCTAAAATAATTTTTTGAAAGGTAAAAAATTGCCATTGCAGGAAATGGAAATCTTCATCTAATCATTCCCTGAACCAACTCTTTCCATGCAACATAATCTTCATTTATCCTACTCTTTTGTGTTTTAATCTTCTTATATGTCATGAAGGCATTTGCTGTATCTTCAAGTGTCATTTTTGCACATTCATCAATACAACCCATAGAATGTAAAACTAAAATCACATTTGAAGGTCTTGTGACTTTGGCAGAAGCTCAGCTTTCAATCAGGGATAGGATAGCATCCCTGTTTTCACAACATTTTAAGTCCAGAGAAAGAAATCTATTAAAACTGCAGTCCATATTCTGCAAAAATATATCCATATCACAACTTGAAACCTTTCAACATGGGAAAGTGATATACTATCCATGTTTTCAAAAAATCTTCTCAAGGCGAAAATAAGAAGGCTATTAAAAATGCAGGCCAACATTTTGCCAAAAACAAATTCATATCAAAATTTGAAAGTACTATTGTGAACTAATAAATTAAGTGCAACGCTTTTTCAAGAATACCAAGAGACAAACATAAATGAAAAAGGTTGTAAGAGTGAGCTGATACATGTCATGGAGATACATTGGCACTTCAATTGGGTTATGACACATAATTTTAATATAAGACAGAAGATGATAGAATAAAATTCATTGTAACCCTTGCAGTCCAAAAACAGTGAGGTTCAGTGCCCATGACATTGCCAACTTAACAAAGGCCATAATTCAGACAAAGACAATGCCCAACCAAGCAAAAAATATATGTAGAAGCATCCCCATCAACAAAGAATATTTTAACTACAGTCAAATCTGTGTCCAACAAGATTTGTAAAAACCTCAATCTGAAATATTGATCATTTCCGTGAAAACCATATTATTCTCATTATACTGCCAACACTACTTTTTATCACAGTAGATGAAACAACTGTCGATCCTAACAAGTATTTCAAAATTGTGTTCACTAACTTGGGCAAATCTTCTATTTGAAGACCAACAACAACATATCTGTTTGCAACCTTATATTATACGTGCAGAACAATGCATCCATTCAGTGGGAAAAAGGGATCAACACCAATCAAAATTGTTTTCATTTACAAAATGTTTTGTATAATATTTAGGTTGAACAACCCGTTTTCATTTTCGCAATATTTTGTAAAAAATATCTAGGTCGAACAGGGGTCCATAGTATTGATCAGCGCTCAGGTGATGAGAAAAATATAACAAGAAAGTAAACAATAAATCCAAAGACTAAAATTCCACCATATATAAATGCCTGAGAGGACTGTACAGGAACCTTATATTCCACGGAACAACATCTCATCTTGTCCCTCTCGGTCAATAGTACCCGCTGCACATATCTGAGATAGAAACATGTAGATAAATGTTATACTAGAATCCAAAATAGTTTCTAAGCTATAAAACCTTGTAATTCTAGTTAATTCCACAGTAAAAAGACATTCAATGCTTTATTTATAGTCAAGATAATCTGATATATGCAACAATTGACATAATAACATTACATTTAAACTTGGTTGAAGACAGAATTGTAAACGTTCATCCAATATTTACATGAATAGGCAACTGGGGCTGAAAAACCATGGAGGGAAAATGTTGATGTTTCTCCAATTAGCAGCATCGGGCAGACATTCTTCCAGATTGGTCATGCTGATTTGACCAAGGGAGGATGATACATTCACTCACGGGGACATGCTGATTTGGCTAGTGGTGATTCATGAAAGGCCCAGGCGCAGCCTTCTTAGCCATGCTGATTTGGCTAAGAGTGAATAGGCTCAAGATGCTCTCACATTGCCTGCTCCAAGACAGAGTGATCTATTCTATATATGAGCAGGTTTTACTTGTTTACAAGTCTAGTCTAGTGTTGAATTGATGTAGACTCTAAGAAATGTCTGGGGCTTCTTAGTGAGTATATTCAACATTAGAGCCCAATATGAATAGACGTGCATGTGAGGAGAAGAATAGCACCAACAAGGCTCATGGACAACTTTTCCAAGAAGTTTCCGAGTTTCCGATACTGGTACGTGGACGTTTTAGGAGTTTCGTGCAACATAGGAGCATAGATTTACCATCTGCATGAGGGTGAAGGCAATCTGTTGGAGCCTAAGTCATTGCATTCGTCGAACTTCATCAGCAAACCATATAATACAGATGACAGGTTTAGGTGGGCGAATTTTCTTGAGCATCTTCATCCATTCTTTTGCCCATACGGATGTGGGATCCATGAACTGGGCATTCCCTCATCTAAGTGAATAGGTGAGCAAGGTACACTCACCATCCTCCTACATGTATAGATAGACCCATGATTTGGGGGAAAAATTCCCATATAAAAGCATGTTATGTACTTTAAATCTGAAAATGTTATCACACAAGATATCAGAAATTCAAAGCTCCCTTACTTTATTAATAATTAATATCAAAATACCCTTAATGTAGGGCAACACCATCAATTATTCCTTATGGAAGCAAACACTTCACAAGCCATGTTTGTTACAATTATCACATCCAACTAACCCAATACAATAATACTAGAGTATTTATAGTATCTCATGAGTATCCTATGCCAACTACCCCTTACTATTATGTTACTTCTTTCCACTACCTCATGGAAATACTCATTACCCTCAAACTACCAAGTGGGCCTATTCACATTGCATGCCAACCCCCTTTGCATGGTTAGTCCTTGAAACATGGGAGGAAGCCATACAATATGATCTACTAAGAAATGTAGTGAGCTAGTACCAAGCACAACATCCATCCATCTTAGTGAAATATAGACATGGGGTCCAACTGCTTCCTTGCCACCTCAATTAATAAATAATAACAACAACAATAATAATACTAATAAATATAATCCAAATTAAATAATTAATGAAGTGTCACATCCTAATGAAGTGACATGACCCATCAACATTGTGATCCATCAATGTGTTAATGTACAGGCACATGGGTCATTGTAATATATCGTTCATCATCATCATCATCATCATCATCATATATATATATATATATATATATTCCTTTTGTTCCATGTTACCTTTGTGCTACTCTGATATCTGTAATGAACATAATATATATGTAAACATCAATTAATAAATAATAACAATAATAATACTAATAAATATAATACAAATTAAATAATTAAAGTGTCACATCCTAATGAAGTGACATGACCATCAACCTTGTGATCTGTCAATGTATATATGTGCCGGCACGTAGGTCATTGTAATATATCATTCATCATTCATTATATATATATATATATATATCCTCCATGGATTAATGCAATCTAGCTTATATAAGGTGGATATTTACTATATGAACAGGAACTGTTCATCGTATTGGTATCAGAGCTTCGAGCCGATCCGACCTTTGGCAAAATCTCTCAGAACTTGTCTGACTTGGATTTTGGCCACGCCCATCAATTCTCAGAGTTTCTTTGATCAAGGTCTTTGACAATATCTAGGCTTTTAGCAATTTTGAAACTCGAAAATTCTGAAGAACATTCCACTGCAAGTTTGAGGAAGAAAGAAGAAGTCAATGCTATGTGAAGACTAAAAGAAACACCATTTAAATTTCAAAATCTAGCTGAAGGAAGATCATTTTGTTGCTTTGAAAAAAAAACGCCAATATCCACAACTGTGTTGATTCCTAAAAGAAACATCCACCATTCGAACCTTGGGAGAAATGCATTATTGGATAGATGACTAGAGTTTGTTGCGCACCAGGGTATATATGGGAAGATATACACTTAATTCAAAGAACCTCGGGTGCTAAGCTAAGAATTGCATTGGCATTGGGATGAATCTACAATTCAAGGAATCCAGAATTAGTGTATAAGGGAAAATGGACTGTCTCTGTCTAGTTGATGTAACTTAATATGTCTTCTTCATTCATAAGGTTACATTGATTCAAGACACTGGTCTCTAATTTGGTCTCCTAGAAGACATAGTTTCCTTGTTATAAGTGTTTGCAGAGTATCAAGGGCTCTCCCCTTGGAGGTTTCGACTCTCTGAAGCAGTTGGAGAAGTGGTCACGTTCTCCATACACTTGTTCATCGGATACTAGCCCTGCTAGTTCATCCGGTAACAGGTGGAGTGTCAGGTTGCGATGGTATTGCTTGAGGACAAGCGATCATTGGGAAGGGAGAACTGTAATGTCCCCAACTTTGGATTTCTCTATATGCGGCTGGAGTTACTTCTAGGCTTGTGTTAGCCGGGTCAGAGGAGTGCAATTATGTCATCGGTGACCTCCGAGGAGTTTTATGGGGCCCATCCTAGTCTATTGACCCTTATTCATCATCAGGATCATTTCTGCATAGTCTGTTCAAGGTTTCGCTGTATTCCGGCGATTCCCGTAAATTGAGAGAATTATTGGGCATACGTTAATTAATGGCGCGAAAGGTGTTATTTGGGGCATTTTATTTGAAGGAATACTTAAGTGTGCTAGCTTGTTGGGACTAGGATGAAGAACTTCAAATGACGGAAGAACGAAATAGGGAATTAAATTAATAATTTAATGTCATTGAGTCAAAGTGATTTTATAAAGTGTTGTTGAGAAATTAATTCATAAAGTGACGATTGAAAAAGTTACTTTATTAATTAAATGGGCGGAAAAGGTAAAATTGGGCCTAAGGGGATCAATATAAAAATAAAGTGATGAAAATATACTTTCTCATTACAATGTTATTTCATATTTAATAAATGAGATAAGTGGAGAAAAAGAAGTCAAAGGGTCACAAGGGAAAAAGAGAAAATATAAAAGGAGAGAAAGCTCATTCTCTCATTCATTCTTGCCATTTACGTTTTCAAAACTTGACAGCTCTTGAGCTTTAGCTTCTCTTGGACGAAACCTTAGGAGGAGAATAGTTTCAATGGTGAGACAAACCCACCCTAGCTATTGAAGGAGAGATCAACCAGATTTTTCACATGCACTTCATTGCTGTGGATTGGAACTGCTTCTTATCTGAGATTTGAGGGGAGTTTGTAAAGATTCCGTGATTTTTCTAGAAAGGGTGCACTCATCTTTGCACTGTTCCTGAGAAGTTGAGGAGGGCGCACCAGTCAGTATGATGTCAAAGGAGGGCACACCTGTAGTTGAGTAATGGAAGACTGTGAGGGGGTGCACTTGTGTTCATTCATTGTATATGAGGAGGGCACACTCCTACAGTAAGTTAACATAGCTGGAGGTGAAAGGCCACGATATTTTCCTTGTATTCTCTACTATCTGCTGTCATTTAATGTCTGTTCATGCTCTGTTCTAAAAGCAAAGTGGAAGTCACTGTCATTGTGGAGAGTGGGGACTGTACAGTATAGAGAGGCTGCACCAGTCTGATTTATTTGCTGTGGGGAAGACTACCACCCAGGAATCACCTTTCTCACATTAACTCGACCTTCTCCTTGTCAACTTGCCAAAATGATGACCCCTTGTGAAGGGCTGTTCAGTGGGTTTTACAGTCTCACTATCAGTGAGAACGTTGCGGCTGTTTTGATGAATCTTACCAAACTGAAAGTTTCACTCAGCATCTAGAAGGCACACTACTCAGTCATCTACAGGGAAAGACTTGTTGAGAAAAAGGGGTTGCTACTCGCTGTGCGGAGATTAGGAAGATGGCACCTTGAAGAGGAACGATTCCAGTCTATTAGCAACTGTCATTGACCCAAATCGGCTGCTGATTACAGTATTGGAATACTGCGTCTTCATCTTGCACAACTCAGTCATGTACAGCCGTTGTAAGCCATTCAAGAAGTAAAGGAATTCCTTGGCTCTGCGTTGGATTGAAGGTACTTCTTGGTACTGAGTCTTCTATGTTTGCACTCACTTAATCACTGTTGTAAGGGCTTTAAAATAGCAGTTATCTACAGGGCAGCTCTATAATAAATCTGGTGTGAATTTCCTTTAGGATTGTGTGACAAAATCTGAGTTGTAATTTGCATATTAAACTGTTGACAATGATAAAGTTTAAACACATCACTGTTATGTTGAAAGAGTACAAAATATATATTTGCGAACTCTCAAACTAATTCCAGTCAAGGGAAATCAACCCCTACAGTACTCAGAAATACACAGTGGTACATATTGTCTGCTTGTGAAGTGTTTGACAAAAACTTTCAATCAGATTCACCCACAGATAGTCCAAAATCAGTCCTAGATCAATCTTCATCAAGTGTTTGACGAAACTCTTTAGTATGAGTAATTTAACAGTCAACAAGAAAAATAAGTACTTGTCTGGACTCTGTCGTGGGCCATTACAGATAACTGTGGAAAAAACTCCAAATGGCAATGTCCAATCCACATATTAGATCCTTGATGGTGAGTGAAATCAAGTGCAAAATCCTCGTTGGGAAAATGTAAAATGATGCCAATTTCCTTGGCTCTCCTCTTCCCTGCTGTGATGTCCAAATGAGCAAAAAAAAAACCGACCGAAATCACTTTTCAAACCCCACAGTCAGTGCTAGCCGAGCTTTTCCATTGACTTGGAGATTTATCGAGAAAATCTCAATGATTTTTTGGGAAAAAATCGCCCCGATTTTTTCGGCGGTTCTTTCCGAAAATTTCGACAGGATGAAAATCTCGCAATTTCTCAGCACCTTGCCGATTTCTTTCTGTTGTTTGCAACTATGGACTTACATGATTTAATCATAGAAAGTGATTGTAGATGATAGGTCAATGTATGAGTTTATGTGCCATAAATGGCATACGGCATTCAATAACTTCCAAGCATATATGAGATCACTCAATAATGAAAAGCATCAACCATAGATGATATTCTAGAATAGCATGTGATGGGGCTAATATACTTCCAATGTAAGGATTTAAGGACTGCTACAAATACAGTACAGCAGTATGTCCACAGTCCCAACAACAATGTTTAATTAGATTTAACAGGTGTATGTAATAACAAATGTGTTCCAAGCAACCGCTATGAATCATGATCTTTAACTACCTTTATGCAAAACTTACCTACCATTCACCAAGTAAACCTTAAAAATGTAAAGACTCACTTCAGCATGAGTTATTACAACAATTCTAGCATCCACGAAGCATTAGCAAGACAAAGAAAGCATCCAACTTCATCCAAGAACAAGAAAAATCATCCCTCCAAGAGGTGTGCATCACTTCATAAGGCCCTTCTAAGGTAAAAGAGTAGCATAATGGATTTTATCCCATCAGTTATGATTTGAAATGAAGTGAGGAGAGCTTATTTATAGCCTCTCACACACACTTTTATAAAATGTCAACTTCAAAATATAACATAAAATAATACAAAATAATCAAATATGTGGGTAACTTGGGGCATTTTCTCTAGAGTTTACCCAAAATGACTAAAATAGCTAAAAATGAGCAAATTACTTTGAACTGAAGACTGGAGTAAGCAGGGGGACATCATGCCCCATCTAACCCCAACAATATTGATAATCCCTCAACGCCCCCTCAAAACAAGCAATATGACCAAGTGGAGATGATGATGTCATCAATGGAAGAGGCCCAAGGAGAGAGGGCGCTAGACTACAGAAGGACCTGGAGAGTTTCTGTGGTGACCTGGAAGAGAGACAAAAGCCTCACAGCTGAAAAAAATGTCACCGGAGTAATGAACCAAGTGGGGGGTCATGTGACCCAGTGCAAGGTTACTTGGTGAGCGGGAGCGGCAGCGAAAAGCGAAATTTTCAAAAGATTTCAGTTTGGGAGTGTTTTTTATATCATATATATTTTTAATATATTTTGATGCATATATGCCAACAAATGCTTGTAGAATGTTGAATTAGTTATGGAAATTATAAAAAATACATAAACCATAATACTATAGAACATCATTGATCAATCATCAATCATATAGTAGTGAATTCGTCAACCATAGGTCCAGTATCCATAACATCAACCTTTCCGCTTCAAGTTTTCAATATATAACATTTTGTCATCACTAAAATTGTACTTGTAACAAAAATATAGTCTATAATAGAAAACATCAACCATGAAATGAAAGTTGAACTTGAAACAATTCACAAAGCATCATATTCATTACCAAAGAGTTATAATAATATGCTTTAATGCAGTTAATGAGTCAACAATTCAAAGTTGCAAATAGTGAACTTCAAAGGTACATTCAACTTCAAACTTCAAACTTGAATTCCCATGTAATGTTCACAAAATATACCATAATAAATATAAAAGAGTCAATAGTGCAGAAACTTGAAAGTACTATAAACAAGAAAAGACAAGAAAAGTAGATTTTATGGATGTTTATTCTTGCCACGGGAAATTTTGAACAATGGGAGTGGGATTATCATCCCTAGTAGCCACCAATGCTAAGCCACGTCCAACACTTGGTCTTGCATGAGCCCCCCTCATTGATGCAGATGGGGATCGTGAAGTTGAATCTCTAGGAAAAGATGGTGCATCTGGAAACAAGGTAGAAGATGGAGGTGGCATTGTTGTTGTTGCTACTGCATGGTCATCCTCATCGCCCAAAACCTCTTCCTCCAAGTGCTCTAAAGCTAAGGCTCCATCCTCCAAGTTATGCTCCACCAAATTGTTGTCCCAAGTGACATATGATCTATCAGTTTTGGCCCGCTCACAGTAATGAGTCAACAACCTCAAGTTCTAATGGACATAAACCAAGCTTTCTGGTTGATTTTCATTTAATCAGTTTATTTTCATCGAGTGGATGAAGCTATAGGTGCTCCAACACCTTTCTGCAGAGGAACTGCTTACCACCTGTGAAAGTACTTTGGTTTCCAATTTATGTAAGCGTGGGCATGATGTTCCACCACGCTCCACCATTCAATAGGAGGCGCCCTATCTCGATCTTTTCTAGCATGAAAGTACCAAACAGACCAATAGCACTGAGGTATTTGCTTAGTTCACTACGCAATAAGGCACATTCCTCTTCATCAAGGACCAGCTTTTCTATAGCACCCATCTACCCAACAGTCCCAACTTGTACCTCTGGATCTATGTGGGGCTTTCTCCTAACCCCACCCCCAAGTATTGGTTTGACCAACCAAGATGGAGAATAATATTTTCGTGTTAATACATATCCTAAGGCATGTAGTGAAAAGTTGAGATGTTCCCATGTTTTGACCACATGTTTGTGAATATAGTCATACAGGATGGGATCTTTCGATTCAACAATATCTTTAATTTGGCCCAACATGCTATCCATCTGCTCATACACCTCCCCAATCACTGACTTATCTGTATCTGCAAGCCGAATCATGTAATAAATGGGCTTTGTGAACTGTAAAACAAACTTGACACTTGCCCAAAATTGACCATCAAGAATAGTGTCCTTCACCTCTTGAAAATCAAGCCTGTCAGATCATAGATGTGGTGGATGTAGACCTATCTTTCAAGAATTGCCATAATTCACTTGATACCATGCTAGCCAATGCCTTCCTTATCTTCAAAAGGCGCCTAAAGGTGAGGTAATAGCTAGCAAATATAGTCTTTGCTATCTTCAATAGCTCTAACTTTGAGTGAGTGCAGAAAATGTTGTGTGCATTGCTATGGTTGGTAATAAACCTCATCATGTGCTTGCTCGTTTTGTATAGTTCACCAATCCATTTGTAATCATTTTCCTTCAACTTAATAATGTCATGCATCAAAAGGTTCAATGTGTGAACCAAACACCCATACCAAAATATGTTGGGGTATTTATCTTTAATGATTGCTCTCATTGCCTTACAATTAGCAGCATTATTGGTTATGACTTGGATGACATTGTATGGGCCAATAACTTCAATGTTTTTGGGTAGGAGTTCTGCAATGTTCATGTCGGTCTTGAATTTATCTGAGTAGCCATGTGCTGAAACGAAGACTGCACTAGTAGTAGACACACTAAGAACATTTATCAATGGCTTTCCTTTTACATTTGTCCAACCATCTGATACAATTGATACCCCATACTCATTCCAAGCCTTTGCAAATTGCCCAAAAGCATTTTGGATCTTTGCTTTTCCCTTGTCAAGCACCACAGTTCTAGCTTTGTCATATCTGAGGCTCTTCTATCCTACTGGGGCAGTGCAGATGGCCTCTACCATTTCATGCCAATAGGGTGAGCGAAGAACATTGAATGATATGCCACATGCATAGAGAAACTCAAACATTTTTGAATCCACGCCATCCCTACCACCTTGGTCAAGGAAATTTGATATTGTCTTGCCATGTGATTGCACGGGAGAGAATCCACTGCCTTGGGTAGATGGGCCTCTAGTTCTCGGTGGGAATGAAAGGTCCTAGTCATCCATTGATCGTTTAGTTATGTTTTTTGCTTCAAATTCTTCCTTCTTATAGATGGCTCTTTGTGTTGATGCCACATGTGGGCAAACACAAACTCCTATAGTTTTTTTCTCATCACATGGCATGTGCCCACATAGATGTCTTCTCACATGAGTATATGAACCTGTGTATGTCTTTTTACAATGGCGGCAACCAATTTGATGGTTTCATCCCCTCTGCCTCCTCCTTGCTTTGTGACATATTTCCACAAGGGTGTGGGGTCCTCTTTGGTTTTCTTTTGGTTTCCCTCCTCCTCTCCATGGTATTTGTCACTCCCCACTTCTTCATCCTCTCCCTCATTCCTCCTCCGGTTTCCAATCAGCATCATCAAAATAACAAATGGAACCAACACCATAAACCCATCATCATGCTTGATGGAACAAGAGATTTAACTTGCTGCCTGCAATAGAATGAGGGAGGAAGCATGAGAAAGAGTAGAAGAGGAACATCTGCAATGTAGATTCTAGTGTCTAGAGTCTAGATTCCAAGCATTGACGATTAAATATATAGATCAAAGTTCAATCACAAAGAAAATTAAGAAGAAAGGGAGCCTACCTCTTTGGTTCTCCAATGGTAGTGACAAGTTCAACCTTCTTCAATCTCCACTAATGGTAGCCTTTTCCTCCTCCTCTTCTCTTCTCCTCTTCTCTCCTCTCTTCTCTTCTCTTGTCAAGCAAAGTGAGAATGAAGATGGAGAAGAGGGCTTTATCCCCCAAAACCCTACTTCCCTCCAAAATCCCACTCGTGGACCCCATCCCCCTCCCTCGGCTTTACCTTTTCTGCAAGCGTCGAGCTATAGAGGGAGAAATGTCGAGAGCGTCGAGGAGAGAAGTCGGAGCGAAATGGAGGGAGCTGAAAGCATTTTGTAAAGTGCCCAGGAGCGATAAGGGAACATCCAAGGAGCTATCGCTTCCGATCACTCCCTCGTCACTCCCAAACAAAGTTAGGGAGCATTTTTACTTACCCGGAACCGTGCTTTACCAAATGCTCTAGCACGAGAGCGAAAGTGGAACCCTGATTCAGCTTAGCTTCCGCAACAATCCGACCAGGAGCGAGCTTCCAGAGCGAGGGCAAGGGGGGGGAGGGTGCTTCCCCGTAACCTTGATCCAGTGAGCTGCCCCTAGGAGCCCTGAACACCAACCCCAGGGTTAAAAACCCCAACAAATGGCAATCAACAATGCCACTAAGCCATAGTACTCCTAAAGACAAAACCAAAGGGTCTGGCCATAACCATCCCTCAGAAAATGTTGGATAACACCCCTCATGGTCTTAAAAAAAATGACGCTCACTCCTTGGGGACACATCTGAAGGTGTGCTAGCATTGGTACCACATAACACCACCACTAATACCACTGAATTGCACAGTAACTGAAAATGATACCAGGGTCCCAAACTAACCTGAGAGGTGTGGAGCACCTACATCATATAATACTGCCTTGCAAGGTACTAACAAAAGAGGCACCCTATAGATCACGAATCAATAGAGCGAACAAACACTGTAAATACTTGGTCCCCCTTTGATGGAATCACTCTCTTGGGAAGTGGGTCCAATGCACTATAGGAGTGAGCTCTTGAGAGCAAAATCAAACTCTCCCATCTATACCAGCTGCCAAACTGTCCAACCATGAGATCCCAAGGTCCCATACTACTCTCAGACATGACCTAACATGTTGATGTTGTGCCACTTTGATTATAAACATCCGACTATCATGCCCCATTTGCATCCTCCTCTACTAGAACTCTAAGATGAAATGCATGTCAGGACTTGTTATCACGGTTCTTGTAGTTGCCTCGTAGAGTAATCCTATACAGGATGGCAGAGGGGAAAGGAAACCAAAGCTGCGAACGACGAGTACCACAAACCCCCAAGAATGGATGGTTGTCACGTTGGTTGAGATACCCTTCGCTTTATGTCGCTAAATCCCAAGTGACAAAGGGAGACCCAGACCTATCCTATACAAAAAGACCTAAATCTAACCACCAGATCAAACTAGATGCATAGAATACGTAAGGTGATAGTTAGAAACCATAGATTTAAGGATAAAGTCATGAATTAAGGAATGTCCGAGTGTTTAAGTATATTGTAAGTATTCTCAGGTCAAATGGTTGAGTGGCTAGTAAATCCGGTTACTAGATCTAGAGTTTGAGTGTTAACTCAAATGATCAAATTCGGAACCCTAGGGGATTTAGATAAAAATTAAGGAAAATACCCAAATTTGGATTTGATAATGAATTAGGGCTTCTAACACACTTGATTAGATGCTTGGATGACAGGTATGACAGTGTACAAAATCCAAACAAAACCAGGAACACAGAAAACTCAGAAAATCACAGGTAAGATGAGATGGGCATTTTTCCTAGGGATCAATGCCACTTTAAAATGGGTAGATGGAGTCAAAAGGTGACGTCTAAGAAAGAGGGTGAGTTTTGGGTGATCGTCGTCAAAACCCAGATCGCAAAATTTTGATTTTCAAAGTAAAAACTATCTCGATGATTTTTCCTAATTTCTACAGGATGGTTTTTCAGTAACAATAGCTGATGGGCAATGCATGAAAAATAAAAATAAAAATATAGAGAAAGAAGCTAAGAAACTTACTCAGAATTTGTAGATGTTGTCCTGGATGATGAGGATTGCCCCCTCATAGATCAAATGGGAAATCTGAGCAAATTCTTGATTGCATTGCTTTGCTCAATAACCCAAATGTCCTCCTTTCCTGCAACACCAAGGGAAAACCAGTAAATGAAACAAGAAAGATTGGGATCTGCAAAAATAGAATCCACTAACAGAGAAATGAAGAATCATAAAGAAGTAATCACTCCCTGTCGAAATCAATCCAAAGTAAGACGTTAGGGAAAGTCCCCCACCAATGCGCCTTCTCCTCAAATCGCCTCCTAGGCCTGCAGAACGAATTGGATACAACAAGTACAAGAAACTATGTCGAAATATCCTCAGTGCAAGAGAAAGACAGTTTCAATCATTATCACATTTAGTTATCCACAAAACACACGAGTATAGAATCCTAGAAAAATCTCTTTATTCAGAAGTTCCAATGCCAGAGCTCATGGTTTACAATGGGGGGGGATCACCTCTCTTAAATAGGTTGAGAATGTGTCCACATTTTACTTAACTATCATCCGACGATTGAGATTAAGACATCATCAACGATGAAGATCACAAATACAAAGATCAACACATGGATCAAGTTGACCACTTCAAAGGGGGCGCACTTTTGCTCAAAGACACCTCCCTAAGGTGGAAAACACAATATAACATAAGATACAACATGATAGTACATCAAATGGGGTCACTAGGGGCTTAATTCACCCTACGCCCCATTACAACCTCATAACATAAGATATAAGCATATAATACATTAATTGGCCAAGTGAGGGGCGCCCCTTCGGGGACATCCTCACTGGCTAAGCCAAACAAAAATAATTCCAGACCAAATGTTGACTAAAACTGCTGAAAAACTGTCCGAGCAGCCAAAGTACATCATCTGAGAAGTTTCCAAGCCATTTCCTTGACCCAACAGGCCAAATCCATTTTTTCACTAAATTCCTTAGTTCATTTCCTAGTGGTACATCCTCAGAAACTGAATAAAATCATCAAAACTCTGTCCAGGCTGAGAACTGGGGAAAACTGACTGTACTGGATGATCTGGAGACATAGGAGAATGGTATAAGTGACTACTCATACCCCATGGAACAGTCCAATGCTCTAGGAGAACCAAAATCATTGTTATCTGTAGTAAAATTTGATCATTTGGCCAATAATAAAATGATAATAATCATTGATCACGAGATCTGGGGCCAAACTCTCAAAACTAAAACCGCAGTATTGGTCTTGGGCATGCCTAGACCAAATATAAGCAATGATGTTTTTTTTGAGTCACTGCCTTGGGAACCATGTTTGACTTGGTCAACTAGGTTAACCAAGTCAAGGTACCCAAACTGGAGGTGAGATAGTGTACCCATATGGTCCTACATGCATCCAAGGTAAGAAATGCTCCAATGGTGTATATCAAAACCAAACTTAAATCATGTTATTCATAATCATGGTGACAACAATAATAGTAAGTAAGATATACATGCGCCTTTGAAAAATCTTGGAACCTTTTGGAAGTCTCTTGTGCATGCCATACTTACAAAGTTTAAACAATGTGCTAATGCTAAGGGAGGATAGAAAACAAGGCTAAGGCAAAGGGAGATGACTTGTAGATGACTTTGACCATATGATTTCTCAGAATGATGATAATTACATGCGACCACAGTGATATTTACCAGTGTTACAAATATCGTGTCGGCGAATATATCACCAAGGGTCCAAAAAGAAATTATCGGATTTATCGGCAAACATCAACAATATATCGACAAAATAAAAAATACAAAAATATAAAAAATACAAAAAAAAGAAAAAAATCACAGTATAGTTGAAAAAATCGGCAAATATCACCAAAAATCGGCAAATATCGTGATAAAATCGGCAAATATCGCGAGAAAATCGGGAAAAATCGCCAAAAAAATCGAGAAAATATCGGGGCGATATTTGCCGATTTTATCGCCAGTGAGTTAACATCGCGATATATCGCGATGTTGCCGATATATCGGCGATATTTGTAACACTGATATTTATACAACAGATGAACATTAGGGGATGGTGGTGTCTCACAAGTGGATGAGCTAACCTGAAAAGAGCCCATTCAACTCTAACAACATATACAGCTCGCATCTAAGCTAAGAACAAGCTCAGTGAGGATCTTTACTAGGATCCTTGTGTTGAGTACACAAGAACTGTAATGCAGAGATCCTAGGGGACCTGTGAATTAGCAATCCCTTGCCCCATCTCACATCAAAACCTGTAAAATCCATGAGGAATTAATCATTACATTTCAATAGTGGCCAGCAGTCTTTAGATTTAGCATTTATTTATCCACTGCTTTGTAGGCCTTTCACAATTTTGCTTTATAGCCCTTTTTGAGTTGTCTATAGACAGTTTGCATTTATTTGAGGGCTTTGCATTTCAACAGATAGAATTTATAGCACATAATGCATGTAATGAAGACACACTGCTTCAAGTTTTCGCTGACACTCTTCGAGATAACTTAGAGCAGAGACACAAAAAACATGGGATCCATCATGCATAGCAGTCAAAGTGGGGAAAGTGATCTTCAATATCACAAGTCTTGATCAAGCTAAAGTCATGGGTTAAGGATCAATCATGGATGAACTAGATGGACGGGGACAAACAATACATGGAACCAACATAGCACTAAGGTCTAATATTTGTATAAAGCATGGTTGAGAAACAGTCTTCAACCTCAAGTACTTTGATTAGTCTTCGCACAAGTTCAAGCATTAGTATATATATTTAAGCATAAGTCACCATGATCATCCTAACAAGATAATCCTAGGTGTTTAATATACATCATAGAGCAAACACAAACCAAAGAAACATATACCTAATCTCACCATATATACCTGTCTCCATCTGATAAGCCCCTGTGTAACTGTGTGTACCATATATGTTCTGCTACTCTGCTCAAATGAACTAAGTAATCACTGAAAGCATCTCAATGGACTAGTGAATCTCAGTCCTGGCAAGGAAACTCTGTTGAATAAGGCTGTGAAATGGATGAGGCTATAATGATCCATGCCAAAATCCCATGTGAAAAATAGCTCAAAATAGAAAAATAGATAGATTTGTATGATGCATCATGGTAGCCCAGTTGCAAATGTATATGTGATAACATGATTGAACCTACATCATGGATAATGGCTTGTATAGGCATCTAGGGAAAGTCACGTCCTGTAAATCCACTGCCAAAATCTACCTCGAATATCGAAAAAAAGAATATGTCCTTCCATATGGCATGTTGTAATATCCCAAATCCCGATATTTNTAAAGTCACGTCCTGTAAATCCACTGCCAAAATCTACCTCGAATATCGAAAAAAAGAATATGTCCTTCCATATGGCATGTTGTAATATCCCAAATCCCGATATTTTCTATTTCTATGCAAATATTCTGATACAACAGGGCATGCAAACTGCCATGCAAAAATCCCTATTTTATAGCAAAAATTAGGGTTAGGGTTTGTGAGATAGAATGAACACTTACCACTGATAAGTTGACTGGACTGCTCCTGAGAGGGTATGCAAGCATCGAGATCTGAATCGAAGATGGACTGATATCTTCCGCTTCCGGTGAAACCCCAGCATCAAGAACCCCCGATCAGATAAGGGTGACATTTTCAGTGAGGGAGGTGTCCGATGAAGTTGCTGATTTGCAGGATTGATAGCCTTCCCGTGCCGGAGAGAATGCCTGGTACATGCGGAGTTTCTGAGGTCTCTAGGCAGGCTAGCGAATTGATCCAGAGAGGCAGCTGTTCACGCCCCCTTGATCCCGGAATCGCTGATAACTGCTCCGGATGAGCACGGTCGGATCTGATAATGACCATATGCCGGAGTAGGATGCTGATGATGAGAATGGTACCTGAGTTTCGAAGCAAAACTGAGATCTGAAGACCCAGCAACTGATTAGGGCTTTCTGGCTGAAAACCCCCCTTACGGCTACACACGTGTCCCTACAACGATCTATACCGTATACTGGATAACTTATGAATGAATGAAAGAGAAAATGGTGAACCTGTATGGCTTACCCTGAATGAGACTAGGGCAGATGTTTCACTGCCGAAATCCCGCTAGTTGAAGACTCCGTCTCCAACCCCAACTGCTGTGCGGCATGCTGTGCTGCTATCCAAGAGCTCCCAAAATAATAATCATCAAAAGTGAAGTCTCCTTTCGCTTTATCCCTCTTTTATAACTTTCAACTGCGAAAACCCTAATCTTTGACCTAATTAGGTCACTTTATCTTCTAATTTGCAGTTGACTTGCATGCATGCGGATGGAGACTTAATGAGTGCATGCATCATTAAATAATGCTTGGATGGCATGCACGGAGGTGGCCTTTGGCCCCAGTGGCCCTTCTTGACCTAATGATGATGCCCTAGATTTTCTATGGATGGCACCAGTCCTTAGATGATTCCCTAGCTGTCAGTAACCGCTCGAACCCACAGGAATCACATAGCTTAGCGGTTTTGGGCTTCAAGGCCTAATTGGAAAAGGACATTACACATGTCCCCCATCACCTCCTCTCAAGATGTCCCAAAAATGACACGGACTGACTATATGAGCTCCTAGAACCCACATCCAAACTAGGAATCCACTATAACTCATACCAACCGATTCCAACTGACCTCCATTGATTAACCCGATGCTAGGTAATCCACTTAGTGCCGACCAAAATGCACCCACAGATCTACTGTCCCTATCACTAACAAAGTGCGCAGGCATCCCATCGAGTCTAAGCATTTCTCTAAAAACAACGTTGCCATCTGTGGTGTCTCATATTGCATTGAAATCACTGGAAAGTGCATGAACTCTGAGAATTGGTCAATCGCAACACACATCCAACCTGCGTTGTGCACCCTAAATAAACCTATGACGCAATCTAACAACATGCTCTCCGTCCTTGGCCCTAAAATGAACAAGAACTACATCAACCCTGCTGGAGGAGTGTGTCTCAACATTCCCTGATGACAAATAGTACGCTCCGCCATATGTCCCAACACAACGTTTGCAAAGTCTCTCCATGCGAACCTTTCTTGGACCTGCCTATAAATGGTAAAATCACCAGGGTCCCAAACTAGCCTGTCATATGTGAAACAATCTCTGCTCCTACCACTGCTCTGCAAGGTGCTAACCCAAGAATCCTCCTGATTTCCTTTGATCCACCAGGCCATCATAAGTTGAACAAACTCGGGCAACTCCTCAAAGGACTGCTCCTCCAAGCAACCAATCCTGGCCATCATGTCTGTATCGGCTATCAAGGCATTCAACAAGAAAATGTTATTCTATAAACCCTAGTAGCAAGCATAATTTTATCAATGTTAAATTGGTTAAAAGGTCACAAACCCCACAAAACATATTCAAAGCAAACAGGTTGAGGCTGAAAAAGCTTAAATATTTAAAGATTTGAAGATCACCATGGATAAATGTGTTGCAATCAGTTTTTTGCAGTGTTAACAGACTCGTCGAGTCTGGGGAGTTTGCACGAGTTTGTTGCGAAACGAGTACTCGACAGAGACTCCATTGGCAGACTTGCCACTCCACAGACTCAACCAAACTTGCCAGAGATTCGCCAAACTCGACAAAGATGGTAATATTAAATTCTTAAAGTAAAAGTGGTTTTACTTAAATTTTTAACATTACCATTAATTGTTTTAGGATGTTTGAGAATGGTTCTAGCCTCATCGGACTTCATATGCAAAAAGTAAAATTTTAGATCCCATTCAAAATTCAACAGACTTAGCAATGTTTAGGGTTTCAAGATTGCAACATTTCCACTGGATTCTATCATGATGGTAGGGCATTGGCATTTAATCAAGCGCATCAACCCCTCTATTTACCTTGATGTTGGTGATGTTGATTGTTTAACTCCATTGTCATGACCTTAGTAAAAATGTACCCTTCACCCAAGCAAAATTACTTATTAGGCATGTGGACTTTTTTCTTCCTTTTTTCAATGCTTGAATTAGGAAGTTGATCAAAATTGTAGGGTGTCATTGTTCAACTAATGTCCTTGGAGGATCCACTTTGGGATTTGAGATAGAGGCAAGGGCTAGAGCCTAGAGGTGAGGGAAGAGGGTGTTATTGACGAATAGGATCCCAATATAGGGAATGATTTTGATGATATGTATTTATTTGTTGTAGCATGAAGTTTTGAAGTATTTTGGACTCTAGAGGTGATTTGAAGCTTCTTTGTTTATGTATTTTGCGTTAGATATGGATTGCACTCAATGTGATTTTCGTTATATGCACCCGTACTTTATGTATACTTTCTGTATGAATCTCGTGTTGATGATTTGAGTTGGCCTGATGAGGAGACTGAGGATCCCTATAGTGTTTCCATTTTCTGAAACGATAACACACAATACTCCTTCATCAAAATTGTTGCTTCAGTCTAGTGATTTTGGCATGAGCTCCTCTAGGCCCTATTCTAGGCGTTCTACTTCTTGTACTCATGCATGAGACTTGAGATTGGACTTGAAGACATTGTCTATTTTGATTTTCTATTTATGTTTTGAGTTATGAAGTTGAACTTGGCACTATTTGTGAATTTGTTCAAGGAATCATCTTTCGGTTCACTATTTTGCATATAGATATGGAGTGTCAAATGTTGTATTATCATTTTTTATGACATTGTACAATGAATTTCTGCATAGAATGTAGTTTTATAACTTACATGGATTACAAATGTCATTAGTATAATTTTTTGTGCACAAAATTTACTATATTTTGAGTTTTTTGTTTTCTATTTGTTGAGTCTTATGCGAGTCTTATCCGATTCACTAAGTTGGTCGAGTCCCAAGCCAACCAAGTCTTTGTCGAGTCTGAGTTTGACAACATTGGTTTTTTATGCTATAGATATGGGTCATGTAGATATTGTTTTGGGATATCCTTGGATGGCCTCAGTTGGTACAATTGATATTAATGCACAAAAGAAGTTTATGAATCTTTGGAATAAGAAAAAGAAAATTACATTACATGATATCTCTCTCACTAACTGTTACCAATCAAACTAGCAGTCCTTTCAAAGCAGTCTATTTATGCCCCGTGCTAGTGATGGTAAGCATATAAGAGGGGATGGATCCAATGTCACCTCAGTTTATCGTCTCAACTTCTTCTATAATTATATGAGGAGCTATGGAGTGAAACACATGTCTCTCCTAACATCTAAGGCCAAGGGAAAAAATCTCAAAAGGAGCTTTGATTGCTAGATCCAACCTGGGAAACTATACTCTATCGTTGTTTGGTAAGAAGTCCTCCATCTCATACATCTACCGCTACCTAACACAAAGGTGGTGTAGTTGTCAATAGCCATAGTGTTAAGTTCCTCAAACAATCGAGACAAGTTAAAAGAAAGAAGTCCACCATAAAAAACCTTGGCTGCCAAATCCTACCTGGGAATCACTCCCAACCAAAGATGATCACTCCAGCAAAGACCCTCTACATGCTAGTACCAACATTAGTAAGTCCTCCTTAGCACATACACATAGGAATCACTACCAACCAAATCTAGTCACTCCACCAAATACTATCAACATGTTAGTATCAACATTAGTAAGTCCTCCTTGGCACATACACCTAGAAATCAATCCCAACCAAAGCTAGCCACTCCACCAAAGACCCTCAACATGCTAGTATCAACATTAGTAATTCCTCCTTGGCACATACACCAATCTTATATCACACACGCTCTCCACACTAGCACTTTTGTCTTCCTTAATGTTTATAAACCCTTGTAATGTTTCATTACATGAGTACATGACAAGACAACTCTAGCACTAACCTCGAAGTCTACATGTCCATCCTAGCGCTTGAGTCCCGCAACCCTAGGTTTTCAACTCTTCCATCAACAGAAGCACCAAGGCATCCATGGAACATCAAGAATAAACAAACAAAGACTTCTTCCAAGCAAGGCATCACAACAAGCTCTTGCCCTATCCTTCAAGCATCGCATGAGTACAAGGATACTAAATAATGCAAGGTGTTAGCTCAACTCTACATGTCTTCTACTAGGGTAGAAACCCTAGCACTACAATAAGAGCCACAAGATTTATCATTATCCCTAATGTCGTATTCTTCTCCTGGCATCTAGCTCCCTAAAAGACTTCTCCAAGACAATACAAAGATAGAATAAAGCACAATGAATGATTAATACAAGAGCTCTCTTCTCCTCTTATATATAGACTAGGTGAGGGAGCTAACATAAAACAAGGACAAACAAGGAAACCCCACATGGAGCACTCTAGAATACAAGGATGTACATGTGTCAAACTAGGATTTATCCAACCCCCAAGGTTAAATGCCTTCCAAGCATGATCCTACTTGGGCTTAATGTCCCTCCTCCAAGATGGTGTGCTCTCCAACAAGTTATTAGTCCAACGCTCCCTCTCCCACAGAGGTCTGCTATCTAAGGTTCCTCATGCATTGCACTCCTCCATCTACGTGCCACATGTCCTTTCATGTGCCCAATCCTACTCTCGTGTGTGCCAATGTGGTCACTAAGCTCCAATACTCCTCTTCAACATATGTGTCCAAGTCCACAACGAATCTCCATGAAGTATGCTCCTCAACCCAAGCGTTCTCAAGTCAAGTATCCAACCTCCAAGATGTATACATTATACACATGGTCCCAAGCTCTTAGGGAAACACACTCTCCCATTACGTCCACCCAATGGATTAGTCATCATGTCGATTGGCGTAACAACCTTCTCAGTAAATGCATTGTGCTAGCACTCTAACCAAGGCCAAACATCCACCCAAACTAAGCCATACATATGTTATTGAAGCATCACAAAGGGGCTAGGAGAATTAGCACTCTCCTAACAAGGTGAAAACACTTTTGGAGTAACTCCAGAAGCTAACAACCTTTTGTGCTTTGAGTGTTCATTTTCATCTTTTGAACTTCAAATCAGGTTTTATATTGTCATTTTTAAGTTACATCTGTAGTTGCAGTAATGGCGCAATTTTCAATAACAACACACTGCAGGTCCAAATTTTGTCACTATTACATTCACATTTACCTCATAATTACTGAAGCAAACAAACACATGGGGCCCTTGTCAATTGTAACAACCACAATGAGTTCTATAGCCAATTTTCCTTACTTTGACTCAGTTATGCGCCATGCCCATGTTTACAACCAGTTAACCCTCCTTCCTCCCTTGTAGAGAAAGTAGTTGGTGTCACATCAACTCTTTAACAAGCAATGGGGTTGAATGATATGTGGAAACAAGTATGACTTTCTGAAACTGTTATATGCTGCAAACGTGACCCCCAAAATTTGGAAGTGGGGAAACGTGGGTCTAAAAAATACATACATACATAAAGGTCACAGCCAAGCCAGACACCAATTTGGTGTGTGAAACCCCCTTGTTTGTCGGACAAAGGACCCCCTCTGGATTTGAACCCATGACCTCCTAGGAGGAAACACATGTTCTTAACAGTTAGGACAAATAGCAAAAGACCAACAATTAGAATTTATTTTATTAATAGCATGTTATCTAGAAAGAAAGAATAAATTTCTAGAATTTTCTTTCTTTCTATCTATTGTCATTGAAGACAAATTAGTGTCGAAGCATCTTTATCAAAGGTTTGCTAGAAAGTTTAGTTGTTTGGGTGGCTCCCAGCGGTCATTTCCCTAGACGAAACATGCTTTCTTTCTATCTATTGTCATTGAAGACAAATTAGTGTCGAAGCGTCTTTATCAAAGGTTTGCTAGAAAGTTTGGTTGTTTGGGTGGCTCCCAGCGGTCATTTCCCTAGACGAAACATGCTTTTGGAGCATGAAATGTGGTCTTTAGAAGGTGAAATGCATCTGAAACACCATATGACATTTCCTCTCACATTTCCAAAACATGAAATGCAATGTGCAACTTTTCTCCATGTTTCATGTGCATTTGGTATGCACTTCCACGTTTCCTAGTATCTCAGTGGGTCAAAATGAAGGAGGGTTAGGCGTTTCTTGCGACTTAGATTATTAGAACCAAGTGGACAATTAGCATCATCATCTTAATAGTAAGCTTACACTGTCTACTTTGGTTGAGGTTCAATTTATACAAAAGAATGTGATATGAGATGGACATAAGTAAACCACGTTAAGTTAAAATTAACCCCAATTACATACAAGAATCACATTATTCCATCCAAGAAGCAGCAGGATAATTTTTTATCAGATGGTCGTTGCAGATGCACATTGCAAACATGTCTAGGATGTGCATTTGTAAGGTCCAATCACCAATCACCCTTACCACTGAAGCTCTCCCGATTCATTACTTACCATGCACGTAGCATATGCTCTCCACATAACACCTAAGCTATAAGTGATTAACTTTCTTAATATAAATGCATTACAAAGTAATTCTTATTTCTCTTACTAATCAGTTGAAAGTTCTCATTATTCTCAAAAAAAACAATATCGCTGCCAGTTCATTAAATACAAGAATATTTCATTTTTCAGTGTGAATACTTACTGCTGAGTAAATACTGTATTTTGAAATATTTCAGAGGAATTTTGATGAGCATCCGCCAAGAGATGGTTATACAACAGTCCAGCTAGACCCACAAACTGCTCTTCCAGATTCTGCACACCATATAAGATTTTAAAATGTTAAAATTTCATATACAAAACCAGAGGCCAAAATCTTACAGATTCTGCACATCATATAATATTTTAAAATGTTACAATTGCATATACAAAATCTAATATATTCTCCCAAAATGTCAGGATGGTTTGAAATATCATGAAAGGTAATAACATGAATATGCAATAATTTGTGCTACTTAAACTATGTGATCAGCAATTTTTTCAATAAAAAGAAAGCAGAAGACATACATCAAGATATTTTTCAAGGCGCTCGACAAGTTCATGTGGGAAAGGTTCTGGCAAGTTGGTTGTCTTCTTGTAGAATTTATCAAGCCAAAACTCTGCAGTTGACTTCTTCCGTTGACCTTTCACTGGCTCCCCAAGTGGTGTTTTCAACTGCTCATTTGTAAAGGACTGGACTGCCTGAGGATGTCATGCACAATTGTACAAGGAAAATGAGTCTCAATTAGTAAAAGGAGCAATTTGTCTGATACACGGAAAATGAATAAACCTGCAACATTCCTCTATGCAAATCAACATGTACATCAAAGAAAATGTTTTATCCAAGAACATGATCCATTGGTTGGATGGGCACATGTATCAGTGACCACTCACATACAAAGATGGCCATCATACAATATTTTGTCATTACCTCTGTCGTGTCACGAATTTTATGCAGTGCTGCATCAACGCGTGCATAGATCGTGTTCCGCTGCACAAGATAGAAATGACAGTATAAAACTTTGATAAATATATAGACAATTTGAGTACCACTATCACTAAGCCAGAACTTATGAAACCTAAGAGCTTAATAAATACCATGTTTGTGCTGAAGGTCTGAATTACAATGTTCAAGAGCATGAATAACGGGATATGTCACATCTGGTATAGTGGATGGTGCTTTATTAAATATGAAATGATCTAATTTTTATTTTGGGTTCACATCTCAAAAGCATGAACATATAATTTTTTGGTTTTGAAATAAATAAAGAGTTCAATATGAAAAAGGAAGATTGAAGAAAACAATGACTGCTGCAGAAAACATAATCAAAATCATACAACTGCCAATCCATTAAATAACTAAGATTTATATATGTAACACAGAACCAAATATGAGATGTGATTAAGTGATGTATACTATGAGAAAATCTTGCAAGTGCATTGCAAGATTTGTGTGCCTTAAATAAAATGATATTGCTCTCATATAATAAGTTTCAATTTTTAAGAAAGATCCGACAACACTGGAACACCATCTTAGCATCTAATGATATTGTTCTAATGGTTGACAATCATACCTCACTTGTGAATCGTGATGTCAGCATCTAGAGAGTATCATGTATCTTTAAATCAACACACCTCACTAGATACTGTCCCAGATGTTGTTCTATCATAAGATACCAGGACATGGATATTGATATAGAAATGGATGTCAATTTTTTAGAAAAAAAAATACACAGTACTTCTAAGAACAGCATATATAAAAAAAACATACATACAATGATCATCCATAACTCTCTATATCTGTGTGTATAAAGATTAAACCCATTGGATAGATGGTCATGTTTGGTCAGCCTAAAGGCGCATTAAACAACAGCAGCATTGGCTGCAACTACATCAACAGCCCAAAGGCTAAGCATCATCAATACACAGGCTGCAACACTATCAGTGGTTAAGCTGTGCTCGGCCATCCATGCAGGGTATTGTGGGTCTGTCTGGGTTTGAATTGGGTCATCCTCATGGAAACTGCTCCAAGTTGCCACTAGACCACAGCCTAACAGAATATATATATATATATATATTCTTTTATATATATTTTTAAGTATGATGCGAGCTCTAAGTCAGATTCCATAGAGAAGCAGCATTAGTTGTCAAGATATAACCTGCAAAAATGGATTTTGCATGACCCTTGATTTTGAAAATTCTTAATTGTCAGTCTTTAAAATGATTACCAAAATAACACTCAAGTAGATACACAACAGAGCTTGCCTAATATCTTACTACTGCGACATCACATATTTTCTGTGATGCAAGACGCAAGTACACTAATATTCTTAACCAATAAAATGCAGCGGAATAAAACAGGAAATCAATCACATTTGACACAAGTGCTTACCCTTGAAACCCCCAATGGTTAAAATACAGCATTCAATGTTTCTTTTATTATTGGCTCACAAAAAAATTCAGAAATTTACAATCATGGAACTTGTAACTCAACTCCACAAGAAAATCGGCCTCACAAGCAAAATTGGACAATGGAGAAAATCGGCCCACTGAAGGAAAAATCAGCCTCAACCACATCAGCCACCTGAATCGGCCTTGTGTCACCTCTATGTCAGCTGTACGGCTGCCATATGGATCCATAGAGATTGTACAGTCCTCTCTGCAGATGGTACAGATCGGCCCTCTACTTGGTTCGGCTGGATCCGTTTCTCTCTCTATCTCTCAGCTGGAACAACCCCTTCTCTCAAATCGGAATCTCTTCCCTTGGTGCAAAATCTCTTCTCTCTCTTTCTCTTCAGCCTCTGAGTCTCTCACTCTTCTCTTCAGAAAATCACTCTCTCAAATGATCTTGTGTTGTTGTGTGTCTTTCTCCTCTCGTTAGGCTTTCTTTTATAGCTCTTCAATGACAAAACCCTAACCCTCAATCTCCAAAGTGATGGATGGCTAAGATTAGATCTTGAGCCTCACTTAAGATTAATGGTCATGACTTAATCTAAAATTCGCTTAACCTTTCACTTAAGTAAGCCTTTAGTCATTAGCCAACATTAAAAAATTAATGTGTTTTTCTTGAGTTATACTTAGGAAAGAAATATAAGTCTCTTTCCCAATAAATTGAGCAAGTACCTAGAGAGGTAATGGACAACTCCTGCATGCTTGACACCTAGCCTATGTAAAATCACCTGTCTGAGCTATAACAAACAATGCTGCCTCCTAGCGAGGAAGGTATTCTGCGAATCTGAACCACTCCCAGCCTATCCCTGAAGTAAACAAACTTTCCTTTCATCAAAGCCTTCGTGAAAACATCTACAACTTGCTCATCTGTAGAAATATAGTGAAGCTTCACTCCCCTCTGAACTCTGCCCCTAATGAAGTGATTTCTGATCTCTATGTGTTTCGACCTGTCATAAAACACTGGATTCTCCTAGAGTTTTATGCAACTTTGATTGCCATAGTGGATCACTATGGGATCCAACTCTAGACCAAATAACCATGTGAGCATCTTGTGAATCCAAATGGCCTCACAACTCGTCAAACTCGCAACCATGTACTCGGCCTCTACTAAACAAAGTGCCACTAACATCATCTTCCTACTAAACCATAAAATCACTAATGATCAAAACCAATGTTACAATCATAGTGGAAAAAACCGGCATCAACGAGGGTCCAAAAAATGGTGAGGGTCCAGAAAACATCTTCTCGGCAACATCAACAAAAAAATCGGCAAACCGCAGAAAGCATAAAAAAATGCAAATTTTGTACTTTAATAAGGTCAAAAATTTCTTACCAAATTTTCCCCTATTTGTCGATTTTTCCTGATTTTTCTTGATCTTTCCCGATTTTTGCCAATTTTTCCTGATGTACGATTTTTTGAAAACTCGTGATTATTTTGGACTGAAAAATATGCATCCAAAAAAATTCATGATTTTTCAAAACATCGACGATTTTTTCAGTGTTCCACGGGGACGCGTCCCGCAGTACTAGGGACGCGTTTCCACGTTTCCTGCGTCCCGGGGACTTGGGGACCCCTGGCGAAACGTTTCCCCCCCACCATGCCCCTAAGAATTTTTTTTAACGTTTTCCCATTATTTTCACGTTTTGCAATCCCTACTTGGTACTACTTAGAAAATAAATCAACATATTTAGTATTTACATTGCACAATCATGAATATACATCAAATGAATTATTATTTTTTATATTTTATTTTATATTTATGATTTTAGAGACATCCCCATGTCCCCCTCGAATTTCCCTAAATTTGGGAGTGGTCTCCATGCATTTTGAATGTGTGTTTCCCCGCTCCTGCGACCCCCATCCCAAAAACTTGGGGGAACATTGGATTTTTCGGTCATTTTGTCACTATGATTACAATTATCGACGATTTATCGCCAACATCGCGATATATCGCGATGTTTCCATCTCCGAGATAATATCGGGAAATATCGTGGTGATATTTCCAACGATGTTTTGCACGAAAAAATCGCTATGTTTACTAAAAAATTGTGAGTTGATGTTTAAACATCGCTTGTCCGCCGAGGTCGTGTTTTATACGGTTTCTTTTGGCGTTTTTTCTCCATCTTTTCAACTGCGGATTGTTTTGGTGGCGAGCCAGGGTATGGTAAAGTGAATGCAACGGTCTGTGGAGGAGAAAGAGCACCGGTTCATGGAGGAGGGAGAAGTTAGAATGCTGCCAACTTCTCTATGGAGGAGAACGCGACACTCCAGTCAAGGTATGTACATGCCATTAAAGTTTAAAGTTTAAACCCTTTACTACTCTAATTTCTCAACGCTTTTTGAACTTTCCAATGGGAACTTTGTTTCTATTAATTAGGAAGTTGGGCCAACTACCCCACTGTGTTCCAATGTACCCATCATATATTTTCATACTCCAATGAACAACGACTAAAAACTCATATCTTTTATTTTATGGAGCCATAGTTATATTCCAAATCCAAGGTTTGGGTTTTATATAGTTAGCAATCTATTGAAATTGTGATTTAGATAAATTTTAAGAATAGTCTAGGTTAGATTACTATTCCCCACTCCTATACACGTGTGGCTTACAATGGCAACACTTTCACATATATTTATGCAAAATTCTAATTTCTAAGAAGATATGCATCAATTGATCCTAGCATGAAACATAAATTAATGCGTAACTTGTTCATTTGATGCAAATTTGATGGGTAATTTATTAAACAACTAAATTACTGGAAACCTTGAGTTTCAACATTTTACCTACTAACCCAAATGTGCAGAACAACTGTTATCACATATATCGTAGCCAGGCTACCATATTCTATTTTTCAGACACAGTACTTTTTTCAGCCAGATCTCTTACATATGTGTTAGGATATTTAGACACTTAGGAGTTAGTTAAGATCAACTTGTGTAATATATCCGTTAAGTAAAAGTGTGTTTCTTTAGTATGCATTAGTATGCATTTGTAAATATTCTAATCCGACGGTCACGATATGTTTTAGACATAGAGTGATCCGACAGTTCAACTTCTCTTAGATCATACCTACTACCATTGATCCGTGGCTTAACACCTGATTGGTTTATGATCTCTATTTAAAGAGCATAGAGGGTCCTTGGCTAGTTGATCGATTATGAGAAACTCATGTACCTTTCTTTCTTTTGTATAATAAATTGCTCCAAGTAGCTATTTGGCTGGGGCCGTGGACTGTTTTCCTCTCGAGGGTTTTAACCACATGACAAACATCGGTGTGTTGATCTGTGATCTATTTGTGTGAAGCGATTTTTGAAGGTGTTCGGTCTTTTGGGAGTACCCTGTGTACCCGAACATGGTATCATAGCTTTTATGAAGAGCCGCTTTCAGTTTTGATCAAGATTTGGAATCGGTGTTGCCGAAACTTTGAAAGGGTTTCTAGTTCTGGATTTTCTGTGCATTTTTGGCCTGTGGGAGCTGTTCCATTGCGTTTGGAGCGCCATTTCCATTGGGAAATAGTTTTTGTTTCACCGAAAACCGTTTTCATTTGCTCCAGAAACACCCATTTCGGCAAATCTGAAGGTATAATGTTACAGTGACGGATTTGCTTTTTTTAAATCTCTCATATTTTATCAGTTTATTATTAGATCTTTTATGTTTTAGTCTCGGATTGTTGTTTCCCTGACTGCATATGCTCTTTGCCGTGCACCTTGCGCGATCGCGGCGAATCAGAAACAGTAAGGAAAAGTTTTTTTTCTTGTCTTCTCGGCTAGGTATGCTCTTTGCCGTGCACCTTGTGCGATCACGGCAAATCAGAAACAACGAGAAAACTTGAAAACGTAGACTTTCCGGGTAAGATAACCAAAATCTAACCCCATTGTGTGGAAAAAGTTTTTTTCATTTTTTTTTTTGTGATTTGCAGGAAAAGAAAGCAAGCACAGAAAACGAGAGAAAAGAGTAAAAAAAAAAAAAAAAAACCCTTTCTTTTTCCATACTTTTACGTACCTTTTAAACTTAGCTCACTTGGTCCAAAGTTGCTTTACACCTTGATAAGTCTTGAGTTCAAGTCTTATCAAGCTACTTTTTAGTGTATGCAATTTCTATTTTAGTATTTTCAAGTTACTTTATTGTAAAAGTGCATCTCACATAAATAAAATAAAATAAAAGTGAGTCACTTAAGTCTTTTAATTTATTGCCGCACTATTTAAAAGTCACATTATTGTAAAAGTGAACATCACTTATTCTACAAAAGTGATTCACTTCAAAGCAACTTTATTGTAAAAGTGATTGTCAAAGGTTGATCTTGGGAAGAGGGGGCTTCTTTTTTTTAGTTGGTCAAGTTAATATTTGCCACGTCACTATTGGGGACATCTTCAACATTTTCTTTGATCAAGCATAATTTCATCATCCGGAATCCGTTTTAAGTGCCGTTTTTTTTTAAAACCGCATATTTTTTCGAGCTCTTTGCATCCAGACAGTTAGTTTCTGTTCTTTCAGCCATTATTTTACAGTATGGCCGCGCCTTGTGATATTATACTTACAAGTTCTAACTATTTCTCATGGAAATATCGTATGGAGGATGTTTCTACAAAGTAGGGGACTTTTCAGGATAACCTCAAGGAAAAAAACAGAACCCACTAATGATGATAAGAAAATTAAATGGACAAATAGATGTGATGAAGCTCGTGGATTGATTGGGATGTCAATCTCTATTGATTTGCGTTTCCACATATCTGAAATTGATGAACGTGATAAAGCTTGGGAAAAGTTGGAATCTGTGTTTGGTAAACACAATGAAATTCGAGGTCATCAACTTGAGAATGAGTTGATTTCCTTGAATCCAAATGATTTTTCATGCATTCAAGACTATTTATTTAAGTATAAAACTCTTAGACTATTATGTGCAGAATGCAAGATTAAGAAAGAAGACAAACAATGTATTTATCATATTCTTTCCAAACTTGGACCTGCATATTCTGTTTTTGTATCTACATTCTACTCCATGAAAGAATTCTTGACTGCAGTTAGCTATCAAGAGCCTAGCCTTGAATCCTTTTGTGATTCCTTAATTAGAGAACAAGATAAGCTCATTCATCTTGGAATAATTTACAATGCAGATACATCTGGGAAAGCCTTATTGTCCCAACAGAAAGAAAAGTCCAAGCCTCCCAAGAAACATAATTTTCGCAATAATAAACCAAACAACAAGGGTCCCAAACCCTCTCAGTCAGCTCCTTCTTTAAAAAATGACAAAGGATCCAAGCAAAAAGGAAAGAAGACTGAGCGTCATTGCAATTTTTGTGGGAAAGATAATCATGATGAATCTAAGTGTTTTAAGAAGATGGCAGCCTTGGAAGCAGCAATGAAGAAGCACCACATCAGCCTCGATTCGTCTTCAAAATCTACCTCTCATGGACATGCACTTTGTGCTTTTGGTTACTCTTATATTGCATCTTCTTCTTCTACTTCAATTGAATGGCTCATTGATTCTGGAGCATCTTATCATATGGCTAAGGATAAAGCAATCTTTTCTACTATGCATGAATGTAACACCAAACAAATATTTGTTCGTGATGATAGATCTCTAAGTGTTGTAGGATCTGGAACAGTTCCAGTAGAAAATGGTCATTTCAGTGATGTACTATGTGTTCCAAAAATTTCCTGCAATTTGTTATCAGTCTATCAAATTACTCATTCAGGTGAAGGTAAAACTATGACGTTTACACCTCACCAAGTTGTAATCAAGGATTTTAAAAATCCTCAAAATATCCTTGCTACTGGAACTGTTGATGATATTACCAGGTTGTACAAATTTAACAACTTTGCGTCATCACCTTTTTCTTCAGTTTTTGTTGCTCATAGTGATAACTTGAGCAAACTTTGGCATGAGCGATTTGGTCACTTAAATTATCGCTCATTGCAACAACTATGTAAAAACAATATGGTGACTGGTCTTCCGCTGGTATCTTGCAAGGATGGTGTTTGTTCCGGTTGTGTACTCGGAAAACATCATCGGGACAGTCTTGACAAACCTGCCTCTTGGCACGCCTCGGTTCCTCTGGAGCTTGTGCATAGTGACCTGTGTGGCCCTCTTCCATCTGCTTCCTTTTCTGGTTTCAAATATTTCTTAACTTTCATTGATGACTACTCCAGACGCACTTGGGTTTACTTCCTAAAACTTAAGAGCGAAGTATTTAACATGTTCTTGGCCTACAAGGCCCTTGTTGAAAAACAATCTGGTCATCAAATTATTAAGCCAAGATCTGACAATGGAGGAGAATATATTAACAACAAGTTCACTACTTTTTGCATTGAACAAGGAATCCAACAACAGCACACTGTTCCATATACACCACAACAAAATGGTGTAGCTGAACGGAAGAACCGCACTTTAAAAGAAATGGCTAATTGTATGATACAATCTAAGGGACTAAGTCTTCAATATTGGGCTGAGGCCATAAATTGTGCAAATTACATAGTTAATCGCACACCCACTAAAGTTTTACAAGGTATAACACCGGAAGAAGCATGGAGTAAAATTAAACCAGATGTAAGTCACTTTCATGTGTTTGGTTGTGAAGCATGGGCTCACATTCCGGATGAAAAACGGAAAGCATTGCAGCTTAGAAGTGAAAAGTGCATATTTGTTGGATATTCTGAAGATGTAAAAGGTTATAGACTTCTTCAACCACATTCTCATGATATAATCATTAGAAGAGATGTTAAATTTGATGAAAATCTCTTGGCCTGCGAGCCTAACTTGGCGGGTGTGCCATCTTTGGCCTGAGAGCCTGATTCGACGATTGTGCCTTCTTCTTCTTCTTCTTCTTCCAGCTTCCTTGATAGGTTTCCAACTCTAGTTTCTGATGATGACAGTGAGGATGAACATCCACCTCCGCCTGCTCATGTTCCTCCAATTGCACCAGCACCAATACTTCCTCGATGGGTCCGTTCAACATGTGAAGCAGCTGGTGATCTTGCTGGTGATCCTAGAGATCAACGTCGAACACGTTCTCAGTTTCAGCGAGCCTCTTTTCTTTTGGCTCAAGTTTCTGAGAATCGTGATCCATAAACTTTTGCAGAAGCTTCAGGAAATCCAGATTGGGATACAGCTATGGATGAAGAATATCGTTCCTTAATGGCGAACGATACTTGGGATCTTGTTCCTCTTCCAAAAGGAAGAAAACTTGTCAGATGTAAATGGGTCTACAAAACTAAGTATGCATCAGATGGAAGTGTTGAAAGACTTAAGGCAAGGTTAGTTGCCAAAGGGTTTTCTCAAGTAGAAGGGATTGACTACAATGAAACCTTTGCCCCTGTAGCAAAAATGAACTCCATCCGCCTTGTTCTTTCCCTTGCAGCGTTACATAACTGGGAAGTCCATCAAATGGATGTCAAGTCTGCCTTCTTACATGGTGATTTACATGAGGAAATTTACATGGAACAACCTCCTGGATATGTTCAGGATAACTCTTGGGCATTGTTTGTCTCCTTAAGAAATCCTTATATGGCCTTAAGCAAGCATGCCAAAATGGATAGCTTTCTCCTTGACACTGGTTTTTCTAGATGCCATTCTGACCCCAATGTCTATACCAAGAAAGTAGGAAACCATCTCATCATACTTGTTCTTTATGTTGATGATCTTATCCTTACTGGTAGTGACCCTAAACTTACAACCCATGTGAAATGCAGTCTTAAGCAAAATTTTGAAATGTCAAACTTAGGACATTTGCATTATTTTCTTGGTCTCCAAGTCTTGCAAACCAAAGAAGGAATCTTTCTTTCCCAGTCTAAGTATGCTTGCGACCTTCTTCGTCGCTTCCACATGGAAGATTCTAAACCAGAACCTTCTCCCTTCCAGTCTGGAGTCAAACTTTCTGCCACTTGTACTTCCCCTAAAGTAGATGCCACCTTGTATCGTCAGCTTGTTGGTAGTCTTTTATACTTGACTCATTCCCGTCCTGACATTTCCTTTGCCGTTGGTCGTGTTGCCCGTTAAATGCAAACTCCTCATGAAAGTCACTGGAAAGCAGCAAAAAGAATACTTCAATATATTCGAGGTACAATTCAGTTTGGGATTCATTACAGTGCAGGGGGAAAACCTTTGTTGGTTGGTTTCACTGATTCAGATTGGGCTAGCGATCCTGATGATCGAAAGTCTACTGCAGGTTATGTTTTCAGTCTGGGATCTGGACCTGTCACTTGGGCTTGTAAGAAACAACAAGCTCTTGCTCTTTCTTCAGCAGAAGCAGAATATCGAGCCGCGGTTAATGCCAGTTAGGAAGCTTTATGGCTTCGACAGATCCTTTCAGAGATTCGAGTAGCAACAACCTACTCCACTTTGGTGCAACAATCAAAGTGCCATCAAGCTTGCCAAAGATCCAGTTCTACATCAGCGCAGCAAACACATTGAGCTACACATGCACTTCATCAGAAATCTTGTTCATGATCGTGTTATTGAAGTGCTCTATTGCCCTATAGATGATCAAGTTGCAAACATCTTCACCAAGTCTCTTACAGAAGCGAAGTTTTCTAAACTTCGGTCTATGTTAGGAGTTCAGGAATGTGTCCTTAAGCGGGGATAGGCTCTAATGCCTCCTTCCTTCTCCTAATAGTGTCACTTTTGTAAATCCTTCAATCCTATCCCAAGTTGTTCTTAAGGGGGGATGTTAGGATATTTAGACACTTAGGAGTTAGTTAAGATCAACTTGTGTAATATATCTGTTAGGTAAAAGTGTGTTTATTTAGTATGCATTTGTAAATATTCTAATCCGACGGTCACGATATGTTCTAGACATAGAGTGATCCAACGGTTCAACTTCTCTTAGAACATACCTACCATTGATCTGTGGCTTAACACCCGATTGGTCTATGATCTCTATTTAAAGAGCATAGAGGGTCCTTGGCTAGTTGATCGATTATGAGAAGCTCATGTAACTTTCTTTCTTTTGCATAATAAATTGCTCCAAGTAGCTATTTGGCTGGGGCCGTGCACTGTTTCCCTCTCGAGGGTTTTAACCATGTGACAAACATCATTGTGTTGATCTGTGATCTATTTGTGTGAAGCGATTTCTGAAGGTGTTCGGTCTTTTGGGAGTACCCTGTGTACCCGAACAATATGAGATGCTGAGATGAGCAGTTTTGATGGATCATTAGTATATTAGTGGACTATTGTACTCTCCCATGTTAGGACTGAGTCTTAGGGCACTCAGATTTGAGGACCGATATAGCCATTTATGTCATTTTCAGAGCAGTCATTGATGCCCAATTTTATGTCAGTTCTTTCTCATTGGACAGATGGTGTCTCAGATGGATTATATTGCATGATTATGACTCAACATTTATATTGTGTTATGGTTATTATTGCTCTTATACTGATTTTTGTGACATGTATTAACTTGTGGTATCATGATCTGGCGGTCATAATTATATGGACTTGGTTGTATCTTGTACTATGTATTGATGTCCTTACTTAGACTTGGAAGTTCTTGATTTATACTCATTGTTTTTACCCTCCTTGGGGAGCATAGAGGTAGTCATTCCCACCATTGTTTTGGCTTGCTAGTGTTGGCTCCATCATTCATTGTCTTCACCCATCCATTACCTTCCATTTTAGTTTTCAACCCGACTGTCTTCTTGACTTATGGCATGAGGACCTTTTTCCCCACTAGAACTTTTGTTGGACAAGCCTCCCTGTTTATATTGTGTCTCGGCTTTGAGTTGGTGACAAAACTTGCCTTTGGTAAGTTGGATAGTATGCCTAAATCATTCTGATCGGTTGTCCCGATGTTTGGCACTGTGCAGAACTCCCCCTGGTCACTTGAGATGTTGTTGGCTAAAACTGAAAGCTCATATACTACCTATATTGAAAATATTGAATATGCGCCCATGAAAAATGAAAATTATGAAACTGTGTTTCTTAACATATGTAAAAAGGGAAAGAGCAATGAAATGCTAAAATACTCCTTGAAGAGTATAAGAAAAGGTCCAAAAAAACAATGGTTGAAAATATGCTATATCAAAAAATTGGTGACCTTGTTAAAATAAATATGTCACGGATGAAAGCTGCGATTAGCTGTGCTTTTAAGCACTGGTGAAGTCCCAAAAGAGTCATATAGGCCAAAAAGGCCATGGAATAAAATGATGATCCTAATGAACTTGGATCAAGCTTGATGTAGACATGACGCCTAAGTTGAATAAGCACTCTCTAAACAATTCACCCATTTGTAAGGTACTGCCATTCCTTGTGTTGTTGTTTGTCTGACCTTGGTTATAGTGAGTATTCCCTTTCCTTGTCCAAAGTGTCATGATGTTGAGTAGGAAGTCATCCTTTGCCTTAGCCTTGTCATTTCCACCCTTCACCCTTCATTAGCAAATTGGCTACAACTATGAAGTGAGTATAGTCTTGAAAGCCTAAGTCTGAGTAATAATAAATAAAGCCTTATATATGTATTGGTTGATGTACCGCCAATGAAATGAATGCTACTTGTTGTGATTGTTACTTAAATGAGTTGTAGAGCATGTCTTAACCTTTTAACACTTGCAGCGGATGGATATAGTCTGAGTTATTATTGTTGTTTGATTATTCACAGATGGTTATATTGTTTATTGGATATGATTGATGATCAGATAGAGACCTATGAGGGGTATGAGTATTCACCTTAGATGGATTTGGACTCTCCGTGTCTAATGAGACGGTTTATTTCCAGTTCCGGGCACTTAGAGATGTGATTAGGCTCATTCTGCCTTTCTGATGCAGTTTTTCTTCACAGATTGATATTTTTGAGCAGGGAGATGTTTCAGTTGGATCTCCTAGGGCGTTGTATGGGCATAGGGGGGTGCAGCCACTTGTTTGTACAATAGTACCCCCATCCTAGAGAGTTTGGTGGGCTCAGTTTGACAACGCAGGCACCCTAGAAGGCTGGATCACATTTCCCGAGGCAGATTAAAAAATGATTAAATGGCTATTGAAGAAATCGATTTGGGCTACTGAGGCAAGGAAATGACATGGGATGAGTCATGATGATGAGAGTGATGTCCTCCACACCTTCTCCAGCAGTTGCAGCTCCTGATTGGGCCCACATCTATTTTTTGGCATTTTTATATTATTTTCTAGATCCCTTTTGGGAGGCTCACGATTTCCTCAAGGAGGCACAAAAGTAAAAGAATTATATTATTATATTATTTTATTGTGCCATGGGGACACCCAAAGGGAGTTAGTCAAACACTCCTTGGACCCACCATGTGCTTTCATTTATTTCTTGTTGAGTGGGTTACATTTTTTGGATGGGTTAGTCCACTTTGATAAATTATGGTTATATTGATCCATGTATTGTATGTTGAGCTCATCTCAACCATTGATTAGAACATTTCATCTTTTAATTTTAGCCACTCATTTTGAAAGTGGTTAGGATTCGGTTATGATTAAGGTTCTCTCATTTCTATTTAAAGGAGAGAGCTTCTCATTTGTAAGGGGTCTTTGGCTCTTGGATTTGAATAATAGAAAGACTTTTTTGTGGAAATTTTCTGGATCTGCTTTACATCTGATGTTCTCAAATGGTGATTGGATAATCTTCAGCTTCCTAGCATTGTGGAAATTCTTGTGAGATCTATATTTTTTGCTATCACCGTTTTGTCTACAGGAGGGCGTTTTGGCTGGAGCGTTTTTGCAGGGGGACCTCAACTCGCTCGGTTTTCTTCGTCTTGGATCAAGGGGTTTTCATTAGTTTCATTGTGATCTATGATTACTTTGTTTTACTTTCTTGTAGCATTTGGTTTCTTTATCTTATATTGGCAAATCTGATATTGTTGACGTTTGCTCATGCAGGGTAGGGGGCGCATTGGTGGCTTGGAGCTTGCATATGCCATAGAAATCACTTGGATTTTCCAGAATTGATCGGGATAGCAAAGATCATCATTGTTAAAGACTTCTACAAGCTTTTTCAGGTAAGATCTAACAAGTAAGTCTCTTCTTTTTCAGATTCTATTCCATTGTACCTTGCTTTACTTCAAATTTTTCTGAAAACTCCTAAAATACTAAAAACCCTAAAAAGCAATAAATCTGGGAACCGTCTGATCTTTGGCCAAACCATTTCTGGTTTTCATAGATCGGGTCTCCCCTTCACGAAATCAACTGCAACGTTGGTCAAACTCCTGTTGGTTTGACCTAGATCTGATTTTTAGCCAGAAAACTGCATAACCCCCCACTGAAAATTTGACCTACTAGGGTTTTGACTTTTTTTGAATTCTGACTTCGTAGACGGATAGATCAGGTCCCACACAGTCCAAATCAACCCCAACGCTGTCCAAATTCTTGGCAATTTGACCTAGATCTGAGTTTTTGACTGAAACATCCCTAGCGCCCTCACTGAAAACTGGACTTTTCTGGATTTGACTTTTTCTAAAATTTGACAAGATAGGCTGATAGATCAGGGCTTAAGCACTCTAGAACAACCCCAACGCTGAGCTAGTTTTTTTCGGTTTGCCCTAGATCTGAAAAATTGGTTTTCAGCCCCCCTAGCCCCCTCATCAAATTTTGACTTTGTCCGGATCTGATTTTTCTGCTAATTTTCTGATTTGGGCTTGCAGATCAGGTCACCCTGACCTCATTTCTCCTTCAACGTTGAGTTATTAGCCTCCAGGTGAGCCTAGAATTGCAAATCTATCCTTCCAAGCCCTAGCGCTAGCCTTCCATTGAGCTGGTTTTTCCTGTACCTTGGCTTCTCCGGACCAACTATTTTCTGGGTTCATAGATCAAGGTGTATCCTAAGGTGGGTTCACTGAAACGTTGGGTTGTTGCTGATTCCATTGCCCAATACACATAAGGCACTGGTTTCCTAGCTAGCGCTAGTCCCATCCTTAAGATCTCCTCCCATTCCCTTTGCCAACACTCATTGATAACTCAAGTCAACTATCTTTCATTGAGTTTGTTTCCTTGGTACTAGACAGTCCCAACTCTATTCTTGCTCACCCTGTCATAGTTATGTTTCCCAAGACAGTGGTCATCTTCATCGGTTGCTAGTACCTAAACCCTAGAGCCAGGGTTTCCATTCGCCTTGCACCTTAAGTATCTTGAAGCCCCATCTTATCTTTTTCTGGTGTCCAGGTCCAATCTCTCCTGTCGAGAGCAAATCTGGGTCTCCCCCATTGTTATCTTGGACTAGGATAACATAAAGTGAAGGCTGCCTTGATTGGCGTGACAACCATCCTTTTGGGAGTCTAGGCAGTCGTGGTTCCACCCCTTAGTTGCTTGCCCCTCTACCATCCATCCTGGATCCACCTCACACAGGCAACTACAAGGCGGGTGATAACATTTTGGCGCCGTTGCCGGGGAGGTAGAGGCCTACCTTTCCCTACGACATATCTTTTTCGGTGAATTACTTGTGTGGTTCACCTGGCGACTCCACCCTGCGACTCCACTGAGGATCGTCCCTGATATATTAATCTTAAATTCCTAGAGCGTCCAAGAAACCCTCAAGGAATTCCCATAACTTACGCTAGGAAAAGCAGGCAAGTGTCTTGCCTCACTGTTTCCTCAAGTCATCCTTTGGGATCCCTTTCAGTTTCATCTAGCCCAATGGCCGGAACAAACGCTAGTGGAAATCAGAATGCTCCTCCTCCGCAAAACCCTAGGGTGTTTGGAAGGAGGGTCGAAGCATCGCCTTTAGATTTCTCCTTGATCCCCGGGGCCCCACATGACATGCCTGAGAAATATTTTGAAAAGGTCCCTAAGTTTGATGGACTATTAACTACCTCCATTGAAGACCACATTGATAAAGTCTGGGACCATATGGAAGCATATGGAGCTGTGGATGAAGATGTATTCATGAGACGTCATCTGTTTTCTCTGGAAGGAGATGTGCGGAAGTGGTTTGATAGATTACCTGCCTCATCCATCAATGGCAATGACCACTTCGTCACAAAGCTTAACAGTGATTAGTCTCATAAGTTGGATGGGAAGTTCCTCTTGCATCAACTATTTGACATAAAGAAGAGGGAGAATGAAACAGTCCATGAATTCAACCTGAGATTTGACAAGACTGTAGGAAACATCCCAGATGAAATTAGTCCAAAAGACCAAGCGATTATTATCCACTATCTGAATGCCTTTGATGGTTGGTTGGATTTTAATTTGAAAGACAAAAATCCGAATGACTTGAAAACTATCCAATTCAATGCAAAGATGGCTGAGCAGCATGCAGCATCTATGTGCAAGCAAAACCTCCTTGATCATTATGCCCCATCCACTTCTAGATCCGAGCCTAAGATCCGAAAGCCTAAGGAGCCTGTGAATGAGCCAAAAGAGACAAAGAACACGTTAGAAACCATGCAAGAAATGATGAGGCAACTAACTGTCTTGACCAAAAACGTGGCTAGTTTCCATGATCCAGAGAGACATAGAAACCCTTATGGCCCTAGACCTTATTGGAACAACAATAGAGGTCCTGAGAGAGACCCTAATAGAAGAAGGCTCGAGTATCCAGAGAATCCTGAGAAGAGAAATGTTAATTGGTGTGATGAAAATGACGAAGAACCAACAAACGCCAGTCACCCTGATGACCAACCAAATAACATCAATTTCATGAATGATTTGTCTATCGATGATGAGTTTGGAAGAATTCTCCTAGAGCTAGTCCCATCCTTAAGATCTCCTCCCATTCCCTTTGCCAACACTCATTGATAACTCAAGTCAACTATCTTTCATTGAGTCTGTCTCCTCGGTACTAGATAGTCCCAACTCTGTTCTTGCTCACCCTATCACAGTTACGTTTCCCAAGACAGTGGTCATCTTCACCGGTTGCGAGTACCTAAACCCTAGAGCTAGGGTTTCCATTCGCCTTGCACCTTAAGTATCCTGAAGCCCCATCTGATCTTTTTCTGGTGTCTAGGTCCGATCTCTCCTGTCGAGAGCAGATCTGGGTCTCCCCCATTGTTATCTTGGACTAGGATAACATAAAGTGAAGGTTGCCTTGATTGGCGTGACAACCATCCATTTGGAAGTCTAGGCAGTCGTGGTTCCACCCCTTAGTTGCTTGCCCCTCTACCATCCATCCTGGATCCACCTCACACAGGCAACTACAAGGCGGGTGATAACAACAACCAATAGATATAAGAGACAAGCATTGATATTTCTGATAATCTCCACTCATCATCTTCCATAAAGTGAGGAAATAACAATCTTCACTCTAGACTCTCTAAGGTCACCCTCTTCCTTCAATGGTGTTTGAAACTTTGAATCCATCCCTAACAAATACAAGACCTCCTTAACTATTGACTAAAGTTTTAAGTTTCGAACCAGTCCCTTAATAGTGTGTCCCTCCTTCAAATTTCATGTTATATTTATAAAACTATTAAGTTTAACTTTAAACTTTAAAGTTAACTGCTAAAACTTAGAACTTAAACCACTAGTTAAAATTAATAACCACCCTAGAAGCTTATAAAGGAGGCATGATTGAAACTTTGATGCACAATGAGTGCCCAAAATTAATGAAGGTTGCTTATTGAGGGTTGAAGAGTGCCCAAATATCCTTCTCAAGTTCTCACTACCTCTTAAATTTTAAATTTTAATGCTTGTTTGAAACTTTGATGTCAAAAGTTAAAACTCAAGTCTTAAGCAGTCCAAAAAATTAAAATTTAAAATGCTTGGAAAAGACTTTGATGATGATCTACTTGATTACAAACCAAAAATTGGTAGTTTAAGTTTAACTTTAGAAATGTAGAATTGTAAATTAATTTTCCCTTGTCGAATTTGCAATTATTTGCAATGAAATTTGCTATAAAAAAAAAAATTATGTTACAGGTTTTAAAGTTTCAAACTAGTTTCTGGAGCAACCGAATCCGGTTGTCCGTTAGTCGAATCCGACTATCATTGTAATAATGAATATGAATAATAATAATATATTGGATGATGATAAAATGTACATTAAGCTCGCCTTTTATATGGCTTGAGCCAACATAGTGAAGGGTTACACCCTTTCACTAGTAACCTAATAGTCTAATTAATATTGTATTTTATATTTGTTACATATTGTATTTTATATTTGTTACATTGCCACTCTCTTAGAAAGGCTTTGTCCTCAAAGCCTTATAATGTTGTCGCGTCGTTCTTTGTGATGTCGTGGCTGATGAAACATGTCGATACGAACTGCTAAGTATAGAGCATAAATTTCGATATGTGGATGGGTTAATCCATCCTAAATTGATTTGTTGTCGACTGTTGGGATTCCTGATTGATCTCTCGTCAAGAGCTTTGATCATATTAGTATCATTATCTTTCTACATTTCCCACTTTTTAGAATTTCGGTTTTTATGGTTGGGGTGTCGATAGGGAATTTTCACAATGACACTTCCTTTTACGAGTGTCGTCTTTTGAGCATTGATGCTAGTTGGAAGTTGTATTTTCGTTCCTTGAGGTTTCAAGGTTTCATTCTGTATCTTTTCCAACTTGTTTTCCAACTGCACGTAATCATTTTGAAACTTCTTAATCACTTCTACTTGCGCTTTTCTGTCAACTTCAGACTTCTTAAGTTGTTCCTTAAGATCTTTGTTATGACTAATGATGCAACTATTTTCTTCCTGCTTGTCTAGAAGTTTCCCTTCAATGTCTTCTGTAGATTGTTCTGTCTTCCGACTATTTTTCAACTTCTTAATTTTCGTGACTATTGTTTTGTTATGATTCCTTAATCTGAAAATTTCTTCGGAATTGTTGGATAGTGTTTTATTACTTTTTGCGATCTCCGACTTATGAGTCTTTTTAGAGTCGTCATTTTGTTGTTGAAGAACTTTTATATGTTGTCGATACTGGTTGATCACTGATTCTTGATTTTCTAATTTATGTCGTATCTGCGTTAGTTCTTCATCCTTGTTGCTAACGATTTTGTTCAAGCGTTTTATTTCCGCTTCGTAATCGTTTATTTCTTTCTTTATATCTTGATTTTTCAATCTCTGATTAAAATCGTTTTCGTCTTTTAATTTCTCAATTTGGGCAGACAACTTTTCTATATGATTTTTCTGCTCGGAAATTTTTTGTTCCTTAAGCTCATTTTGCATCTCATGTATTTTAATTATTACTTCTGAGTTCGTATTTGTGTCTCGTAATTCTTCATTGTCTCTTCGACAACGCTTTAACTTGGCTTCTAATTTCTATATTTGTAGTTGTAAACCAGATTCCATGATCTTTGATTTCTTCCACACTAAATGATGATGGTCTTCGATTTTTTTTTATTTTGTTTTGCTTTGACTATTTCTTCAACAATAATTGGTCTTCTTTATTAGGTTTAATAATAAAAAAAATTCCAAAAATAATAATTATTTTAATAAAATAATTATTATATATATATATATATATATATTTTTTTTGGACTTCTTTTTTCAAAAATAATAATTATTATTTTGTTTATGACTTCCTTTTACTTTACTCTCTTTACCATATATATATATACAACCCTTTGAGTTTTTCTTTTTTCTAACTTTAGTATAGGGTTACTTTATAACTTTTTAGCACGATTAGTGTTAAGTAATAGATATTGAATTATATATTACACTTTGCTCGTTATAACAATGTAACGAATCTATAATTTTTTTATTATTTGTCTTTTCTTTAAAAGAATACCCCATGAATAGTCGTGAAGCTTGGTTAGGGTCAGGCTATGTGAATTTTATGCCTATGTAGTATGTGAAGTTAAAGGAAACGATTTATTTTCTCACAAACCGCAGTAAACTTGATTGGAACGTGAACAGACTACGAGTTCGTTATTGGCGATAATGGGTACTGGTTCACGCTTTGGCTGCTTCGAATTAATATTTAAGAATTTTTTTTATAATATTCGTATTTTTGGGTATGAGAACTTCTTTCCAATAGAATAAACAGAAATTTTGAATTTCGGACAGGCCGCTGTCTTTATCTTCTTGTAACACACAACTTTTCTTTCCCAAATTTTGTTTGTAATATTTTGTTTTTTTCCTTAATTTCGGATCTCTGGGAACTTGCAACGGACTGAATTTTTTCGTTACAGATTTTTTTGTTTGGATTTAAATGACCAAAGGTTAGTTTTTTTTTTTTTAGGGGGTCAATGATTTGAGATTCCAGAGAAACTCTGAATATTATGATTGACCAAAAGCCAATTTCAGAAAATGTCTGAAATTTTTGCCAAAGGCAGGATCAAAGTTGGCTCTGATACCAAATGGAGCAACCGAATCCGGTTGTCCGTTAGTCGAATCCGACTATCATTGTAATAATGAATATGAATAATAATAATATATTGGATGATGATAAAATGTACAATAAGCTCGCCTTTTATATGGCTTGAGCCAACATAGTGAAGGGTTACACCCTTTCACTAGTAACCTCATAGTCTAATTAATATTGTACTTTATATTTGTTACATATTGTATTTTATATTTGTTACAGTTTCCATATTGCAAAGTTACAAACATGTCGAAGACTTTGAATTCACTCTGGGAGTATGCAGAGCTTGTTGATCCACATAATCGACAAAAGCTTAGATACAATTTATGTGGGAAGGAGATGACCGGAGGTATAAGTAGGCTCAAATACCACCTCGCACAACTTACAGGGCATGAGGTGGATATTTGCAAAAACTGCACTCCTGAAATTATTCAGAGGACCAAACTTGCAATTGAAGGTATTGGAAAGAGGAAAGATGAAAGGAAAGCTTTGCGGCAGGAACTTGGAATGAGAGCGGCATTAGGATCCGGGACAGTGGGACACACTTTAGAGGTAGTGGGGAGTGAGACCTTATCCTCATCTTCCATCATGCCTTCAACGACATCTTCTTTCTTTGTTTCGAGATCTGGGCCTGGTGGACAACCAGGTATAAAGTCAATGTACAAGATAAAAGAGAAAAATGAAGCAGACAAACTTGTGAGTCGATGCCTTTTATGGAGTGATATTCCATTCCACTTTGCGAGGAACCCATTCTACGTGCCTATGTTTGAGGTGGTTTCTTGTTGGGCCAGGGTATAATCCCCCCACTTATGAGGAGTTGAGAGGGCCCATCCTTGATGATGAAAAGGTCGGTTGCACTTCTAGGTTGGAGGATTTTTGAGGTTCATGGGAGGCCACAGATATTTGGACTGATATGAAGGGTAGGACCCTTCTCAACTTCTTGGTTTATTGTCCCAGTGGCATAATGTTTATAAAATCTGTGGATGCATCTACACAGGTCAAAGATGCAGCATTACTATGTTAGTTGTTGGATGGGTTCATCCAAGAGATAGGTCCACAGCATGTTGTCCAAGTAGTAACGAACAATGCTGTGAATTATGTGGCAGCTGGTAGGATGCTTATGGACAGTTATCCTACATTGTTTTGGACACCTAGTGCAACAAGTTGTATTTACTTGATCTTAGAAGATATGTGGAAGATCCATTTTATCAAGGATGCCATTAATTTAGCAAGAAGCATCACCATATTTATATGCAATCATGCTTTTGTGCTTAGCTTGATGAGGAAGTTCACTCATGATAGGGAGTTGGTCCATCCTGCCATCACTCACTTTACCACTTGTTTCATCTCTCTTTGGTCTCTCCTTCTATGTGGGAGTTGCAAACTATGTTCCTTTCAGCTGAGTGGCATGCTTTATCAATTAGCACTAAACTAAAGGACATGACATATTCAGGCTAAAGTCATATCAGGAGAATTTATGGGATGGGGTGAAGGAGGTGTGTACTATATGTGAACCTTTGGTAAGGATTCTATGCTTGGTTGATGGAGACAAGCCCGCAATGGGCTACTTGCATGAGGCCAAAGACCCCATCCGTGCCTACTATGAGGACAAGGGGGATGAGGGGCAAGAGAAACAGCAATTGATATAGGAGGTGATTGATCAGCGATGGAACAAAACACTTCATCGCCCCATTCATGCTGCAGGGCTATTCCTCAATCCCACATTCTCTTACTCCTGTGACTTCAAGTTTGATGCAGAGGTAATGGATGGGCTCTTGGAGTGTGTCTAGAGGATGGTGCCAAGTGTAGTTGACCGTTCGGAGATTTCCAAACAGTTGGAAGTCTATAGCAAGGCCATGGGAACATTTGGCTTTCATATGTCTATTAATGACAGGAAGAACATAATGCCAAGTAACCTTCACCTTGTTTCAAAATTTAATTTCATTACTTTCTTTGATTTAAATTTCAAATTTTCAATGTCTTCTCTTATGTTTCTCCAATTTATTGTAGATACTTGGTGGGAAACCTATGGTAGACGAGTATCCCATCTCCAAAAGCTTGCTGTTCGGATCCTTAACCAAACATGTAGCTCTTCTAGTTGTGAGCGCAACTGAAGTGTATTTGAGAAAATACACACCAAGAAGCGCAATAGGTTAGAGAATTTGAAATTAAATTCTAAATTCATTATAACTTGTAATTTATGTCCCATGGATAATTTATGTATTCAAAATTATAATTGGATAAATTTATGGTCCTCATACAGGTTGGGTAGCCAACGCCTGAATGATATAGTATATGTCTCCTACAATATCAGGTTGCGGGAGAAGCAACTTGAGAAAAAACCTAAGGTGGAGGCTATTTCATTGGGATGTCATTAACACCACTGCTTCATGGAGAGTGGAGATTGAGGAACCTATTATGGAGGCAACCCCTGATTGGTTAGAGGATGATACACATGACATAAAGAGTGAGACATGGGATGATGAGTGGTTAGACTCGTTTGAGATTGTGCCACCATTGGAGCCACCAGTTGCACAGTCACCAGTTTATGTTTCATAGCCACAGTCTCAGTCAGAGGGAGCCAAATATATGGGCAGTGGTAGAGAACTTGATGAGGGTCTAGTATTTCATCATTCTTTTAGTTTTTCTAGAGTACATCAATTTCCAGGCACTTCTAGAGGACGACATAGTCCACAACGACCCCCACGAGCGCCTAGGATTTCTAGATCTAGAGGCAGAGCCATTACTAGACCAATTACCTTTGCCCCTAAAAAAGGGTAGAGGGAATCTATAGTTTACTTTAATTTGTTAGGAATTATGATCCAAAATGTTATGTTTAGAAGTTTAGTTTAATAAATGTAAAAGGGCATCTACACACTCACGTGATTATGTGAGGTGTCCCTATGTTAGTTTCAGTAACGGTAAATTAGTTGTTACTTTTTGGATACTTAAATCTCTCAAGTTTTCCATGTGAGGTAATCTTTCGGGACTTAGCCCTCACATCTTTGTGATGTAATTATTTTACTTCTTCATTAATAAAGTTTTGTGTCTGAGGACACTTTGTCAAAGTGGTATCAGAGCACGCGGTTGAAGCTTGGTCTGGTTGGAACCTGGTTGGAAGGTGCTAAAGGTTGTTTGAAGAAGGTGACTTTCAAGGTTTTGGAATAACGAAATTTTGACCATAAGTTAATGCTTCCTATTCTTTTGGGCTAAAAAAAGAATCTGTGCATAAAAGATTTTTTATTGACTCAGTTTTTTCATTTTTACTTGGAGAGAGTAAAATATTGTATTTTTGGAAGGCAAGGATATTTAAAATTTTGTGGAAGAGAATTTAAAAAAAAAAAAAAGGAAGACACACATAAGTTCTTGTTTTTTTTTAAATAAAAAAAATCATTCTTATTGCACTCGCTCACTGAGAGAGATAGCATAGCCGATGGTAGGAAGGACATACACCAGCATAACCCAGCAGTGTTTTGGAGGAGGCATTGAAGAGAGAAAACCAGCGTTGAAAAGAACCAGCAAAACTCCAGCGAACTCCAGCGTAAGAGATAGAGGAGTTCACCGTTTTGGAGGAGGCATTGAAAAGAGAAAACCAGCGTTGAAAAGAACCAACAAAACTCCAGCGTAGAGATAGAAGAGTTCACAATCTTGTATAATTTTTTTCACTTTTCATTTAATTCAAGATTTATGTAATATTTTGAAAAGTGAATAAGTTGTTTTGGAGAGATAAGGTAATTTCCAGCAAAACTCCAGCGTAGAGATAGAAGAGTTCACAATCTCGTATAATTTTTTCACTTTTTATTTAATTCAAGATTTATGTAATATTTTGAAAAGTGAATAAGTTGTTTTGGAGAGATAAGGTAATTTATTATTCATTTTTATTTTTGGAGACTTTTTATATTAAGAAGAAAAAGGTGGAGAAATAAAACTTCAAAAAAAAAACAAAGGTTATTTTTGGAGTTGATGGGATTGGAACTTGTGGCCTCCCACTCAACAATCTTGTATCTCTCCAATTCACCTATAAAGATTTGTTATTTTTTGGAGTGATAAGGTGCATTTTTTATTGGGCATTGGAGTAATAAGGAGCATTGTTGACGTCATAAGGAGTACTTGTATTTTCACTCAAGGTTTGATTAGAACAAAGTGAAGCTCTATCAATTTTTTTTCTTGAGGCTATAAGTGGGTCAAGGCCAAGCCCCTATAGCTCTCTTTTGCATGGTGTGTGGTGTTTCTTGCAGTATTTTTTTCATGGTGACTCTTGTTGATGTGTAATTTTGCTTTCGTGTTGGTGGTGATATTTTTTGCATAAAATCTTTTTCAAGCGCTTCTATTGGTGATATAAGGTGATTGTTTATTCTGGTGACATAAGGTGCTTTCTTTTTTTAATTCTTGGAGCTATAAGATTAGCATAATACACATCTTCTGGAGTTATAAGGTGTTTATTTTTTTTACAATGTCTAAAGTTGTAAGTCTTTTTAATGAATCTGACAAGTTGGAAGGATCGAAAAATTATAAAGTTTGGAGTCGTCATATTCAAAGCACTCTTATTTACAATGAATTGTGGAAGGGTATCTGTAATGCTCAGCCTACCAAACCAACTATTCTTGATCAACTTGCAAAATGGGAACTAAAAGACGAGAAGGCCTTAGCATTGATTCACAGTACTGTTTCTGATGATATTTTTGTGCACATTGAAAATAGTTCTGGTGCGTGGTCAGCTTGGAAGACATTGAAAGATTTATTTGATTTTCAAAGTGAAGCTAAGAAAATCGATCTCCAATTGAAGTTGTTTCAACAAAAATTGTCTTCAGGAGGTGATGTCATGGAGTACATTTCTAGATTGAAGAATATCAAACAAGAAATTTCAAGAGTGGGTTTTGGTAAAATTGAGGACGGCATGATGGTGACCATTTTGATCGCAGGATTGCCTGAGATATATAAGCATTTTTTGGAAACTTTATAGATTACAAATAAATTGGATAATATTTCTTTTGACGCACTAAGTGAATTACTTCCCACACATGACAAAACTTTTGGTAAAACAAAGCAAGCAGGAGAAGATGTTTTGGTCGCAAGTACTAGCAAACAGTCTTCAGGTAATCATCAAAAGGGCAATGATCAGAAAGCAAATGAACAACAACAAAATTCTTTTCAATATTCAAACAGAGGTCGTGGTCAGCGTTTTGGAAGAGGAAGAGGTCGCGGAAGAGGAAGAGGAAGAAATCAAAGAAGAGGTTCTAAAGAATCAGGAAGTACACAATCACAGTTTTCTGGAAGAGGAAGAGGTTCAGAAAACCAACTAGTCTATGGAAAAGGAAGAGGTAATAAACAGGTCACATGTTTTCGTTGTAATAGAATTGGACATTATGCTTCAGAGTGTAGAGTTTCATTTGAAAAAATTCTCAAAGAAAGAGAATCTAAAGAATCTTCATCAGCAGCACATTATGCTCATGTAGACGATAGTGAAAATTGTGAATATGTTTTTATAGCAATTGGACAATCAGAATCAATGGATTTTGTTCAAGTTCATCAGTTGGAATCAGCGAATTTTGTCTAGTCTTCTTATTGTTTCAAAAATGATTTTGAAGATGCTTGGATTATGGATACAGGGGCTACTCAGCATATGACACACAGGAAAGATTTCTTTTGGAGTTATGAAGATTGTCATTTAAATTCAATCTTCCTTGCAGATGATTCTATTCATTTGCCACAGGGAAAAGGAATAGTCAAGGTTGACTTGCCAGGAATTGGAGAAAGATTGATTTCTAATGTTTGGTATGTGCCTACATTTAAGAAAAAATTATTGTCTTTAGTTGTCATTCGCCAATTAGGACATCAAATTGTAATGGAAGATGGTATTCTTTTGGTTAATTCAAAAAAGGATGCATACAAAACAGTTACGACAGGTTATGAAGACAGAAAGTTTCTTAGGATGAAGGGTACAGTCATTCCTAGATCAAAGGAACATTTGAAGTAATTTACAGGTTTAGTTGAAACTGATGTTTCACCAATCAGATTGTGGCACATTCGTTTTGGGCACTTGAATGTTGATAGTCTTGTACAGCTCCAACAATAAGGAATGGTAAAGGGGTTGCCTACTTTTCGGAAGGAAAATGCAAAGTGTGAAGCTTGCATTTATGGCAAACATAGAAGGATAGTTTTTTCAAAAAGCACTTAGAGAGCAACAAGAAGATTACAGCTTGTTCATAAGTGATGTTTGTGGTCCTTTGGAAACTTCACTTGGTGGTTGTAAATATTTTTTGTTGTTTATTGATGATTTTAGCAAGATGGTTTGGGTGTATTTCTTGAAGGAAAAATCAGAAGTGTTTGAAAAGTTTCAGTCATTTCAAAATTTGGTTGAAACAGCGACAAAGGAAAAGATTGCTACTTTAAGAACTGATAATGGTGGTGAGTTTACATCAAATCAATTTTTGACTTATTGTCAGGAAAAAGGGATTAAAGATAGTTGACCAATTTTTATACTCCACAGCAAAATGGAGTATCAGAAAGGATGAATCAGACTTTATTGGGCATGGCTATATCAATGTTATTTTCAAAGGGTTCAATTCATGTTATTGGGCTGAAGCAGTTAATACAGCAGTTTATTTGAGGAATCGATCTCCTTCGTCATCACTTGATGGAACAACTCCTTTTGAGGCTTGGTATGGATTCAAACCTATGGTCAAACATTTGAGAGTTTTTGGTTCAGTTTGCTATGCACTTGTCCCAAAAGAAAAGCGAAACAAGTTAGAGTCTAGAAGTGTTAAGTGCATGTTGATTGGTTATTCCGATGAGAAAAAGGGGTATAGACTTCTGTCAGATGGAAAGTTTATTGTCAGCAAGGATGTGATTTTTCATGAAACAGAAAGTTTAAGTGTAGAAGAAGTTGAAAAACAACTTAGTCATTTAGAGGAAAAAATAACTAAAGAACAAATAAGGATGCAACACTTAAACAAGACAAGGAATGAACAATGGTTTGATTTCACTTCAAAAGTACAGGATGACGAACAGGTTGAAGATAATTTGAATTCTTCACAAGTTAACTTGGATGATTCAAATCAAGTTAACATTGAAAAGAAGCAACCAAAATGGGAAACTAAGTTACTTCAGGATGTTAAGTCAGATGAAAAAGGCAAAACAGGTACAAGGAGTTCTAATATGGGTTCAGAAAATTTTGCTCTTTCAGTTGTTGAACCAACTACTTTTAATGAAGCAGTTGAATATGATGAATGGAAAATAGCAATGCAAAGTGGTATGATGCAGTAATGAAGAATCAGATTTGGAAAATTGTTGATTGTCCACATGATGTTAAATCCATTGGTTGTAAGTGGGTTTACAGAATTAAGTACAAAGCAAATGGAGATATTGATAAATATAAGGCAAGATTGGTGGCAAAGGGTTTTGCTCAGAAAGAAGGGATTGATTATGAAGAAACTTTTGCTCCAACAACGAAATGGAATACTATCAGGATTGTGCCAACTTTAGCTACACAAAATGGATGGAAAATGCATCAAATGGATGTAAAAAGTGCATTTCTAAATGGTGATTTGCAAGAGGATGTTTATATGACTCAATCTCCTGGTTTTGAGGTTCCAGGGAAAGAAAATCAAGTTTGTAAACTGGTTAAGGCATTGTATGGATTGAAACAGGCTCCCAGAGCTTGGTATGCAGAAATGGATGCCTACCTACAGAAAGTTGGTTTTCTTCGTAGTGAGTCAGATGATACTTTGCATGTTCGAATCCAAGAAAACAACTTAATCATCTTGGTTATGTATGTTGATGATTTGCTCATAATAGGTAACAATAATGATCATATATTTCAGGTTAAGCAAGAACTTCAGACAGGTTTTGAAATGACAGACTTGGGATTACTTCATTACTATCTTGGAGTTGAAGTAAAGCAGCAGGAAGGAAGCATATTTATTTCCCAAGCTAAGTACATTTCTGGATTATTAAAGAAGTTTGGAATGGAGGAATGTAAACTGGCGATTACCCCCATGGAGCAAAATTTAAAACTTTCTAAGTTTGAAGGGGGGGACTTGTAAATGGTACTAGATATCGACAGTTAATTGGATGTTTCATTTACTTGATGAATACTCGTCCTGATCTATCTTATGCAGTAAGCATACTTTCCAGATATATGCAGGAACCTAGAGAAAGTCATTGGAATGCAGCAAAAAGGGTGTTAAAGTATCTTCAAGGAACAAAGGATTTTGGACTTGAGTTTAAAAGAAACAAAAATTTCAAGCTTGTTGGCTATTCAGATGTGGATTTTGCTAGAGATGTTGATGACAGGGCATCTACTTCAGGTTACTTAATGAATATGGGATCAGCTGCAGTGGCATGGAGTTGTAAAAAGCAGGATACAATTGTGAATTCTACAGCAGAAGCAGAATATATTTCAGCTTGGGAAGCCGCTTGTGAGATAGTTTGGTTAAGAAGGATTTTGCAAAACCTCAAAGTTGATCAGAAAGAAGCAACCTCATTATTTATTGATAATCAATCAACAATCAAGTTAGCCAAAAATCCTGTTTTTCATTCAAATACTAAGCATGTGGATACTAAGTATCATTACATTCGGGCTCTCGTCGTCAAACAAATCATCAAGCCAAAGTATTGTCCATCAGAAGATCAAACTGCAGATATTTTTACAAAATCTCTTGGAAGGGTCAAATTTGATAAGTTTAGAAATGAACTTGGTATTTGTTCAAAAGAATTTTTGGATCAAAGGGGGGATTGTTAGGAATTATGATCCAAAATGTTATGTTTAGAAGTTTAGTTTAATAAATGTAAAAGGGCATCTACACACTCACGTGATTATGTGAGGTGTACCTATGTTAGTTTCAGTAACGGTAAATTAGTTGTTAATTTTTGGATATTTAAATCCATCAAGTTTTCCATGTGAGGTAATCTTTCAAACTTAGCCCTCACATCTCTGTGATGTAATTATTTTCCTTCTTCATTAATAAAGTTTTGTGTCTGAGGACACTTTGTCATATTTAGTTGATTTCATTGCATATGAGATACATTGTTTGTATTTTTTTGGTGATTCATGAGTCGAGGACTCAAGATCAAGGACATGTTTCACGTTTTATGTGTGATGTACCACTAGACGTATTATACATCTTATATATCAATTTTCTTTCCATATTCATGTAGCAATGTGTTTGATGTTCTTCCCATATTCATGTAGCAATGTGTTTTTTGTATTTTTTTAAGCTGTAGATATATTGTTGATGTTTGCCAACATTTTTGCTGATAAATCCAATAATTTCTTTTTGGACCCTTGGCAATATATTCAGAAACACAATATTTGTAACACCGATCCAAACTGAAGCAACACCCAAAGGCGCTTTTCTTGTCCACTACACTCCCAGCCCAGTCTGAGTCTGTATAGCCCTGTAACTGCACTCCACCACTCATAACTCAGTCCATAATCCACCATACCTCATGTTGAAATTTAACATGTATAAAAAATTTACTAGTAGTAACATCCTTTAGCAAAATTGAAATCTTTAGGAGGAATAATATTGAGATTATAGCAACAGTAAATTAAACAACCATCCACAAAATTGAACACAGAAGTTTTCACAGGGAAACCTTTAAAGGACAAAAGCACCAAAACAATTAATAACCCATCCTCTAAATGAGATGACTGAGTTTGTACATGAGCAGATAAAAGATAGACCTTTACATCAAATTTAGGTTTGCCTCAAAGACAAAAAAAGAACTTCAATCAAAATGATTGTTTTGTGCATGTTTGCTTCCACAAGTCTACCTTAATCAAACCCCAATCATCAAGGTAGCGCTGATGTTGATGACTGGATGACAGAGGATGCTACAATGTGCCTAGAACAGTCTTAAATCAACCTTGACCTAACTGTTTTGTGCCTTAAGATGCTACAACCTGCTACTATAGATCTCGATAGGGTTGTTGTGACCTGTAGGTGCCCTAATAGGGCTGTTGAATGTAGAAGCAAGCCCTAAACAGGGCTTAGGTGGGTTGTGGGTGGCCCTAACAGAGTTGTCATGCACTGTAAGAGGCCCAAATAGGGCTCGAGTGAGTTGTAGCAGGCCCTAACATGGCTTGGGTGGCTTGGAACCAATCCTGTATGATGCGGGCAGCAATGGAAGAGCCCTAGCAAGGCTATCGTGAGCTGGAGGAGGCCTAACAGATCTTGAACCAGTCCCTTAATAGTTGTAGTTTCCTTCAAGGGAAATAACCAGATTGTCACGAGATAGAGAGAGAAGAACACCAACAGAGAACCCCGTGAATTTTCCTTTTGGATCAAAGATAAAGAGATCATATGATGATGTTAACAAATGAGAAGCATCTTAATTTATAGTTCATCAATGGAGGGTGATTCCACAAAAATACGAGACCGCCCTTTGGGGCTTTTAATCTTTTCATCTTTTTTACATTTGAGATCCATTGACTTTTAATCTTTTGGTCCTTGACTTTTAGTCTTTTAAACTTTTAATCTTTTGATCGTTCACTTTTAGTCTTTTAATCTTTTGATCTTGACTTTTGAGGTACTTGGTCCTTTACTTGTTCGGCACTTGGACCAATGTTGGGGGTACTTGGACTCTCATTGGGTTTCTTGGTTCTTCAAGTGGTTCTACGACCGTAACAAGTCATCTCAAGTGTTCTTCTTGGTCTTCACGGTCCATACATGTCAATTCGAAGTACATCATCATAAATAAGGAGGATTATTAATTGTTTATCTCGTTCTCCTCATTGACACCAAGGTCATGTGCTAGGTATTTCAACAAGGGGTGGCCATTCCCTTGAGAAGGTCCCATAGCCCACTGACCAAGGAGCAAAGTACATTACTTGCCTAGATCCAATTTAGGGTTTCTAGTGTTGACCCGGTAACTGACCAAGTGCCTCAATCCCAGACTGCGTTGTGTTGATCCTCAGTCCCAGACTGAGTTAAGATGATCAATTTCCTGGTAACTGACCAAGTGCCTCCATTCTCCTAGAGAATGGCTCTCAGCCCTAGGCTGAGCTTCAATCCCAGACTGAATCAAACTCCTGATAACTGACTAGGTGCCTCCATTCTCCCAGAGAATGGCTCTTGATGCTGCCTAAAGATCAACACTCCCTCTCAGCGAAAGAGGCATTCTCTGCAATACCAAGCTTGTCTCGAAAGTACACAAACTTCGTCAATGACAAAGGCTGAAAGTTCGAGGAGGAGCTTTATGCTTCTCCGCTTCTTGCTATGTTTCTCGAACCCAAGCAAGTCTTCTCTTAGAAGGAAGAGCCTCCAGCAACTCTTCAACAGACCTTTCTGATTCTATGGGAGCATCTGGAATTGAAAGCTCATCTTCCTCCTCCCTCTTATCTTCTGAATAACGAGAATCTGAAATTTCGAAAAGAGATTCTGCTGAATCATTTGGAAGCTCTCTAGAATGACGGAAAGCAGCTTCCTCATGAAATATCACATCTCTACTAACCTCAATGTACATTTCACGGGGAACATAGATGCGATAAGCTTTTGAACTTACATTGTAACCAACAAATGTGCCTTTCTTTATGGAAGGCTCTAGCTTTGATCTCTTTCCTTTTGGCACATGAATATAGACTGGAGTGCCAAAAATCCTCATGTGATCAACTACGGGTTTCTTACCTGTGAATACTTCTTCTTGAGTCTTTCCCCCTGTTATCACATATATAGTAGTCGAGCTACCATATTCTATTTTTCAGATTCCAGTACATTTTTTAGCTAGCTCCCCTACATATGAGATGCTGAGATGAGCATTTATGATGGATCATGATTTGATTGATGGACTATAGTACTCTCCCATTGACATGACTGAGTCTCGGGACACTCAGATTTGAGGACTGATGTAGCTATTTCGCCAATTGCAGAGCAGTTAGTAGTGCCCAGAGTTGTATCAGTGCTTTATCATTAATCAGATGTTGGTTCAGATGGATTTTTTTACATGTTTATGAGTCAGCTTGTATTATCTTGTGTTATGATTATCATTGCTCTTATACTCATTCTTGTGACATGTATTAGCACTTAGTGTCATGATCTGGCAATCATATAAATATGTGGACTTGGATGTATTGTTATTATGTATTGATGTCCCTACTCAGACCTGGAAGTTCTTGATCTATACTCATTGGTTTTACCCTCCTTAGGGAGAATAGAGATAGTCATTCTCACCATACTTTAGCTTGCTAGTGTTGGTTTCATTATTCATTGTCTCCACCCATCCATTACCTTCTAGTTATGTTTTTTACCTGACCTACTATTTTGACTTGTGGCATGGAGGACCTTTCCCCACTAGAGCCTCTATGATTGGATAAGCTTCCCTGTTTATTTGTGTTTCGGCTCTGAGTTGCCTAGGTTGTGTTGGTTAAACCTGAAACAAGTAGCGCTGCCATCAATACAATGTATTTGGAAATGAATATCTTATGAAAAAGGCCTATTCATGAAAAGTAGTGTTTTTAAACATACATGAATGCAAGGCAAGCCTAATGAAATTGGCTTTGAAGTACAATGAAATGAATATCTTAGAACATTTATGAAAAGTAGTGTTTTTCAACATACATGAATGCATAAAGCCTAAAATAATAAAAATCCGTGAAATAAATACACGGACCAAGGCTATGAAAGATCAAAGGCCTAAAGGCAATGGTTCCTAAAATTATGTCTAAGGATTGTTGGCCTCACTTGTATTGGTTTGGATTGTGAGTATTTTCCAAGGTGAATAAGCACCTCTGAAGTAACTCACCCATTTGTGAAACACTACCATCCCTTGTGTTGTTGCTTGTCCGTCATATGCTACAGTGAGTATTCCCTTTCCATATCTGAAGTGTCACAATGTTGAGTTGGTAGTCATCCTTTGCCCCAGCCTTCTGAATTTTAAGCCTTCACCCTTCACTAGCAAATTGATTACAACTATGACGTGAGTATGATCTTGAAAGTCTGGATTGAGTTATAGTTAATAAATGTAAACCTTGTATATTTGGTTGATAGATCGCCATTGAAATGATTGCTATTTGTTATGATTATTACTTGAATGATTTGTAGAGCATGTCTTGATCTTTGAACACTTGCAGCGGATGGATGTCAGCCTGGGTTATATTATATGGTCATTTACAGATTATTATTTTGTCTATCTGGGTATATTGATATTGCAGACGATCATGCATAGACACATAGGGTGTGTTGGTATGCACCTTAGATGGATTTGGACTCTTTGAGTCCAATGAGACAGATGGTTTTCAGTTCCGGGCAGTTGCAAAGATGATTTGACTCGGTGTACCATTCTGGTGCAATTTTGCCATGCTGGATGGCCAGCCTGAGCAAGGAGATGATTTTCAGGGCGTTGTATGAGGCATGGGGGGTCCAGCCACTTGATTGTACCATATTAACCCCTCCTAGAGAGCCTGGTGGGCTCAATTGGATAACGCAGGGACCCTATGAGGCAGTTTTTGGCATATCACGTTTCCCAAGGCAGATAAAAAATAATTAAAATGGCTATTGAAGAATTCGATTTGGACTATTGAGGCAAGGAATTGGCATGGGATGAGTTCTAATGATGAGTGTGATGTCTTCCACTCCTTCGGCAGTTGCAGCACCTGGATGGGCCCACATCTATTTTTCCAGCATATTTTATTATTTTCTGAGCTTTTTGGAGGCTCACGATTTCCTCAAGGAGGCACAATTTCACAGTTAAAAAAGTATATTATTTTTTTTGTGCCATGGGGACACCCAAAGGGAGTTAGTTAACACTCCCTGGACCCACCATGTGCTTCATTTAGTTTTTGTTGAGTGGGATCCCCTCTCCTAGAGTGATTTAGTCCACTTACATATTATATTATTGTATTGATCCATGTATTGTATGTTGAGCTCATCTCAACCATTGATTAGAACATTTGGATCTTTTAATCTTAGCCACTCATTTGAAAAGTGGTTATGATTTTGGTTCTCTCATTCCTATTTAAAGGACAGAGCTTCTCATTTGTAAAGAGGGTCTTTGGCTCTTGGATCTGGATAATAGAAAAACTTTTCTTGTGGAAATTCTTGGATCTCCTTTGTATCTGGTGTTCTTAGATGGTGATTGGAAAATCTTTTGCGTCCTAGCATTTGGGTATTTGTTGTGAGATCTATATATTTTTTCGGGAAACATTGTCTTGTCTACAAGAGGGCGACTTCAACTTGGGTGTTTTTGCAGGGTTTCCTCAACTCGCTTGGCTTGGATCCGTTTTGTATCAAGAGGTTTTCATTAGCATCAATACGATCTATGATTTCATCTTGTTATTTTTCTATAGCATTTGTTCTTTTCTCATGATGCAGCAAATCTGATACAGTTGATGTTTGTTGTGCAGGAGAGAGGGCACAGTAGCTTCTTGGGGCAAAAAGTTGGGCATAGAACTCACTCAAATCTTCTCAAATTGATCGGGATAGCAGGGATCATCATTATCAAGGCATCTACAAGGTTTTCCAGGTAAGATCTATAGGTTAGTGCTTCTCTTCCAAATCTCAATCCATTGGCATCTGCGTCTTCATTATTATCTTAAAACCCTCAATATAAAAAACCAAAAAAAATATTATAGATCAAACCGCTTGATCTCGGGGCAAACCATTTATGGGTTTTGTAGATCGGGTCCAACCCTAAGTGGGTCTTCCTCAACGCTGAGTTAAAAGTGACTCCACTGCCCTAGATCTGAAAAACACTGGTCTTCAAACCCTAGCGCTACCTTCCATGCTGCCTCCTTTTCTCATGATTTGATCATTTTCCACAAAACTACTTTTGGGTTTGTAGATCGGATCCAACCCCAGGTGGGTCTTCTTCAGCATTGGGCAAAAAGTGACTCCATTGGCCCAGATCCCAAAGCACTGATCTTCAAACCCTAGCGCTACCCCTCCTGTTGCATTTTCCTTTTCCGTTTTGACTTTTTCCTTGTGGCTCGGGTGCTTTGACATTGCCATACCTTCTTACGAGTCTATCCCTCGGTACTAGATAGCCCCAAACCTGTTCTTACCTTCTCTGCATTGGTTACGTTTCCCAAGGTAGTGGATATCTTCGCCTTTTGCTAGTAGCTTGATCTCGGATCTAGTATTGGGCTTATAGGTCACTTGTGGCTTGAACTTGGATAAAACCTCACATCTCATAAACCCTGATCCAAGCCCTAGTTCACCTAGTAACGTCATCCATAGATCTAGGGTTCCCTCCACCTTACGCCTTACGTACTTCAACTCCATTTGATTTGATCTCGGGAGTAGATCTGGGTCTCCCCCATTGTTGGCTTGGACTAAGATAACATCAAGTGAAGATTGCCTTGATTGGCATGACAACCATCCATTTGGGAGTCGAGGCTATCTTGGTTCCACCTCTTTAGTTTCCCATCCCTCTACCATCCATCTTGGATCCACCTCATAGAGGCAACTACAAGTTTGGTGATAACACCCCCAAACTAGCATGAGGGCTTATGTTCTAAATGTAGACAGCGGTACAGGAAGCCTCAACCCACAGAGATAAAAGGAAGATCTAGATCAAACAACATAGCTTTGGAAGCTTCACATATTGTTCTATTCTTACTTTCTGCAACCCCATTCTGTTGAAGGTTGTATGGCACCATTAGCTCCCTCATGATTCCTATTACCATCTTTTGAAGACCAGGGAGAGCTCTATAATGAAGGTGCCCAAACCTTCAATGCCATACTCACATGGATTAATTGTACTGTAAACCATTTCCTGAGTGGAATGCCTTGATGCCTTGTAGAAGTGTCCCTCTCGGACTACAATCATCTCAGCTGAACTCAATTCTTCATTCTTTGACAACAGGAGAACCTTTCTATCCATGAAGATTACTTTGTAGCCTTTATCTTCTAGGACAACAACTAAGAAGAGATTCTTCTTCAAGCTAGGGGCATATAGTATGTCCTCAATATACAAAATAGTCCCTGAGTCAAGTTGAAGCAATAATGAACCAACTCCTTTGATTTCATAGCTGGTATCATCTCCAAGTTCTACTCGCGTAGTGAACTTCTTCTTTCTGCAGTCTATAAAAGCTTCACAAAATCCCGCCATGTGTCTAGAAGCTCCACTGTCCACCAACCAAGAATTAGCACTATTGGTGATAGATCGGGAGAGAGCAAAAATCAGGTAATACTCTCTCCTTGATTCTTCTTCTTTGGAAGACTTAGTAATCTTCTTCTTCTTTGGTTCTTCTTCTGCAACAGATGCTTGGAATCTTCTTTTCAAATTTCTTTGTGATTGCCTACAATCTTTGGCATAGTGTCCCACCTTGTGACAATTAAAGAGTTCAATCTTTGATACATCAAAGTGCTTACTTTGAGGCATCTTCTCTTTCTTTTTTGGAGGGAAGGATTTCTTGAACTTCTTTGTCTTGGCTGCAAGGGCAAGGTTCCCTTCCTTAACACCACTAGCTTTGCTTTGAATCCTACCTTCTTCCAAGCAGTCATGCCATAGTCTTTCAAAGCTTGGTTGAACTTCACGACCACTTATACCAACCAAAAAGGTTTCCCAAGAACTAGGAAGACCATCAAAAATAGTTTTGACAAGATCATCATCATCTACTAAAACACCAATAGTTGAGAGTTGATCTCTTACCTGAGAGATTTTTGGAAAGGAGGCCACACCTTCATCCTTTTCCATCTTCAATGTATGAAGTCGGTTCTTCAGAACTCTTTTCTGACTGGGTGCTTTCTTCTCGTACTGATAGTCAAGGTGTCAAAACATTCTTTGGTTGTCTTTAGTGGGGTTATGACAGACATCAAGGTCTCTTTAACTAATCATATATAACCCTTCTTACCTTGGCTTGCTTCTTCTTGAATGCTGCCCTCCCTGAATTAGTTATAGATTCTTCTAAGTATTGATGACCAAATCATCAAGATCATTTTCTTCCAAGGTGGCCATAAGCCTTGCTTTCCATGAATTGTAGTTGGTTGACCCTTCAAGTATGTCCTCTAGTCTAAAAGTGATTGAGGCCATCTTTGATCCAATAAGGGTCTGCTATCTCAGTCTGCAATTTGTCCCAAGGTCTATGGAGGCTACAGTGACATTCTCAAACATTGTTCACTTCACATCCAAAGCTCTGATACTATGTTAAAATTTAACATTTATATAAACTTTAATAGCAGTAACAGCCTTTTGCAAAATTGCAAACTTTAAGAGGAATAATATTGAGATTGTAACAGCCGTAAATTAAACAACCATCCACAAAATTGAACACAAAAGTTTTCATGGGGAAACCTTTAAAAGACAAAAACAACAAAACAATTAATAATCCATCCTCTAAATCATATAACTGAGATTGTACATGAGCAGATAGCTAGACCTTTACATCAAATTTGGATTTGCCTCACAGACCAAAAAGAACCTTGATCAAATTAATGTTATGTTCATGTCTGTTGCCACCAATCTGCCTTAATCAAACCCTAATCATCAGGGTAGTGTTGTTGTTAATGACTGGATGATTGAGTATGCTGCAATGTGCCTGGAACAGTCTTCAATCAACCTCGGCCTTCCTGTTTTGTGCCTTCAGATGCTACAACCTGCTAATGCAGATCTAAATAGGGGTTGTCGTGACCTGTAGGTTCCCTAACAGGGTTGCTGAACCTAGGAGCAAGCCCTAAACAGGGCTCGGGTGGGTTGTGGGTGGCCCTAACAGAGTTGTCATGAACTGTAAGAGGCCCAAATAGAGCTTGGGTGAGTTGTAGCATGCCCTAACAGGGCTCAGGTGGCTTGGAATCAATCATGTAGGGTGTGGACAACAGTGGAAAAGCCCTAGCAGGGTTGCCGTGAGCTGGAGGAAACCTAACAACACTTGAACCAATCCCTTAATAGTTGCAACTGCCTTCAACGGCAATAACTAGACTGTCACGAGATAGAGAGAGAAGAACAACAGCAGAAAACCCCACGAATTTTCCTTTTGGATCAGAGATGAAGAGATCAGATGATGATGTTGACAAATGATAAGCATCTTAATTTATAGTTCATCAATGGATAGTGATTCCACAAGAATAGGAGAACACCCTTTGGGGCTTTTAATCTTTTGATCTTTTTTACTTTTGAGATCCATTAACTTTTAATCTTTTGGTCAATGCCTTTCAGCGTTTTAAATCTTTTGAGGTCCATTTATCTTTTAATCTTTTGATCGTTGAATTTTAGTCTTTTAATCTTTTGATCTTGACTTTTGAGGTACTTGGTCCTTTACTTGTTCGGCACTTGGACCAACACTGAGAATAATTGGACTCTCATTGGGTTTCATGGTTCTTCAAGTGGTTCTATGACCATAACAAGTCAGCTCAAGCGTTCTTCTTGGTATTCATGTTCCATACATGTCAACTCGAAGTACATCATCATAAATAAGGAGGATTAGTAATTGTTTATCTCGTTCTCCTCATTGACACCAAGGTCATGTGCTAGGTATTTCAACAAGGGTTAGCTAGTCCCTTGAGAAGGTCCCATAGCCCACTGACCAAGGAGAGGAGTACATTACTTTCTTAGATCCAATCTAGGGCTTCTAGTGATGACCTGGTAACTGACTAGGTGCCTCAACCCCAGGCTGCATTAAGTTGACCCAATGTCAACTACTTGGTAACTGATCAAGTGCCTCAGTCCCAGACTGCATTGTGTTGATCCTCAGTCCCAGACTAAGTCAAGATGATCAATTTCCTGGTAACTAACCAAGTGCATGGGGCTGAGATCCATTCTCTAGGAGAATGGAGGAATCCCTCCAAACCTGGTGGTCTGTTGCCTCCTCATGATTGTTAGGCTCGAAATCAATGATGTCATTCATGAGTGCAATGTAACTAGGAAACTGTCTCATTGGTCTGTTATGCCTGAAACTTGAAAGTGCTCGTAGGAGCCTCCACATGCTCCTAAGCATCTCTCAATGTCTACTCTACCCATCTCGACCTCCTCCTGACAAACTAGAAGGAGCCTCCAACTCCTCCTAACATGAAGACTGAGTCCCTACACTTGCTAGTGTTGGTCTCTCCTCAACCTTTGGAGCCTCTCGCTCCTCATCCTCTACCACTGCTGGAAGGGTTTCATATTACTTCCTAAAGGCTTACCTCTCATCAAACCGAACATCTCTCCCCACCACTGTGTTCCCTAGTGATGGAATGTATACTTTGTACGCCTTTGAAAATGATACGAGGGCCCATGGGCACGTCAGAGGACAACAGTTCGATTAAAAGAATCGAGCACTGTTATGGCAGAAGCATATTAAGAATAAGCAAAGCAAGAAATACACTACACAGATAGAAAGTAAACACAAACAAAATGCAAGAATTCAAACCAATCTCTGTTATTCAATTACTGCTCTATTATTTGCTTGTATTTTACAATAGTGTACATGCTTATATAGGATGTTGAGACACTTGGGTGACTACCCGTTACGTTCAGTTACAAAGAAGATAAATAGGTTCGGAAGTTCAACTATTACAAACGACTGGAAGACAGAGAGACAATCTATCGTAGTTGTGTCGAGATGCTAGAGTTGACGATGCATGTTGAGATGTTGAACCTGTCGAGGTTGTGTCGAGGTTGTGTCAATGTTCGATGCTCAACCCGTTGAAGTCGACAAACATGCCAACTATTGAGTGGATCATTCCTCCTTAAGAAACAATGGTCCCCATTGTTTGCTCATACATGTGAGGAAACTTGTTGGTGAGTTCAGTAGCAGAGTACCACTTTCCTTGGGTTGGGAGCTATCCGGCTTCAGCCACTTGAAACAAGGGAATGGAAATCGTTCAATTAAATGAATCAAAAACACTATTATGGCAAAAGCATATTAAGAATAAGCAAAGCAAGAAACACACTACACAGACAAATAGTAAACACACAGACAAAATACAAGAATTTCAAGCAATCGTTGTTGTTCGATTATTGCTCTATTACTTGCTTGTATTTTACAATAGTGTACATGCTTATATAGGATGTTGAGACGCTTGGGGGACTACCCATTACGTTTAGTTACAAAGAAGTTAGGACTGTCCGAAAGTTCAATCGTTACAAACGACTGGAAGACGAAGAGATGATCTGTCATAGTTGTGTCGAGATGCTGGAGTCGACGATGCATGTCGAGATGCTGAACCTGTCGAGGTTGCGTTGAGGTTCAGACTTGTCGAAGTCGATGTTGAACACGTCGAAGTCGACAAACATGGAAATTGTTGGGTGGATCATTCCTCCTTCCTTAAGAAACAATGGTCCCCATTGTTTGCTCGTTCAAGTGAGGAAACTTGTTGGTGATTTTAGTAGTAGAGTACCATTTTCCTTAGGTTGGGTGTTGTCCGACTTTAGCCACTTGAAAACAAGGGAATGGAGTTCGTCCTTGTATGGTGTATGCGTCGTCCCACAATGGTGTCACAAGGAAGAGGTTCCTGAACATCTGGATGGATGTCTTTGGGTTTTGTTGTCTGCAAGTCGTTCTGTTCCAACAAAGGTGCATGGTATGGTCGAAGTAGATCCACATTGAACACTGGATGCAGACCCAAGCATGAAGGAATGTCAAGCTGGAAAGCATTTTTCCAATCTACTTAAGGATACTGTACAGACCATATCGCAAAGGTTTCATCTTTCTGTATAGACCAGTGAAGCACTTCTTCTTTAGATGTAACCAGACCTGATCCCCAATTTGGAATGAATAAGGAGTACGATGTTGATCGTGTCGAGACTTGGCTTTTGCATTAGCTCCCTGCAACATTTCCTATGCTTGCTTCTGAATGTTGTAGGTTTGATCTCGAAACTTCAATGCTTTTTCAACTTCTCGTTGGTCAGAGTCGATGTCGTTCGATTGTGTCGATGAACTGATCAAGTTGATGGGCGTTGAGGATTGAAATCCAAAACAGACCTCGAATGGACTCTTGCCCATAGAGTTGTTTTGAGCACAATTGTAACTGTGTTGTATGTATGGAAGACTTACATCCCATGTCCGACGATGATTGTGGTTGTACATGCAAATCAATTGTACTACCAAGCTATTCACAACTTTCGTCTGTTTGTCTAAGGATGGAAAGTTGTTGAAAAAGAAAGTCTCGTGTCGAGTTGTTGCCAGAGAGTCTTCCAAAAGATGCTGACAAATTTGGCATCTCTATCGGAAATCATGATCGTCGAAAGGCCATAGTGTTTCCAAACATGTTTGAAGAAGAGTTGAGCAGTCTGTTGTGCTGTCGTAGTCTTCTTGCATGGAATGAGAATAGCCATCTTGGAAAATCTGTCGACTACTACTATGATCGCGTCATGCTGATTTTTTGTAGTAGGATACCCCATCAGATAGTCCATAGAAATAGATTCCCATGGTCAACTAGGAACCGACAAAGGTGTATAAAGTCCTCATCGTCGATTCGGTGGTTTAGCAATGGCACAAACCATGCACGATCAAATGTACCTGTTGACGTCAACTTTAAGTGTAGGCCAGTAGAAATACTTTTGGAAGATAACAAGAGTCTTTGCTACTCCAAAATTTCCTGCAGTCTTGTTGTAGTGCACGCCCCAAATGAGCTATTGTCGATGCCCACCGATCGGTACACAAAGTTGTCCAAGCTTGTAAAGTAAGGTGTCTTTCAGGAAGTAATCGGCAGTAGACAGCGTGTCGGTCTTTAGCTGTTGATAAATTGCGGAGAACTCGATGTCTACCGTATAAAATTGCGTCCAAGTAGTGGTGTCGTAACCCTACATACTCATCACTATAGAAAGTAGAGTAGTGGGTGGTCGACTGAGAAAATCGGTTGCACCATTGGCCTTACCTTTCTAATACTTAATTACCAAATGAAATTGTTGTAGGTAATTAATCCACTTGACCTGTCGAGTTGTCTGTAATTTCGAATGGGACGGGGCGAACTGTAAGGCCTTGTGGTCAATAAGGATAACCGTTTCCTTCCCAAGGATGTAATGTCTCCATTGCTTAAGGGCTTGCACAATGGCATACAGTTCCTTCTCATACGTTGAGTACCTTCTAACAGTGTCGTTGAAAGTTTCGAAATGGAAAGTGATTGTGTGACTAGACTAAGTGATCACTGCTCCTAAAGCATAGTCCGATGCATCTGTCTCAATCTCAAAAGGCTGATGCAAATTAGGTAGCACAAGTTCTGGTGCAATGCAAAGCTTGTTTTTTAGTTGCTCAAACGCTTGTTGTCGTGTCGGTGTCCATTTGAAGACAATTTTCTGATTTCCCTTAGTGAACTGATTCAAGGGCTAGGCTATGTGACTGAAGCCGAGTATGAATCATCGATAAAAATTCGCCAAACAAAGAAAACTTCTGAATCCATGAATGTTTTGAGGAATGGGCCAATCTTTGAGGATTTGTACTTTTTATGGGTTGACATGAATTCCTGAGAACTCAATTACATACCCCAAATATTTTATGTTGTTCATCGCAAATGAGCATTTGTCCATGTTTAGATATAGTCGATGTTGCTGGAGAGTGTCGAAGTTGTCTGACATGTTCTTCCCATGATCGACTGAAAATCAAGATATCGTCAAGATAAACAATGATACACTTGTCAATGAAAGATCATCCATATATCTCATGAAGGTCGTAGGGGAATTGGTTAAGCCAAAAAGGCATGACTTACCATTCAAACAATCCTTCCTTGGTTTTGAAAGTCATTTTCCATACATCGGTGGACTTGATAGGAATCTGATGGTATCATGACTTGAGGTCATGCTTAGTAAAGAATTTAACATCTTTCAGACAGTCTATAAGTTCGTCTATCCTTGGAAGCAGTTATCTATTCTTCACCAAAATTTTGTTCAGAGCCCGATAAGTCCCATCTTTCTTTGGGACAAGGAAAACTGGACTTCCACAAGGAGAGGAGTTGGGTCGGAAGTGACCTTTGTTGATCAAACCCTGAATTTGTCTATGGGTCTCTTCATTTTCGAGAATGGATCTTTTGTAAATAAATGTGTTAGGTAATGAAGAACCAAGAACAAGTACAATGGAGTGTTTTACCTGGCAATGTAGACGTACTCTGTTTGGTTCTTGAAATACGTTCCAGTATTCCTCAAGAATGTGGTCGATTTGTTGTTGTTGTCGGGAGCTGCGTTGCTTGGTGATTCGACTAGTTGTTGCAATCTTCCTGGAATGTTGAGGCTTTATCATAATCAATGCAAATTATGAGCATAGTTGATAAGCTTCTTTGTTTGTTTGGTTGAGATCATTTCAACCGTTGGTGTAGGTTGCCGCACTGATATGCATACCACTGTTTTCGAATTTTGACAATCACCTTCTAAGGCTGTGACTGATAACTTCCATGTCGATCCCATCGGTAAGGTTTCCCAAACAGGGCGTCAACTACGGAAAGCGGTGCCACGTCACAGAGTACTTTATCTTCAAAGGGCTTCATGAAGTAGGTGAGTCTACATTGTCGGGCAATCCTTAGTTCCTGTATATCCTTCATCCAACCGATATTGTAAGTCTAAGGATGTGGAGTGGTGACAAGACCAAATTTCTTCACAAGATCTTCAGAAACAAAATTCTTTTGGCTACCATTATCCACAATCAGATGCAATTGATTGTTTTGAGCCCATATCTGTGTATGGAACAGGCATTCTCGTTCCTCCTCATCGACAATAGTCGAGGCTGTCGAAGTGATCGATGTCAATGTCAATGTCAAAAGGGTCATTGCTTCTGGGTTAGATTCTACCAGGATTTTATCGGACAAGTCGGATGTCGACAATTTTGCCAAAAATGTCTTTCGAGCTTTGCATTCTGACGCATCATGCCATGATGAATTGTGATAATCATGCCATTTCCCAGTAGGGGGCTGCTTGCTATGTTCCCTTTTGTCTTTCGGTGGGTGCTTCTTTTGATAGTATGGCTTTGGCGAAGCCGACTGAGAAGGGTGTCTTAACTTGTCGAAGTCAGCTAGTGACTTCTTGTCGGGATGTTTGACCTACCGGCTTGGTCGCGAAACGTGCTTTTCCTTTTTGTTTAGCTTCAAGCTTTCTGGTGTAGTGGAATGCATCTGCAAGCGTACAGACAGTTGGAAACTCCATCTCTTACTGACTGTATGGGGATAATTCTCTGACGTACTTCAAGACAAGCAATTTCTCTTCTTGAACGCCAAGTCTAGCCATGAATCAATAGAACTCATCGGTGTAACTCTGCACGGACTGATATTTACATTGCCTTAGTTGTTGCCACTTCTTATATTGTTGTTCAATGTACTTGGGCGGGTAGACCTCCTTCTGGACATACTCGACAAACTTATCCCATGTGTCTATGGGGTCTCCTCGCTCCATCTTTGTTGATAGATTCTCCCACCAGCAGTGAATAGAGGTTGACATTGTTGTCCGCCGATTGCACACCAGCAGCAGAAATCTTCCGAAAGCTATCTCCTCACTTGAAAAAGTGGGAGAGGTGTGACCTTGGAGGCAAAGCACAGAGCTAAGTACTGTCACCTGCTCCTAGCTCCTCCATTTAGGCTAACTCCTAACGAAGCCAAGGGGGGTAGTCCCTAACAAAGAGTTTTCTATGGCTCAATGTTTAAGTTAAGTTTTAAATGTTTTCAGATGCGGATGGGTGTTGTTTATGAGTTTCTGTGATTTTAGATGATTAATATGATGAATTGAGCACAAGACAAAGCAATCCACATTGCTATCACTGGAATTAAAAGATAGACAAATATTTGAGCAATTCACAAAAATAAATAAAGCATTCACAGATATGACTTATAATCAAACATTCAATGGACAAATGGCCCAGATTATCAACAATGCTCAAAGATGGAACCAGTGCCTACGGAGTAAAATTATCGGAGATGCTTCGTGTTTAGAAAGATGTGAATGCCAAAAGATGCCAGTGAATGTTAGGTTTTGCAAGTGCTCTTGGTAATTTTTAAGAGTTTTTAACAATAGTCTTGCTTTAGGGTGTCAACAAAAAGGTTTATCAAAGCCGGGAGACTCTTCTAAGTTGCCTCCGTTGAAGACATGTCGGGCCCGCCCAATATCCCAGGCTAATATTGTCAAGTGACCAGCTAGCCGAGAATCTATGACAGCGGGAGGTTCCGGCGCCTCTACTAGGAAGTACTTTGGAAGAATCCCTACAACGTTGGTGCGTTGGTTACGGGGTGTTTAAGTGTTATTAGGTTACTCTTGTGGGGTTTAAAGATCCAGTGTCGTTTCTGGGTACTCCGATTTAGGATCAGTCAGAGCATACTCCGGCAAGGAGGGAGGGGGGTTAATTAATTAAAGGGGCGTGAGTTGCAAATTTTATTAAGTTAATTAATTAAAACCCTCCGACAGAGAGCGCTCTTGACCTCGTCTTATGACAATGGTTCAAAAGACTTAGCTAATCTAGATGAAACTAATCCAAGGGTTGTGCAAACCTAAGATGCTCTCCAATAGAGAGTGCTCTTGACTTGTGTTTCTGCAAGTTCAAGAATCTTACTTATGGATGATTTGATTAAACAAACACAACAATTAATATGAAAGGTGGTTGATTAAAGCTCTCCGACAGAGAGCACTCTTGATCCACCTTATGGTGAGATTCAAGAGATTTTGGTTCTTTTAATGATTTAACAATTTATAACAAGATACCAACAAGCAATGATGAATCTAGCAATTAGTAAGAATGAAACTAAGTCTAATCAAAGAACTAAACTAATTGATTAAGGAAAACTATGCTAAGTAAATCATGAAAATGAACACAAGACACACTTCCCCAAAATAGGGGAAGTAGAAAAGGAAGGAGACTTGCTCCCACTCAGCTCTTTTTATTAATCTTTTACAATGATGATGTGTTCTTTGCTTCTTGGAAGAATGGGGAAAGAAGGGGATGAAAAAAGAGGGATAGCAGTCTTTTTGTTTTTTTTGCACTCCTTGTTTGTTTGTGGCCTTTGGGCTCTCCTTCACCTGTCTGCAATCTAAGAGCTCTAGACACACACTTGTTATGATATTAGTTGATAAAAAATAACTTGAAATTTAATCTATAAACTAGCTAAAAACACTTACCCAAACTCACCGAGAAGAAGGAAGAAAAGAGGCAAGAAAAAGACAAGGCAAGAAGGGTGAAAAAGGGGGAAAGACAAGTCAAAGAAGGCTGGAAACTAAGTGAGAAAGAGGGCTGCAAATCAAAGAAAGAGGGCTGCAAATGAGGGTGAAAAAGGCTGAAATTACAGCCCAAAAAATGGTTGAAGAAAAGGATGGAAAGGGGCTGCAAAAAGTGGAAACAAAGAGGCAAAAGAGGGCCGCAAATCAGAGAAAGAGGGCTGCAAATGAGGGTGAAAAAGGCTGAAAGTACAGCCCAAAAGATGGTTGAAGAAAATGATGGAAAGGGGCTGCAAAAGGTGGAAACAAAGAGGCAAAAGAGGGCTGTCCAAAAGGGTAAAAAATGGAGAAAAGTGGACAGCGAACAAAAGGAAGGAAAGACTGAAAATAAAAGGTCTAAAAGGCTAAAAATAAAGCACAGGGCAGCCAACCGAGGCAAAGGCTAAGTCAATGAATGTTCACTTTAGCCCAAACGTGCCCTAATCCCAAGAAAATAAATATTTTTTAATTTGAATGATGAATAAAAGCAAGGAGAGAATAGTCAAACCTGTGGATCATTTTAAAGCACTTGGATCTCGTGAAGCATGCAATTACCAGAAAAGCGTACTTGACTCCAAGAGAAGAAGATGCAGCTGAGCTCGAACTTCTGCTTGGTTGGATGGAAGGATCTGCAAAATAACACTCATAGACTTGCCAAACAAAGGATTAGATCATGTATTGTTTACAAATTGAAATAAAGAAGAGCATGAACTATAACTGAATAAAACAATGCTCTTTTTTTAAATCTAAAAGTAAACCAATAAACAACTAACTTGCAAACCGCAAATACCTGTTCTTATGTGCTTACAGAATCCTTCTAAAGCATAACATCATAATCTCAAATAGACAAGAAAGAAAAGCATTAAAACAACATCACCTCATCCATCAAGTGCAATCATCCAAAGAATCACACCGCATGAGCCTCCAAAGCCTTAATTCTATTCCAATGGTTGCATAGAAGCAACAAGCAATTACAAAAGTTTCACCAGAGTTTCTCTACACAAAAATCCATCCGAATAGAGCTAAAGGAGCCTCTATTTGTACCATGAGAGAGTGCTAAAACCCTAAAACCAATCCTCAAACCCTAACCAGCCTGGCCACCAAACAAAGATGCCAGACCAAAATTGGAGAACCGGGAGTGAGGGGAGGCCTCCACCCAGGCAAGGCGCCCCCACTCCAACCCTAAACACTGAAATCCATCCACAGATGAGCCCACACGTGTGGAAGGCGCCCTCAGGAGAGAGAGGGGCGTGAGCTGTTGAAGGAGGCACCCTGCTGCATAGGAAAGCTGCCTGCTAGGTCTGGAAACCTACTTTGTAAGGTCTGGAGGAGGCACTGCTAGGTTTGGGAAGCCTACTGATGGTGTAAGCTTCAGTCTTCACCTCGATCAAATCACCGGACCAATGAGTGCTCTCCATCTCATTCTTTAGCTGGAGATGACATGTCTACTAACTGATAATAAATTAATTGCTCTCTTAATGATGACTGAAGCTTAGTTATGATAACTCCAATCATCATAACTGCTCCATGAGATGTCATTTAGCATTTTATTTTACTGAATTTGGATTAATTTGGAGAGTTTTAATTTTCTCCAAAATAATCATTTTTTTTAATAAAAATTCATTTTTTACTCAGAACTGACTTTTTTGAGAAAAAAGGCATTATGTGTCCGATTGTTGATCTGAAAGCTGGTTCTGACTAGCTTGCTGATCAAGAATGATTTTTGGCTTAAAGTTAGAGCCTTCGATCACTGAATTTGGAGTCCGGATGACCTACTCACCACGAACGGGTTTTTTCCATTTAATTTATGGAAAAATTAACCCAAAAAACTTACGAAAAGTAATTAAAAATTAAAAAATTAAAAATAATTTTTTCCCCGTTCGAAAAAGATTTTTTCGAAATTGTTTTATGTGTCCAGATGACTTAGGACATGACCATGATCTACCTAAATAATGTCTAGTAGGTTTATAACACTCAATTGGGCTCTAATAACCCTTCAAGGCCCAGAATTCAACATCGGGCATTCCAACTTTGGAGGAAGCGAGAGAAAACCTCGTCAATTATACTTGGCTGAAGGCAAAGCATAATTGTCAGGGGCAAAAAACTCCCTAGAATACCTTATTTGAGATTCTACGTCTCAGGAGACCAAACCACTCAAAAAATACCCTACTAGCACATTTATTACAAACCCCGCGGGGCCATGGTCAAAATTATTAAAATAAAAAAGTGGCTAGCCNTCAGACTTTGAACAAGTCTGTCAACCGGCGGCTCCTCAGGTGACCCAACTATGGTACAAAAAGTTGGATAACAGACATCTTTCAGCTTCCGAGAGTTAATTCACAGAGTAATAGGATTCTAGTTGTTGTACCCAATTGTCTACGGACTATGCGTCAATCTTGCCTTCAAGATTCGGTATGTCGAGATTCATTTGCACTTTGAATGGACTGATTTTCTCGGAGTACGATCTCGTCGAGGATCCTTTGGATGTCGAAGCAAATCATGCGAGAATCTTGTTGAACTGGGCAAACATTTCGGTTCACTGTCGAGCCAGTGCTTTTTCTATGAGTTGCTCTGTCTCGTCAGTAGCATGTCTATTGTCTGCTTCTTCAACCATTGTCTGTCTCGTCAGTAGCATGTCTATTGTCTGCTTTTTCTATGAGTTGCTCTGTCTCGTCAATAGCATGTCTATTGTCTGCTTCTCTAAAGTCGAAGCTAGTGTTTGCTTGAATTGTTGAGTTTACGAGCATGTCTAAACAAGCATAAGTCAGGTAACTTCGATAGAAGTGTCTACACAACTTAAGCTCTGAATCTGCTCTGATACCAATGATCTGGGTGCCCAAGCGCACGTCAAAGGACAATTGTTCGATTGAATGAATCGAGCATTGTTATGGCGGAAGCATATTAAGAATAACAAAGCAGGAAATACACTACAGAGACAGAAAGTAAACACACAAACAAAATACAAGAATTCAAACCAAACTCTGTTGTTCGATTACTGCTCTATTACATGCTTGTATTTTGCAATCATGTACATGTTTATATAGGATGTTGAGACGTGTGGTTGACTACCCATTACGTTCAGTTACAAATAAGTTAGAACGGTTCAGAAGTTCAACCATTACAAACGAGTGGAAGACAGAGAGATAATCTGTCGTAGTCGTGTCGAGATGTTGGAGCCGACGACGCATGTCGAGATGCAGAACCTGTCGAGGTTGTGTCTTGACTCAAGCTTGTCGAAGTCGATGTTGAACCTGTCGATGTCGACAAACATGCCAATTGATGGGTGGATTATTTGGAGTCTCACTATACCTCACAAAAATACCCTTCTCTGTTGAAGGTTCCAACTTCGTCCTCTTCTTCGATGGTACATGCACATCCATTAGACATCTAAAGATACGAAAGTGACAATCTTTGGTCTCACTCTAGTGAATGCTTCCTCATGAGTCTTGTCCTCCATCACCTTATGAGGACTCCTATTCTGAATGTAAATTGTCGTGTTGCATGCTTCTTCCTAGAAAAACATGGGCAAATCCTAATCATGGATCATTGCCTTGGCAAATTCAATAATGATCGTGTTCTTCCTCTCTACAACCCCAATCTGTTGCAGGTTGAAATGTACTGTCAACTCCTTCTTAATCCCTACTTCCTTACAGAAATCCTTGAAATTATTGCCAGTAAACTCACCCCCATTATCTGTTCCCAAAACTTTGATCTTCCTTTCTGTCTAGTTCTCCATGAGGGCCTTAAACTCCCGAAACTGACTAGAGACCTCATCCATTGTCTTCATGAAGTAGATCCATGTCCTAGAGGAATCATCAATGAAGGTCGCACAGTAATTATAACCAGTCAACAATTCCACTGATATAGGACCACATATGTTTGAATGCACTAGATCCAATATCCCCTCTGCTATCACTGCTTAGAAAGTTCATATTGGCATACTTGCCAAGTGCACATCACTTGCACACACATTGTTGCTCTATACTAAGCAGTGGAAGGCCAGTGGAAATCTCCCTCAATATCGACAAAGCCCTATGATGCAAGTGACCCATCCTCATGTGCCATAACTCACACAAATTGTCGCCGTCACTCTCATGAACCAAAAGGCACGTACAAGTTGAGCCTTCAACAAATACAAGTTACCCACTTTGCTTCCAATCACTCTCCCTCAGTTTGGGTTGGAACCCCTAAGCCTAACAAGCACTTGTCCATCCTGAAAATAGACTTCGTACCCCTTGTCCTCCATGGTCAAAATCGCTAGTAGGTTCTTCAACAGCCCTAGTACATATAGCACATCCTTCGCCTCCAAAAGACCTCCAAATTCCAACTGAAACTAAATATCTCCAATCCCCTCTAGTGCACACTTGGCATCATTACCAAGCTCCACTTGTAGCTTTGCATCTTCCTTTAAAATACTGGTGAAAACATCTTGCAATCCCATCATATGACAAGAAGCCCCAATGTCCAAGAACAATGCATCCTTTGCTAAGGTGCCAGAAAGACAAGACACTAATGAGAACTCCTCAAACTTGGCAACGAACTCACTCACTTGTGTGTCTGCTGATGCTACAACTTGTGTCTTACTCTTGCCCTTCTTCTTGTTCGGACACTGACCTACGCAATGGCCAAACTTGTGGCATGCAAAGCAATCAACTTTGCTCACGTGCTTTCCATCCTGAGTGGAAACCTCTCCACTAGTATTCTTCTTTGTCATCGCTTTGTCCTTCCTTGCATGACTAGCAAGAGCAACATTGTCCTCATCGTCACCGTTCATTCGCTTTCATACAAAGATTCCTCTCGAGTGTCCTATTGGATGAAATCATCTCACAACCTCTCCCAATTAGGAAGATTCTCTCATGCAACAATCCCTTTGACAAAGGGTTCCCATGGCATGGTGAAGCCATTCAGAGTTATCCTCACCAACTTTGGATTTGTCACTATCTCCCTAGTTGTTTCTAACTTATCACAAACCTGTGTGACCTTGGTGAGATAAGAAGCTATTGTATTTGATCTAGACATCTCGGTGCCCCTGAGTTCCTCCCTCAACACCATCTTCCTATTTTGGTTGTCACTTTGGTACAACTTCGTCAGATCCTCCCTCATTTCCATGGTTGTCTTCTTTCCGGACAAATGCGGAATCACATGATCCTTCATTGCATCTAGAACAATCCTCTTGGTTTTCATGTCCTTTTGAGAATGGACGGCCAGTTGTGTATTATCAGCACGAGGAGTCTTTTGCTAATTAGCAAACTCCCAAATCCCATTCTCCATTAGCACTAACGCTATCCTCTCCTTCCAGAGACTGTAGATGGATGCACCCTCCAACCAGTCCTCAAATCTTAGTTGAGTTATTGGCATCCTATCCAATCAAAAACTTAACCAAAGAATATATTCTCTTGTTTTTGTTGTAAATCCTTGCCAATTTCCTTCTTTTTAGAGTTTATGGAGCTATGATACCATGTTAAGTTCTCAATACCAGATCTAATTTGTGTTTTCAATCATTTTTATGCCCAGAAATAAATTACTGTTTTAGCTTATTGCTGAAATTATAAACAGAAATACATTGATATTCTTAACCAATAAAATGCAGCGGAATAAAACAAGAAATCAATCACATTTGACACATGTGTTTAGCATAGAAAACCCAAATGGGGAAAAACGACATTCAATGTTTCTTTTATTATTCTTGGCTCAAAGAGAAATTTAGAAATTTACAATCATACAAATTGTAACTCGTCCCCACAGGAAAATCGGCTTCATTAGCAAAATCCGACATTGGAGAAAATCAGCCTGCTATCGGCCTCAACCAAATCGACCCCCTAAATTGGCCTAGCATCACCTCTACGTTAATCGTACGGTTGTTGTATGGATCGTACGGTCCTCTCTATGACTGCTACGAATCTGTCCCTTGCTTGGTTCAACTAGATCACAGTTGGATCAACCTCTCTCTCTCTCTCTCTCTCTCTCTCTCTCTCTCTCTCTCTCTCTCAGCGACCCCTTCTCTTAAATCAACCTTTCTTTCCTTGCTACAAAATCTCTGCTTTCTCTTTAGCCATTGAGTCTCTCACTCTTTTCTTGAGAAAATCACACTCTCAAATGATCTTGTGTCGATGTGTGTCTTTTTCCTCTCCTTAGGCTTTCTTTTATAGTTTTACAATGACCAAAACCCTAACCCTCAATCCCCAAAGTGATGGATAGTTAAGATTACATATTGAGCCTTACTTAAAATCAATGGTCACGACTTAATCAAAAGTTAATTAACTCTTCCCATTAGTAGGCCTTTAGTCATTAGCCAACGTTAAATTAATTAATGTGTTTTTCCTGAGTTAGACTTTGAAAAAAAATATAAAAATCACTTTCTCAATAATTGAGGAAGTACCTAGAGAGGTAATGGACAACTCCTACATGCTTGACACCTAGCCTATGCAAAAGCACTTATCAGATCTATAATAATCAAAAGATCCATGAGGGAGCCCAGACGTATAAGAGAAAGGCATTCATCTTATATGTATTTGGGTGATCCAAAGAGGAATGAAGAAGGATCCAATAGCATAGGGTTTATATTTAACACTAAAGAAGCAATTACAATGATTCCCAATAGATTAAACTTCAAATATGAAAGTATATTGAGACTTCTTATACCTGGTGTTGCCAACTTTTTTTTACCATAGTTGGGTTACCTGAGGAGCCGCCGGTTGACAAACATGACCAATGTTTGATTCCAGTGTATCAGATGATCTGCCTTTGTGTCTAACCAATTTTGGCTAGTCAGTTTTTTATTTGAATAATTTTGACCATGGCCCCGCGGGGTTTGTAATAAAATGTGCTAGTAGGGTGTTTTGAGTGATTCGGTCTCCTAAGACGTAGAATTTCAACTAAGGTATTCCAGGGAGTTTTTTTCCCTTGACAATTATGCTTTGCCTATAGCCGAGTATAATTGACGAGGTTTTCTCTCGCTTCCTTCAAAGCTGGAATGCCCGATTTTGAATTCTGGGCCTTGGGGGGTTATTAGAGCCCAACTAAGTGTATATAAACCTACTAGGCATTATTAGAATAGAGCATGGTCATGTCCTAAGTCACTAGGACCCTCAAAATAATTTCCAAAAATTTTTTACCAGATGCGTCAAAAATTATTTTTTAATTTTTTAATTTTTTCCTAAGTTTTTAATTAAATTTTTCCATAATTTAAATGGAAAAATTCAATTTGTAATAAGTTAGTCATCCAGAACCCGAATTCAGTGATTGAAAGCTCTAACCTTAAGCCAAAAATCATTCTTGATTGGCCAGCCAGTCAGATCCAACTTTCAGATCATCATTCGACCACATAACGCATATTTTCTCAAAAAAGTCATTTTTGGGGAAAAATTTGATTATTTAATAAAAAATGATTATTTTGGAGAAAATCCAAAACTCTCCAAATTAATCCAAATTCAGTGAAATGAAATGCAAAGTGACATGGCATTGGGCATTTATGATGATTGGAGTTAACAGAACTCAGCTTCAGTCAGCATTCAGTGGGCATTAAAGATATATTCAGTTAACGGTCTTGCCATCTCCAGCTAAACTCACGAATTGGATGAGATGGAGAGTATTCATTGGCTTGATGTTTTGATTGAGGCAGTAACTAGTGCTTACGCTTATGATCTCTTAGCAGTGGCTCCTCCATACCTAGCTCACGCCCTCCTCACTTGCTCATGCCCCTCTCACCTCATGAGGGCGCCTTCACACACGTGTGGCCTCATCTTTGGCTTGGTTTCTGTGCTTAGGGTTGGAGTGGGGGCGCCTTGCCTAGATGGAGGCTTCCACTCACTCTTAACTCTTCAGCTTCAGTTTTTAGCTCTCAGTGGTGTGCCGAGCCGGTTAGGTGTGGATTTCTGGTTTTAGGGTTTTGGGTCTTCTCTCATTGTATAAATAGAGGCTTCTTTAGCTCTATTGGGATGGATTTTTGTGTAGAGAAACTCTATCCAAACTTTGTAAATGCTTGTTGCTTTATGCAACTGTTGGAATAAATTTAAGGCGTTGGAGGCTCATATGGTTTGTTAATTGTGGATGAATGCTCTTGATGGATGAAGTGATTGTGTTCTATTTTTTCTCTTTCATGCTTATTTTGATTAAAGATTTATGCTTTAGAAGGCTTCTGTAAGCACGTAAGAACAATTATTTGTGGTTTACAATTTAGTTGTTTATTGCTTTACTCTTAGAAATTGAAAGTAGCATTGTTTATTCAATCATATTTCATTCTCTTTTACATTTCAATTTGTGAACAATACATGATCTAATCCATCTTTTGGCAAGTATTTGAGTTGATTTTTGCAGATCAGTCCATCCAACCAAGTAGAAGTTCGAGCTCAGCTGCATCCTCTTCTCTTGGAGTCAAGTGCAACTTCCGGCAATTGCAAGCTTTAAGGAATCCAAGCATCCTTAAGAAGATCCAAAGGTTTGAATATTTTCTCTTGCTTTCATTCATCTTTCAAGGTAAAAATTTCTAAACTTTTGGGTTAAGGCAAGGTTTGGGCTAAAGTGATCAATCATTCACCAAACCGTATGCCCCTGTTGGCTGTCCCATCTTCATTTTGCAGCCCTCTTTCGCTTCTTTTTGCAGCCCTTTCTTCTCCTCTTTTGCTGCCCTCTTTAGCCCTTTTTCCTTACCTTTTGCAGCCCTCTTTTTTGCCTAAATTTGCAGCCCTATTCACCCTTTTTCGCAGCCACTTTTTGGGCCATAGTTTCAGCCTTCTTCCTCATCTTTTGCAGCCTTCTTTGTCCTTTTTGAAGCCCCTCTTTCACCTTTGTTTTCAGCCTTCTTTTGACCTTACTTTGCACTCTTTTCACCCATTTTGCCTTCTCTTTTCCATAGCTTCTTATTCTTCTCTTCTTCCTCCGGTTTTGGTAAAAGTTAGGTTTATTTTTTACTAAGTTTATAGATCTAGTTTCATTTTCTTTGGACTAACATTATAACAAGTTAGTGTTCAAAGCTCTTATTTTCAGGCAGGTGAAAGAGAATCGCCAAGGGCCTTAAGAAAGCAAGGAGCAAGCAAAGAGCAAAAAAGACCAAAACATCTCCCTCCTCTTTCTTCCATTTCTCACCTTTGCTCATTCAAGAAGAGGCTAAACACAGCGAAAGATTGTAAAAAATTAATAAAGAGCGAGTGGGATTATGGCTCCCACACCCCTCTTCCCCCATTTGGGGGAAGCTTGTATCGTCCCATTGTCATGCATGTTCTTTTTTTTTTTGCTTAATAAACTGCTAAAGGTAGAATAGGATAGAATAATTGCATAATCATTAGAAAGATAGTTTATGTTTTGATTAGTTTATTATTCATAAAAAATGAAGTGAAAATGTTGATTTGATTGTTTACTCAAATATTGCATAATTTCTTTACTGTTTTACTTACCCCCTTGCTTTCCCGATTAGGGCCCTGAAAATCCTGAAAGAGACTCTTGGGTAGTTTAGATCTCTATGTTTCTATTTCTTTCAAGTTTAACGAATTAATTAAGTCTCTTGAACTTGCAGTAACACAAGTCAAGAGCACTCTCTATCGGAGAGCATACTTAGAATTGCACATCCTTGCATTAGGCATCTTAGATTAGCTAAGTCTCTTGAACCACTGTCATAAGACAGGGTCAAGAGCGCTCTCTGTCGGAGAGTCTTAATTAATTAACTTAATAAAATTTGCAACACACACCCCCTAATTAATTAACTTCGTTTTTTCCTTGCTAGAGTATGCTCTGACAGACCTCAAAATCGGAGTACCCAAAAACGGCACTAGATTTCTAATCTTGCAAGAAAAACGTAATAAAATTTAAACCTTGTAACCAATGCACCGGCGTTGTAGGGAATTTTCTCAAGTACTTTTTAGTAGAGGCGCTGGAACCCCCACTGTCTAAGCTTCTCAGCTAGCTGGTCAATCTCTGCGATATCAGCCTGGGATACTGGGCGGGTCGTCATGCCTTCAACGAAATAAACTTGGAATATTCTCCCGGCTTTTTTACAAACCTTCGTTGACACCTTAATCAAGAACACCTAAAATTCTTAAAAATATACCAAGAGCACTCGCACAACTTAATATTCACTAGTTTTATTTCAAGACTTGTTGCTAAGCTCTTTATGCATTTCAGTGTTTTGACTCCATAAGGCACTGGTCTTTTAATCTTCATAATAATTATATTTGGATCAAGTGTATTTGGCCTTTTTTAATTTCTATCTGTGAATGCATATTAATGAAGTCTTGAATTATTGTGTATCTTTAATCTCTTGCTAGCAACATGGATTGCTTTGATTTATGTGTCATACTCATAATAAACAAACACCTTTAATCACAATAACTCCTAAACAACACCCATCCGCATCTGTAACCGATTAAAACACTTTAACCACATTAAGCCATAGAAAACTCTTTGTTAGGGACTACCCCCCTTGGCTTCGTTAGGAGTTAGCCTAAACGGAGGAGCTAAGAGTAGGTGACAGTACCTAGCTCTGTGCTTGCCCCCAAGGTCACACATCTCCCACTTTCCTAAGTGAGGAGACAGCTTTCGGAATATTTCTGTTGCTGGTGTGCAATCAACGGACAACACCTGGCTTTAATATACATTCTCAGATTCAATGACAAAATGAAAACTGATACATATCAAGGAATCAACACCATCTCCATGATAGTTTTATTAATGAAATTTGGAAAATCCCTATTAGTAGCATCTCTAAGATACTATAATACAAGCAAATCTACTAAAAGATATAACCCATATAGAGAGAAAAATTACAGTCCAAAAAATTTGTGTCTAACGTTTCCAAAAAGGCTTTGTACGAGTCAGTTGTGGGACGCCTCAGGATGGCACATGGCCTTTCTGACTTCATCTAGAGTACCATTGGAGTAAAGCAAGGGTGCCCCCTCTCGCACACCCTCGTCGAGATATACATTGACGAGTTATAGTCTTTCCTCCATAAGGACATCCAAGAGGGTAACGGTTGCCTTCTACATCAGCTACTCATCTCCCTTCTTTTTAGAGATGACTTGGTGTTGTTGGCTTCTACTCCTAAGGACCTACAAAGACAAATTGACACCTTGGCTAGCTTTTGTGACTTTCAACAGTTGACAGTTAACCTAAGTAAAACCAAGGTAATGGTATTCAGTGCATCGAAGAGTTCTCTAACAGGCTTGCATTTTTTCTTCCAGGTAAAGAGATCGAGATCACCACATCTTACATTTACCTGGAAGGACAGTCACAAGACCACGTTTTGGCATGTGGAAGGCCCTCCAGCCTTGGCTAAACAAGGGATATTGTTCCTTAGCACTCATCCAGAAACAAAGCTTCCAGAACCAATTTCAGGACATCTTGTCCAAACTCTATCTCATGGAGGCGATTATTAGGCCCACTATTCTCTATGCTTCTGAGATCTAGGGACCAAGCTTGGTACAAACATATTGGGCCCAAATAGAGAGTTCAAACCTTGCTTCTCATGCACATCATTCAATGCATGCGTACTATGCCACTACCCATTTTTCAAGCAAAGTTCGGCGCCAAACCCTTCTGCCTTGAGGTCATCTTCTGTTTGGTCTCTTTCCTCTGCAAAGTCAAATCTTTTGGAGGCTCTGCCATAGGGAGAGAGATGTACCCCTACCTTGCACTTTGCTCCTTAGAGGCTCTCGCTTCAGATCACCACACAAGCCATGCACATGGTTGGTTCTTAGAAGCATCTTGACTTCTCTAATCGATGACCATCTCTCCAGACCGCCTTCCCCCATAGAGATTCTTCCTAGATGCACCAAACCGAACCAATTCATCAAAGAGGATATCTACAGATTGTACATTCAGGTTACTTGGACTTCACCTCCGACGACCTTGGGCTCAAAGATGTCCTTCTACTTGGAGCACTTCATAGAGCTACAGGATGGAATTATCAGTTGCCCCCCATACACACGCAGACATTGGATGCATTCACTCAAGATTCTCTTGGGACAACTTCGGGTTGGTTCTCATCGACTACGAGTGGAGACGGACCGCCATTTACCACGATCTGATAAGATCTTCCAAGCGTTCCACTTACAGGAGCTAGAGACAAAGATGCACCTCATCTTTAGGTGCCCTTTATACTATGAGATCAGGAGATGATACCACTACTTCTATAGGGACTCAAGGGAATCCCTCTCTACCTTTTTTCGATGTTAAGACTAGTGATGCCTCACCCTCTTCATCACGGAAATTTTCAGCCACAAGTCCCAACTCCTACACACCCCTCCCACCTGGGGAGGACCAAGACGATAATCTCATATTTTGGTGTTGATCCATCGAATCAGAGCAACAAACGACGAGTAGAGTCCTAGAGTACCTCTGACAGTAAAGTGGTGAGACCTCAAGCCTCCCCTTAGCCTCCCCCTTTGGGAGACCAGTTCAAAGTTGTTGAACTACAACCAGTCCACTCATTCTCAAAGCACCAAAATGATCAATCCCAAACGGATCCAAAGGATGGCGCTCCCTGCCCTCCAAACTTCCTCTCCACCCCAGCAGGGTAGCCAACAATCTATCCATAATTTCTTTCCCTCAACTGTGAATATTAGGAATATCACTCACTCCTACATCCCACCAAGGTCATGCAGTCGAACATCTTGATGGCTTTAGAGAGCCCTAACAACGATAGAGAGAAAGCGCCTCGCTCACTCCCCTCACTCTCGACTATCGGGCCTAGGAGATCTTGACATCACTGGATCCATCTGCAACTTTCTCTTGCGTTCCTCCCCCCTTTCTTGACAAGTTTTTGAGTGGTTTGAGTTGCCTAGCCTCAAAAAACTCACTTTGTATTTTGTATCTTGTACTGTTGATGTGGTTTTATACACATTTGTGAGGATTTACTACTGCTTGTATCCTTATTTTATCTTAGTTTTGGCACTTTCTAGGACCTGCATTTGCAGTACCACATTGTACGCATACTAGGCGTATCATCTAGTCCCATTGACCTACTCTTGTAGTCATTTGTTAGACATTACTAAAATTATCTTATCTTATCTTATCTCAATAGATAGGTATTTGCCTAAGTTGCCAGGAAACTTGGGTACGGGGACAAGGAAAGGGAGGGGATGAGGACAACACTTTTTGAAACAGGGAACTTGGGTACGTCGAGGGTAAGTAACAATTTCAATTTCAATCAAATCAATTTATTATTTGCTAGTATTCAATTTCAATAAGTAACAAATGCAATTAACATGCATTAGAAATTGGAATAGATACAATTAAATAACATGTATTAGCGTTATCAATTTATAATTTTATCATATTATGCCATTAAGAGATTTTGGTAGGAAACACTATGGAGTGATTTTTTGAGAGAAAAACTGGATTGATAACTTAAAATTTTAAATTTTATCTTCTTGGACAGAGGTTAAAAAAATTAAAAATATAATCTTTGTTGGACAATGGGAAAAAAATTATTGAAAATAAAAATGGTAAAACGAAAAAAAAAAATTACATTCACGGGCTAGGATGTTGCTACTCCTCTCCTCTCCCTGTCTCCTCTGTCGTCAACTCTCCTCCTCTCCTCTATCGTCGGCTCTCTTCCCTCTGTCTGATCCTCCTCTTCCCCTTTGCCCGCGGGTCCTCCTCTCCCCTCTGTCGCTCTTCCCTCTCCTCTTTTGTCAACCCTATCTCTCCTTTGTGCGGCAGCCTCACCTCTACGTTGACCCTCTCCTCTGCATCAACACTCTTCTCTCCTTTGCATGAAAAGCACTCCTCTCGCGGGGTCCAACAACAGTCACAACTCAAGGCAGCTCTGCGTTGGGAGAAGGGGACATATCCATGGGGTCTTCAGAGGTTAGGGGGACCCACGCCTACCACGTCTCTCTTAGTAAAATGTAATTTTTTTATAAAAATTATTATATCTTTAAATCTCACATACTGGAGTTTCTCTGAAGTCCCCAAAATCAAGGGACAACGTCCCCAAAATGACATAAGTTTCATGTTTTGGGGCCAGAAGTACCTGGTACCTAGGGACTTCGTCGAAAAACTTCAGGGGACGTCTATGAAGTACCCGACCTGGTTTTCGGGACTTGCGGACAGTACCCAAGACGAGGATGCAAACCCAACTCCTGGGCACGGGTACTCCTGCAACACACACACACACACATATATATATATATAATTATAAATTATAATTTATATGAAATTTAAATCATTTTCACTGTACATATATATTCATGTCCATCCATATGAATCCAAACCATTATACACAAATATGCAAAGTTTCTCACGTATATAGCAAGTGTGCATAATAAGTGATTTTGCTCGAGTGAAGGGTACATTTTTGTTAAGGTCATGACAGAGGAGTTCAACAACAAGCACCACCAACATCAAGGTACATAAAGAGGTTGATGTTCTTGATTAAATGCCAATCACATACCCTCATACATGATAGAATCCGGTGGAAATGTTGCAATCATGAAATATTGAAAACTATTAAGTTTGTTGAACTCTAAATGGGATCTAAAATTATATTTTTTGCATATGACGTCCAATGAGGATGGAACCACTCTCAAACATCCAGAAACAAGTAATGGTAATGTTAAAAGTTTAAGTAAAAAGGATAGAAAATGAAAGACAAGGAGAATGTCGCTTTTACTTTAATATTACCATTTAATATTACTAACTTTAATGTCACTTGTATAAATTGGTTGGGATCGTACCAAACTGTCCCGAGGCATCCCCAAAACAAGGGTACCATGTACAAAACTGGTCTGTGGGTGTCCCTAGGTGTCCCCAAAACAAGGGTACTATATCCCCTTTCAATCAATGTCCCCTCAATCTATGAGATACGTCTTTGGCACTTCGACTAAGTTTTGGGTATGGCATGGTGCGGCAAGGTACGTGGGTAGGCAGTATCTGGTACGTGGGTATATGTATCCAGTACGGGTACACGTACCCTACCCTTGGGTACGGGTATCCATGCTACGTAGGTATTTTCATTGAGGGTTTTCCCTCTCATAGCACTTAATAGGAAAATCAACTGCTTAAACTTTAAAATGTAGACATTGTATTTACTATTTTTGTTTGGAGAATAGGTCGTAGCATTTTAACTTATGTTTTAAGCATTTTAAGATGCCTTTTTTCTCTATCTCAAAAATAGTTGCAATATCACCTATTTAATAACTTTATCCTACAGATCATAGTGTTAATTTTGGTCTTCTTTTTACTAAAATTCAGAGAATGTAGACAACTCAAATATTCTTAAACATTCATTTAGTACTCTAATCCTAGATTGAGTTTCTTCCTATTTTCTACAAAGTTTTGTCATGGCAATAAATTGAAGAAAGTTTGAAAGAAATTATTTTAGCACGATTGCAATAATTAAAGAAAATATGCAGAATCTTTGACAAATTATAAAGAGGAAGGGGCATGCCACAACTTTACATGACCTCCAGACATCATATCCTACGAAAGCATACATCAGCAATACACTACCCATGATTAGTAATGCTACTTTGATCCTATGTTGAGTGGGAGCCCCCCCACCCTTCTGCCCGCGCTCTTGAAGCTCACTTCCGAAGGAAGCATCCAGGAAGTGTCGGGAAAGCACGCTTCCTAAACTCTCCCATATGGGAGCGTTTTTAGGAAGCTCACTTCCTTGCAAAAAAAACGCTCCCTCCTTTATTTTTAAATTTTTTTAAAGAAAAACCAAAAAGTTAAGTGATGGGTGGGAGGGAACTAACCCTAGGCCCATACTAATGTTATATAAAGCACAAAAAGCCTACTATAATAGAAAAAACCTAACCTTAGTAATCTTCAGTAAGTTGGCATTTTCCTTATCTTTCATTTTCTATCCTTTTACTTAAATTGTTAACATTACCATTAATTGTTTCAAGATGTTTGAGTGGTTCCAACCTCATCGGACTTCAAATGCCAAAAGTAGAATATTTTATCCCATTCAAAATTCAACAAGATTAACAGTTTTTAGGATTGCAATATTTCCATTGGATTCTATCATGTATGAGGGTATGGGATTGGCATTTAAGACATCAACCCCTCTATGTACCTTGATGTTTGTGGTGTTGATTGTTCAGATTGATGTTGGTGGTCTCAAAACTAGTTTTTGAAGAATCCCTAGTTTATAGTCTATTTATTGATGTACTTTGGTTCAGATATGGATTGCACTCATTGCTATTTTGGTTGTATGCACTCTTACCTGCTATATAAATGAGAAACTAGCATATTTTTGTATAATGGTTTGAATTATAATGGATACACATAGTTTTGTTGACATATGCATCAATATATATATATATTTTATAAAAAACGCTCCCAAACCGGAATCTTTTGAAAATTTTGTTTTTCATTCCCGCTCCTAAGTAACCTTGCTTTGATATGTTTGAGATACAATTGCACCATTGTATTTATGATAACATTACAAAGCATCCAATTAAACACAAATGATGAAGAGAAATTTTAAAAATTTAGGAACATAAGCATTTTAGTTTCTTGTATAAACTGAAATCTCGAAAATGCCAAATTTCGTCGTCTATACAATATTATCATAATCATAGTGGAAAAAATCGGCGATGCACCGAAAAATCGAGATTTTTCAAAAATCAGAGATAAAAAAAATCGGCAAAAATCAGAAAAAAATCGGCAAAGATCAAGAAAAATCGGGAAAGATGAAGAAAAATCGAGAAAAATCGGGAAACAATCGAGAAAAATCAGGATAATCGACTATTAAGTGAAAATCGATACGCAAATTTTGATCTTATTCAAGCACAAATTTTGCATTTCTTAATACTTGCCGCGATTTGCCAATTTTTTCGCTGATGTTGCCGAGAAGATGTTTTCTAAAACCTCGCCTATTTTTTGTCGATACCGATTTTTTCCACTATTCATAATAGCATGCCTTCTAAATAATAGCCCACAATAAGTTTTCTAGGCGGTAATCTGAAATGTGTAGAAAAGGATGTGCTTGTCGGTTCCAACATTATAGCTTATCGATATAATTTGTCAAAAGGTGGGCTAGCTTAAGCTCATTTGAATGGTGATGTGAACCACTCAAAATATACAATATGTAACACGACCTTTGTAAACCTGTAAATTGATACCTATGTTGCATTGGTTTCTGAGACAAGGGAAGGGTGGGGACAGGGAGGGGAGGCAAGGGCATAGGGAATGTCCCCACGACGGGTAGAGTACACCCCCAAAATTTGAAGGGGATGGTGGGTTCAGAACAATAATATATATATATATAGAGAGAGAGAGAGAGAGATTAAAAAATTTATGGGTTCACCATAAACATTTGTCGCTTCCTGTAAACATAATAGTCTATACTATATAGTATTATGCACAACCCTTACACTTACCATTTTAGAAAAGTAGAAACAATTAAGAAAAGGGCCAAGTGGCATCCCATTATTGGCCCTTGGACATAAGCAAAATGCAGTTTAGCTTTAGGAATGCCTCTCTAATATCTATAACAACATTAGGTCCATGAAGGGGCTTTGACGTGATAGAATGGGAATTTATTCAAACATTTAGTACCAAATCTGAGAAACTACTACCTGTTATCCACTAAGTTGCACATAGGGGATTTTACAAGTGAGCCAGCAAGGATCGGAACAAATCAATTGTTCTTACTCAGTGCTCAGGAAGTTCCATGGTTTCATCAGGGCCAATTGTGGTCCCTTTTTGCATGTTCACACCACCTCAGGGGAATTGTAATAAATGACATAGCATGATGGTTTCCTTTGTAAAAGGCTTGGCCTTCTTAGGACTTGATCATCAAGGTCATCATCCTTGAGTGTTTTTTCCCTCGTTGATTATGTGACGCTTTTTTAAGCGACATATAAATTTCGAGTTTTTCACTCAAAATCCTCCAAAGTCGGGATGGTGAAATTGGTGATTATGTCTTAAAAGGTTATTAAAGCCTAGGTTCTATGTATTATACCATGATAGTCATAGTCCCAAAGTTTCGTGGACGTGTGCTAAGTCTTTCATAGGATTTTTTATTTTTTAGATTTTTAATAAAATCATCGATAAAGTGTATTTTAATTGTAAAAGTTCAAAAGGTCATAAAATTGGGCCTAGGGAGCCAATTTGGTCATGGGGATGCTCGTTTTTGGACCCAGAGCCCCCACTTAACCCCTAAACCCACTTTTCCTAAGTTTTAAGTGATTATTTATCACTTAAGTGAAATTCTCTCTGAAAAAGGCAAAAAGTGAATAAAAAATTAGAAAAAGGGAAAATATGGAGAAAAAACACATCCCTAAATTAGTTTGGAACTTGTCCCAGACATGTTCCAGGTTTACTAAGGATGATGTTGGGAGCAGTTGGAGACCAAATCAAGATCAAATCGGCTTGATTCAATCAAATCAATGAGGGGGTGAATTTCTCCTTAGAGGGACATGTATCCATGAAAAAGCTCACCTATTGTTGTATAAGTGTCACAGAAAGAGGGGGGCTGTCCTACCTTGTGAGAGGTGGCGCCTACCACATCTAGTTCACTCTAGTTCGCCCCCAATCATCTCCAAAAGCTCCAACACTTGGCAAATTTTCCCCCCTTGGGGTTTGATCTCATTTTTTCTATTTAAGCGAGGCTTTCTTCCTCATTTGGACGGAAGCAACAAACTTTTGCTCTTGTAATGCTTTGTAGTTGTTTATGAATAAAAGCGAAGACTTTGGAGGTCCATTATTTGCAAGATCGTTTTTCATAGTGAATGCTTGTGCTTCATGAGGTTATATTAACTTAGTTTTGTTTCTTCATATGCAAAGTGTGGTATCATTTTTAGCTTAAGAAGGATATATTTAGCCCATACAGTAGGCATTTGAGGTTTTCAAGTTGCTTGCTTGTGTTTAATTAGCTACGACTGGAAAATAGCATGATGTAGTCGATAATACTAGTGCTCTTTTCATCTTAATTATGTTAGCACACTGGATTTGATCCCTTTTTGTTTGAGGTTTTATAGCTTTGCAGATCGCCACAAGTGAAAGAGAACTCGGAGCTCGGTTGCTTCCTCTTTCTCTTCACTTCCTCTTGTTTGAGATCCACTACTTCTTGTGCTGCAGGAACTCTTCATTTATCACTACATTCAAGCTGGAGCTTGAGATCCTTCTTTCTTCAAGCAAATTTTTCTCTCTTTCTCTTGGTTACTTTATTATTGCAAGTAAAATTAAATCTAAAGTGTTTATCATTCCTCTTAACTTGCATATGTTTAGATCTAAAATATTGCAAGTTTTCGTCTCTAAATACTAGATCCAAATCACTAGTTGCTTTCGTACTTAAAGGTCCCAATTTTTCCCATTTTTACAAGTACTTAAGTAATGTATTTTTTGTGTATTTTTAAAGCATTAACCCACTAACTTTGCTTCATTAGCTTGCTGGTTTTTAGCAGGTCGAAGGAAAAAGAGAGGGAGGTGCTGCTGAAAAATTGAGTTTTTTGCCATCCGGAGCACCCACGATCCATCTACCTTCCCTCTCCTCCATTCCTTTTCTTCCCAGCACCTGTAAAGTCTCTTCTGACCCATTTTTCAAGGGCCAAAAGAGGGTTTTCACTTTTAAGCATTATTGTAACTAACTTGATTAAAGAACAAGTGGGATTACGACTCCCACACTCCTCTTCCCCCATTCGGGGGAAGCCCGTATCTCAACTTCAAGTGGTGTGATTGTTTTATGTAGGTTAGTTTTAGTCATTCTAGATCAATAATGGTTTTTTTCAACTTTATAATTTATTTTAAAGTAACCAAATACTTACCCAACCTTGCTTTCCCAAATACGGCATCCAGGCCGGAAAGAGATTATTGGCTGTAGTAATTAGAAAAACTCATATTTTTGCATGTTTACTTTATTGCAACACAAGCACACAACCTGTCCTTGAAGGGATATATAGATTAGTACATTCGCTACTCATTAAATCGGAACAAACATTTGCCTCTATCGTGTATGCTCTACCCCTCGCGACTTAGTATGACACTTGGGGATATCAAAAGCGGTACCGTGGATTCATTAATGCCTCACATCTAATTAATCAATTCACATTAATAAAATTTACAACCCTCAAACATTACGAAAAAATCTAGCGTAACGAACCAGAGGAATAGTGGGCAAATTCTTAAAGGAAAGCGAGAACACCTGAAAGTGACCGTCAGGTCCCGTTAAGCTAAATCATTGTCGGTGTAGTGTTGAACACCCTCCCACGACTCCATCTAGCCCACATTTTCCTGTGTGGAGCCACTTTGCTCAGAATCCGGACATATTCCCAGTACCTCACAATATATGGGGAATCCCATTTCCCCTTAACTCACTCATAATTGAATAAGATTAAAACTGACCAAGTACACTGCAAAACATTTCTCATTTTCAGTAGCACTTATTATACTTTGACTCCATTTTGGAACTGATTTATATTGTATCAATCTTTTATTCCACTTCATTAAAATCTATTGTGAATGTCATTTTATGCTGTTGAGTTATATTATTTCAATTTTTGCAGTACTTGATTTAAGTATTAGTTAATTCTAAAACAACTCCTAACAACCTTTTCATCCATAACTAAATAAACTTCAAGAGCCTTAGAAACTCTTTCGTAGGGACTACCCCCCTTGGCTCCGTTAGGAGTGGCCTAAACAAAGGAGTCGGGATCGGGTGACAGTACCTGACTCGAGACTTTTCCCCAAGGGTGTTGATTTTTCTAAGCAACATCGAGAGCCATTCTCTTAAGAGAATGGGGCCACCTAGTCCGAGACCACGGTGAAGACTCAACCCAGTGTTGAGTGACCATTCTATTGAATGGTAGATATCTAGTATGGGACCATGATATAGACCCAGCTCTGCCCTGGGTAGACTCAACCCATTGTTGAGTGACCATTCTGTTGAATGGTAGACATCTGATCCGGGATCACGATGTGGACCAGTCTAGTACTGGTAGACTCAGCTTAGTTCTAAGTAGCCATTCTCTTAGAGAATGGAGGCACCTGGTCTGTTACCAGGAAAGCACTGTAAGCCCTAGACTGGGTCTAGGCATGTGTGGTACTCTGACCCTTGATCTATGGGCTTTGTGTACTTCTCCAAGGATTAGCTACCCTTGGTTAAGTTACCCTAGTACCAGATCTAGGTGTCACACAGAGTGTGAGATAAAAGCATTAGTAACTCTCTTGGTTTATGATGATGTACTTTTGAAATAAAAAAGAACCACAGGCAATGACCACAGGGGCACATAGAAAAAGGCTAACGTCAAAAGTCAAAAATACATAAGGACTTTTGGGCCACAAGAAAAGGGACCACAGGTGAAAGTCAAACTAAATAAAGACTTTTCGTAAAAGTAAAAAATACATAAAAGACCTTTTTGGTAAGAAGGTAAAAGTGAAATTAGGAAAAGAATAAAATATTATTATTTTATCTTCTAATTTTGGTCCACTTACAGGTGACTAAAGGCTATAAAAAAAGATCAAGTCTTCTCATTATCACACACACAATTTTGCTCTCACAGGTGAAGCTGCTATTACTGAAGATTCCATTGAAGACTGTTTTTATGTTTTTTATTCCAGCCAGGGCATCAACATTTCTCAGCTTACCCTACAGCTAGGGTATTTCGTTTTCCTTCATGAACAGCAGCCTCTTCATTTTTTTTCCACGGCAGCCTTCTATTTTTTCGGCAGAGCTCAGATCTCTTCTCAGCAATTTTGGGCAGGCCCTAATTTGTATTTTGGGTAGATCTGAAAATTATTTTTTGGGCAGATTGTTGTTTTGGACAGTCCTGATCTTTTCAATCAGATCTGGAAATTCCTAATTTGTATTTTGGGGCAGATATGAAAATTATTTTTTGGGCAGACTGTTGTTTTGGACAATCCTGATCTTTTCAGTCAGATCTGGAAATTCCTAATTTGTATTTTGGGCAGATTTGAAAATTATTTTTTGGGCAGACTATTGTTTTGGACAGTCCTGATCTTTTCAATCAGATCTGGAAATTCCTAATTTGTATTTTGGGCAAATCTAAAAAAAATTCTTTTGGGGAGACTGTTGTTTTGGACAGTCCTGGTCTTTTCAGTCAGATCTGGAAATTCTTAATTTGTATTTTGGGCAGATCTGAAAATTATTTTTTGGGCAGACTGTTGTTTTGGACAGTCTTGATCTTTTTAGGCAGATCTGGAAATTTCTAATTTTTATTTTGGGCAGATATGAAAATTATTTTTGGGCAAATTGTTGTTTTGGACAGTCCTGATCTTTTTCAATGAGATCTGGAAATTACTAATTTTTATTTTGGGCAGATCTGAAAATTATTTTTGGGCAGACTATTGTTTTGGACAGTCCTGATCTTTTCTAGTCAAATCTAGAAATTTCAGTTACTAGGATTTGAAACCCTTGCTCTGATTTTTATTGAGAAAATCTTACTGTAAATTGTGGTTTAACCCAGTTTGGGGTTTGAGGAACTTTTTGAAGAATTTCCTAAGTCATCTCATTTACGAGATGAGCTACTAATGTTTTTTGGGGTTTTTGTCCTTTGAAGGTTTCCCCAGTGAAAAACTCTTGTGTCCATTGTGTTGATGTGATGAATGTTATTTTACTGCACTTGTTATTTGTTTAAGTTAATCTGCAAATTTTTAAGTATTTTTGCTAATGCTAAAATTCAACAAAGGGCACACCAAGCATCTTGAAGATTTATGTTGCGTTCCCCCTAGGTGTGTGTAAGGCGGAAACACTACCCAATTGTTTTCATAGTGCTGGTTGGGATGGTGGAAGAACTGGACTTGAATAACACTTGGACACTCATGTACAATATGTAAAAGCTAAAAAGTCCCCAAAAATAAGAAGAACAACAGCAATAACCACAAGGATCAGATATTTCAGATGTTGCAATTCTTGTTCTGTTGACACAGAGGCTTTGTTTAATGTACTGTTGTTAATGAAAATACAATAGTTAAATCACTAGAAACCAAATCAAAACACATCATACAAAACCCTTGTTTTGAGTTGCAACTTGTACAGACTAAGATACAGATTCAGTATAACACGAAAAAAATTAAAAATGAATGGGAAAAATGATCATATTGTCCAATCATCAATGTCCTTTGTCAAAACTAAAGAAACGATACTAAAATCTGCACAGAAAGCCTGAGGTATGCCTAGCTATTCCCTATGTCTCCAAAATGTCCTTGACAGTTTGGCAACATTTTCGATGAGTCCAAACAATGATGGAGCAAAGGGTACGAGGTTTTTCTAGGTGGGACGCGTCCCTGTCAAACATAGATTTCTACCAAGAAAACATGTCTTTACTAAAATCAAGTTCTTCTGGTCCTTTTCCACTTTAAGCTCATCTTAGAGACTGGGCTAACTTAGGTTGCTCTACAGTGTCCATTTGATATATATGTCTTACTCTCTCTCCTGCCCCTGCCTGGGATTTTCAGTTACCTTTGGTAACAGGTGTGCTGACTAACACTACAACGAGGAATATCAACTTGAACTACCACATTAGGCAAGGAGGCGTTGACCCACAATCATGAGAAAGGAAATATGAACATGACCTCCTTTGGTTTAAATGAATTCAACACATTAGTCGGTGTTAAAGTTAGTGCAACTGCAAGACCCATTCTTAGAGAGGATGGTACCCTAGTCAATTAACTAGGACAGAGTAAGACCGTATAATGTACCCTAGGGCCCCTAGTAGTCTCCTGGGGTTCTTGGTCTGAGACCAAGCAGGTCCATGCCATGGCAAAGTCCCCAACATGTGGTTAGGGCCCCTATATGTCTCTAGGGTATTCTGGTTTGGGATAGACAGTTTCTTGGACATGAAGTCCACGTAGATTCTGCAGGTTGAGACAGAGACTTCCTGGTCTGGGACCAGGCAGATTCTTGGTCTGGGACCAAGCAATTCCTGCAGGAGCAACCCTAGTCAGTTAACCAAGTGAATCTTGGTCAAGTTGACCAAGATGATGTCCCCTCTCCTAATCGGTTATCGCTAGGTTGTTTCTCAAGGGACTGGCCACCCCTTGATGATGTCACTAGCACCTAACCCTTAGGAGAAGTATTGAGGACCAAATGATCGTACCATCCAGTTTGGATCTTCCCCTTATACAATGATGATAAAATATATGAAACAGTGTACCTTGAGAGAGAAATGATTGAAGTCTTTGGTCTTGCTGGTCCTATAGGTAAAAAGAGTCGTTTGTCCACCTTTGTGGTTCACCTTGATCTTGTGGGTATGTGGGTTGTCTTATTGTGACCCCGTTTGGTTGACTCGTGGTCTTTTATCATACTTGCACTCTTATTGTATGTACCCTTGTTATGTTGACTTCTACCTTATGGTTTTTATTTTTGTTTATTGGTACACTAACCTAACTTATTTTTACTTTATGGTTGGACCATTTACTTTATGGTTTTATTATAAAACCATTGGAATTGTTTATGGTCTTATTATAAAACCATTGGACCATTTACCTTATGATTTTATTATAAAACCATGAAACATTTACTTCATGGTTTTATTTTACCATTGGACCATTTTTATTATCACACTTTCAACCACTTTATTTTTATAATTTTACTTTTGTACCTTTTTATATATTTTTATCCTTGGACCTTTAGTTCCCTAATTTAAGGTTTGTTAAGCTTATAAATTTAAAGGTCTTGATTTAATCGTGTATTCGGATCCGATTCCTTGTCTGACTCCTTCACTTAGCGTGACTAGGTTCTCCGCTCCAGTGTGACTGGTTCTTCCATTAGCGTGACTGGTGCATGATTGGGTTATTCCTCACTCAACATGACCAACTGCTCCACGCGTTCTCCCCTGATGTCTGCTACTCCACGTGATGTTGCTTCACATGACTGTACTCTGCTTAGTGTGAACCCTCTGCCAATTGCTCCCGGTATCCTCCTTTGCACCAGTGTGACTGTGTCACTGCTCTGCGTGACCACTCTCCCTAGCAGCGTGCCAGCTCTCATCCGCGTGATTGTTTCTCATCCACGTGACTGCTAACAGCATGAATGTTCCTCATCCGCGTGACTGTAGCATACTTCAGCTTTCTCTGCAACATGACCATGTGTTGTTTCTCAGTGTGACTGTGTGTGTCACTGCTCCGCTTGACAGAGTGTCATCTTCCTAGCATGACTGTGACTTTCTACCCTTCTGTGTGAGTGTATACTACTGCTCCGCGTGACTGGGATTCTCTCTTTCTGCGTGATTGTATCTTCCTTTGCAGCGTGACCGCGTCTCTCCTCCGCCAGCTTGACCATGTGCATCTTCTCTGCTGAGCTTGACTCTGTGTTTCTATGCTGAGCTTGATTGAGGGTTTCTCTGCTAGCATGACTATGAGAAAGCATGACTCTGTAAAAGTATGATTGTGTGTCTCTGCACAACATGACTGTATCCTTACCCAGCGTGACTGTGTGTCCTTTGTTAGTGTGATTGGACTGGGTATGACTGTGCTGCTAAAGTCTGAGTATTTGATTGAACTATCTCTTCTTGTTGACTTAGAGTCTGGGGTTAGTATGCTTCTGCTTTAAACCTCTTAAGCTCTCTCTCTGTCATGTCCCCAATTTTAGCCTAAGGAAAATAGACCAAGGTCACCTAAGAAGAATTTAGAAAATTATTAATGGTGACAAATAAGGAGAAAATAATTATTGGCCAAGGGGAAGTAATAATTACCCAGTGCATGGTTTCTACTGTTCTATAGTATTTTTCTATGGTATGGGAAAAAGGTCGATAATAGAACATGGTTTTCATTGGCCCATGGTATTGGAGACTTTTTGAGGATAAAAGGCGGTAGAGGCAAAGGGAAAAGGCATGCTTGAATATTTGGAGATTTGTTCTTGAAACCATCTAGGGGTTAGCCTAGAGTTTTCGTTTGGGGTTGGCAAACTCCATCCATCCATTTTGGTCTAGTTTCGGTGGTGTGACGGACCCACCCTAGCTGGACAAAGGGGGAGGATCCATTCAGGGTCTTCATTGGAGCTTCATCATCCGGGTTGGCATCACCTTTCAGGTTCTTGTTGGATGTATTTTGGTAGCTGATATCACAGCCATAGTTATTGTACTGTTTACTCTTTGTTAGTAATAATAAAGGTGCCAATATTATCTCGCCATTGTGATGTGTTATGGAATGTGTCAAAGTGTTTGATGAAATGTCTATGAGAATACATGTTGCCAGTAAAAGTTATAAATCAATGTAAAATTGATTAATGTTGGTAATTTCATAGATTTTGTGATCATCCCGGATCTGGGATATTACAGTGGTATCAGAGCTGGTTTTCCTGCCAACCTGAGGGAAAAATCAGGACGGTAAATCTACTCAAGATTTCCACTCGAGCTCCATTGGAAATTAATCTTCAGTTTGCAGCAGAAATACTGGTTTGGGGTGAAGTTCTTGAGGACCTAAATCATTCCGTACTTCATCTATAGCTTTCGTTACACGCTCAATGAAGAAATCTTTTGAAACCCCTACATAACTAAGCACTGCAATCAAAGTTCGTGAAAGGGATACTGTGTTTGGCTTATAACTAGTTCTACAAATTTCCAAAGACCATTAAGAAAAGCAGACATTGGATCAACAAAGGAGATCAGTCGGGATGAGCATCTTTCTTGAGCGACAAATTCCATTGAGAAAGGCCGAATTCATCTAGAGGAGGGCCGTCGGCATTATGAAGAGATCCAGGTTGTTAGAACAGGGCCGAATCATAAGTTTTGGAACCCGATCTTGGTGCGATTTCAGTCGGATGGGCCGAGTTACCACTCGTGAAGGGCCACCGCGTTTGTGAAGATCGTAGGGACTGTTGAGGCCGATTGCTCTCGTGCTGCAGATCATGAGTTAGGAGGGAGCCGTAAGGCTTCTATTGAAACAACATATTGTCATCTAGAGGCCGTGTTGATTGAGCGTGGAGTCCGAGTTAAAAACCCCAAAATTGAATTGTTGTGGTTTAAGGAGGTCGATTTAGTGGCTGCCTGTGTGTTGGGGAGACATTCACCTTGCATATGAACTGCTGAAGGAGGGCGCACCAATCATCTTAAAGAGGAAGAGTGAACACTTATTTTTATCTCAGTTGAGTTCACGCTGCTACAGGAATCACATTCATTTATAGTGCTGCGTTTTGGAATGAGCCAGAACTGTCATTGATTGGGAAAAACGCCCTAACTCTCTCAATATTCCTTTGGTCTGATGCTATGCACATCCCGTGTAGAAGAGAGGGAAGAATGTTCTTGTTTGGACAGAATGGGAGTGGTTTAGTGGTTTAACTCAGCTGCTACAATTTCACCAATATGAAGGTCATCTACAATGCTCTTGCCAGTCAATCAGTGCATGGGGTCTCTTCTATCAGTCCCAGGTCTATGATATTTACATTCTCTGTCGGAAATAATTTCTCTTAGTATGGATTGGAATGTTTTTCAAATCTCAGTCACATTACATTAGGCTTGAAACTCAGCGAGTTAAAGCAAATTGGAAAACAAGTAGTTTCACAGGTCGTTCCAGCGGTAAGAGCCATGTCTTATCCAGATTCAGAGTATGAGCAGTATGAGGAAGAGTATTCTTCCTATGCCTCAGAGGTAAATGGTTTTAAACTATATGATGGCAGCTATGTGGATGAGGAACCCTCTTACAGTATCTCTACCCAATTCACACTTAGAGATAATGATGATGGTTACTCTTGTGACCACTTGTACAATGAATGCGCAGACAGAGGGACCACACCACCAAGGGAAGATCCTTTGAAAGAAATAGCATGGTGGAGGGAAACATGCAAAACCTTGCCCCAACAGTATCAAGCATATGCTGTTACGATGAAGTCATACTCAGAAGTTTCTTTTGAATTTTTTGTGAATGCTTTGTTTGGGTATAAGCCTAAGGATGAAGATATGGAGTTAGTGAAGAAAGGTCTATGCCCTTCTTGCAAGAGACCTTGGAGAGAAAATCATATATGTTTGGACGAGCGAAATGAGGAGACTACCACCAGTCCTGGGAAGGATAAGATCACAATCCTTACTGATGATGGTTATCAGCATAATGAAGCCATCACTTGTTCTATTGAGAGTCAACCAGAGGCATCTCTCACTGAGAACATGGATCAAATAGCATCTACTGATGGATGCTATAATGGAGAGGTACCTACTGATGGGTGCCATGGAGAGACATTTACTGTTGAATGCCCATTCCTATATGTTGGTGACATAAAGATTCCACTTGATGAGACTACTGCAAGTACAAGTTCCCACGAGTCTGAAAAAGATGAAGATTTTGCAGTAGAGGAAGAGGACCTAGGATCAATCTCACCATCACCACATAAGCTTCACGAGGCTGATCGTGTATTAGAGGAAGAGAAGGCTTCTTTTCATGAGCTTTCCCATTTTAAAGGGTCACTCAAGATGAATGACAAGAAGATTCAAGAGGCCCTAGACATTCTCCAAGTTACTAGCACACTTGTGTCCCAATTGGCTTGGAGAGATGATTCCATGGAGGCACAAACTTCCAATGGAGTCATAGAGAAGATCCAGAAAGCAACATCAACAACTAAAGGTAATCTCATGTATTTGCTTTTTGATAGAAGTCATTTGATTGAGCTTGCTGAAATATTACATGAAGCCTCCATAAGAGATAATGAGGAAATTTGCAAGCTCAAACATGAATTGAATTCCACCCAAGATTGTCTGAAGGATGCTCAAGAAGCACTTCAAGAATCTAAGATCCAAAATGAGCAACTTCTTGAGGAGTTGCAAAGTTCACGGTCTCCCACCTATGTTTCTGATTTTTGTATGGATGATAGTGGAGAGATTCCTCATGGTGTGGTGAACCATGAGATTCAAACTGATTTGCAGATGTTTGAAGGGTGGAAAGATGAGCAAGTTGAATGCCAAACGCTTGCCATGGATGAAGAAGAACACGAGTTGTCTCATAGTGCAAGTCTCGCACTTGTGGAAGAGGCACATGATCCTATGCACATGGAGTCAGCCTTGAGGAGAGGATTCCAATTTCTTGACTTAGAGGATGAGTTGGTGCATTACACTTCATCCTACACTGTTACTTCTTTCAGTTTTCATCCCAGTGAAGTTTGGGTGAAGGGATTCTTTCTGTTAGTGCCACATGAGGAGTATGAGACTCCTACCCTTCATGATGATCCTATGATATGTGCACCAATTCCTTTTGAGCAGCATTTACATCCATTGTTTTGTATCACTTCTACTCATGGATACACTTCCTTGAGCCACTTGGAGGCTCCTTCTTTGATTGATGGAGGTTCTTCATCCATTGCTTGGATAAGAGAACACATGATGAGACATCTTGATATATCTTATTCTTTCTTGTAGCATTATGAGACATGGGATCCTCACCTATGTTACTGGATTAGATCTGATTGGTATCTTCATGATTGTGTGCTTTTGACACATGATGATTTTCTTGATTGGAGGTGCAAGCTTCTTGAGTGCTCTTTGATGGATGATCACTTCAGCCACATTGGGAGTGGCATATCTTTGTATCATTTCACTATGTTTCATTATGATGTATCTATATTAGTGATTATGATGTATGGGAGAATGCATAGTAAAACTTGGGATCCTGGCACCCCTCCTACTTTGATGTATTGTTTTGGGAGACCTTGTGCATGGTAGAGATGCACAAGCATTTGGACTTGGGCAGCCCACATTCTAATTTCTATGTACTCACACTATGTATTGATGGGGTGTGCAAGTGTTGGGTCCTTGGCATCCCATACTTGCGGGACTTGTTCTTGATGACATTTTACACTAGGAGAGTGAGCAAGCAATGGAACCCAAGCATTGTTGATTATGGGAAGCTCATTGGGAACACATTGTGGTTGGTTGGCTTGAGGAAACACACCTCGTCTCTTCTCCATGGGTTCATCTTTGCAGCAGTTCGTTATGGTTTCCTGCATGCTTTTGGATGGGCTTATGTTTTTCTTACAGGGTGTCATGATGACTTTCATGTGCTTCTAATGCATTGCATAGGAGGATATATATTGCACCTTGCATTTCTGAGGATCATTTGGGATCCTGGTATCATTGGTACTTAGTCTTCACATTAAGTGCATGGTTGATGGTGGAAGATTGATGATGTGATGGTATTTCCCTATGGTTTCTTCATTGCTTGAGGACAAGCATATTTGGGAAGGGAGGACTGTCATGTCCCCAATTTTAGCCTAAGGAAAATAGACCAAGGTCACCTAAGAAGAATTTAGAAAATTATTAATGGTGACAAATAAGGAGAAAATAATTATTGGCCAAGGAGAAGTAATAATTACCCAGTGCATGGTTTCTACTGTTCTATAGTATTTTTCTATGGTATGGGCAAAAGGTCGATAATAGAACATGGTTTTCATTGGCCCATGGTATTTACCCATGGTATTGGAGACTTTTCGAGGATAAAAGGCGGCAGAGGCAAAGGGAAAAGGCATGCTTGAATATTTGGAGATTTGTTCTTGAAACCATCTAGGGGTTAGCCTAGAGTTTTCGTTTGGGGTTGGCAAACTCCATCCATCCATTTTGGTCTAGTTTCGGTGGTGTGACGGACCCACCCTAGCTGGACAAAGGGGGAGGATCCATTCAGGGTCTTCATTGGAGCTTCATCATCCGGGTTGGCATCACCTTTCAGGTTCTTGTTGGATGTATTTTGGTAGCTGATATCACAGCCATAGTTATTGTATTGTTTACTCTTTGTTAGTAATAATAAAGGTGCCAATATTATCTCGCCATTGTGATGTGTTATGGAATGTGTCAAAGTGTTTGATGAAATGTCTATGAGAATACATGTTGCCGGTAAAAGTTATAAATCAATGTAAAATTGATTAATGTTGGTAATTTCATAGATTTTGTGATCATCCCGGATCTGGGATATTACACTCTCAAGGTATGTCATTTGTTTACCCAGTTGACTTGTCCCTTCATTCACAAGATCAAACCCAAAAGTATCTGAGTATAAGACTGATTCAAAATAATGGTTATGATTCTTTACTGCTAATATCTCCTGAACATTATTTTATCATTTTGTTACTATACATGGCATTTGACGAATCACCTCGAGGACCAACTTTAACACACTGACCAATGGTGTTAAAGTTGAAAGAGATGAAAATTATGTGTGATTTTATTGTAGTTTAAATTGATTGGAGCAGTACAATTCTGGATCTTGTTTTATATTTCTGTTCATGCATTAAAGTTTATTTCTTATGTTAAAACTATCCTAACCCTAAAACTTTAACAGTCAGCAATGAGATGGTAGTTTTAAAACGCTACCGAAAACACAATTTTGTTAAAGTCTACTATTATTCACTACTGTGATTGAATATGATGACTAGAAATTCTCATTTCAGTCTACTGGTAAGGTTTAAGACATATCCCAAGAATATAGAAATCCATAAAAATTGGAAGGCTGATGCTTGTAAAAAACTCACCAGGGCAGTGTCATGAAGCATCTGGCTAATTTGTGAGACATTTGAAAAGGGACCGAATGGATGACAACCAGTCGCCCATAGCCAGTTTGAAATCGGCCTTTGATGTATATGGGAAGCTTTTTCATATGGTGCGGCCAACCCACCAACAACTGATGCTAATCCAGCTAGAATGTGGCGCTGTGCTAGTAATGGAACAGCATATCTTCTTTCAGTTTCTGAGACATAACTGTACAAAAAACAAGAATCCATTGTCAATTGCAAATTTCTTGGTGGCATTGCCACTTCTTGAAGTTGAAACCAATTAACAGCAATACGCCATTACAAAATGATTCATTAACCAAATAAGCATACAAGTTTGCAAATTATTTACAGTGTAGTTGATTCCATCAAGAAGTGAAGCTATATGTAACCACACATTGTTACTGCATGGAAAATCAGCTTTGCAGATCAATTCCAACTTTTAATTCAAGTTCCCATAAAAGAGTTAAAACAACCAACAAAACACAGATGCTAATACAAAACACCGGCTCTGGAAAATCTTTGGAGTCCCGGTAATTTCTCATTATACTAGTTCTACAAAAGAAATGAGTATAGGTCAATAAATTATACATTTGTGATGGGCTAGAAAGAGAGGTCATGACCAACTAGCTCTAATCTTGGAAAAGAACTAAAAAACCAATGAAGTCCCTATAAAATATATATAAGACAATTGGAAACATCACGATTCATGATACATTCCTGAAAAAAGCATGAACATCACAAAAGAAACGATAGAAGAGCTGGACAACTTTTGAGACCAGAACTCTGTATTACAAATTAAATATTTGATCCAGATTGATCAACAGAGGACAATGCTGATCATATGGTCTTCTGAGGTAAGAAACTGTTGGTCAGCCCACATGAAAATAGTTAAGTTGGTATGGAAAACGTTGTCCTGCAGAGGGGTTTGACATTAAAAATGACTATAGAAGGGTACAAGATGGATTACTTGACAATAACAACTAGCAATTTGCTTGTATGGATTTATATGTATCCCCATTTTCAGTAGACCACTATCTCCAAAGATGGTCCACCAAACTGTACCTTTAACTTAATGATCAATGACATAGCTTGCATACACTAGTACGCTAGCATCAAATTTTCTGCTATCTTAAATTGAACAGAAATGTACCAAGTAGAGAAGCACCAAACAGAACCCTACAGTGGACCAAATGACACTGAACTTGCTCTAGGAAAAAGCAAAATTGCTATGTTGCACCAAGGTTTGATGACCAGGGGAGACGCGTTTCCTGTACAAGAGGGGAAGAGGCCAAATCTCACGGGATGCATCATGCAGCTAATAAAAGATTGAAAAAATATATAGATAAAGATAAAGATTGAAATATACAAAAGACAAACAATGAAACTGTTCAATATCCAGCAAAGATTATCATATTAAACAATTCCATATATAAGATATACCAATACCATTTCATGATTTTATAAACAGTAAACTTTGATCTTTTTATTGATAATAAAACAGGTTCATAGTCCAAAATAGGAAGATGACATACTAAATAGTCTAAATCCTTATACTTATACAATAAATATTTTAAATTTATGGATTAGGATCTTCTGTTTCTAGGCTCCAGAATGCTTGAACCTCAGAAGGTTCCACTGCATCATCATCATTGACATTCTTCTTTCCTCATCAGATTAATTGTATGACTTTGCAGGTTAGGTGTTCCCCTAAGGATCTAAGCAAGTGTGACGCAAATTTCATGTCATTCAAACATATTATCTAGCCATCTTCATATCATGTCATTTCACTAGCCATGTCACCCATTCCCATCATGTCCCCATTTCGCAATTAATGAATTATATGTCATGTTCTAAGGTCTCTACATATTACTCCTACGTATGGTGCCTAAGTCAAAGTGCTCTAACAGAAGTGAAGCAAAATGATAAATCCAACCAATGCCCCCTTGCAAAAAATCCAGGTTCTCTATGTCCAAGGTTATAAAAGTTAAATCTAAAGCAAAGGGACTAAGCCAAAAAAGGCTAAAAAAATAAAAAGAAAGAAAAAAAAAAGGGATCACAAAACCAATGCGCAAAGAAAGGGTAACTCAAGAAACATGATTGCCTTCAAGGTGTTGACCACCAAAACCAACTAGGTCGACAACGATGTACCATGCACATGTTTGATGTGCCTTGAAGATAAGAATGAAGTACTTAATGATTATATCAAGCGAGGCAGCTCTTATTCTCTTCTTCTCTCAATGAAATTTCGACACCCCTGCGGGGGATTTTGTAAGGATATGCCAGCATGAAGGTCTAGTTTTTTGCAACTTAATCACCTAAGACTTAGTCATCAGGGAAGTCCTTTTATCGAGTGTTTTTTCACTTGGATAATTAAAATTTCTTTTTAGAGATTTTAATTATTTGAGTTTTTCACTTAAAAATACCTCCAAGGTGGTGAAAGGAAATGTCACAAGGTTCGGGTTCGTTTTCGGGTTCAGCGACCTTTAAGTTCGATTCGGGTTCGAATTTTTGATGAGGTTCGACATTAGGTTCGTGTATATATATATATATATATATATATATCATAAAATATTTTTACTATACTATTATTTTCTATATCTATACATGTTATTAATATATTATGAATTAAAATATGAAATATTAAAAAATAAACATCAAAATGACATGATCAATACATATATTAGTATGACTCATGAGTAACATATCTATAATAATATATATTAATATACATGCTAATAACATAAAATATTTAATAAAAATAAACATAAAAAATGATCAATACATAAATTAGTATCATTCATGCGTAACTTAATTTAAATAAAACCCAAACATCAATCATCATAAAATCGTGGGTTGTGACAGTCTAGAAGCGTCGTGGCTCTACGTCCTCTGCCTCGAGCCGCCTCTTGGTAGCAACTAGCGACTAGCCGTAGGCTCGTAACCCTCAATCAAATCTTCACATAGTGGGCACACAACTCTCAGTCAATCTACAGATTTACAATTACCAATTTGATCAACACTTGTGCTACGAGACAGAATGGGTATTTGCATTCTGTCGCCTTCAACTCTCGCAAACACCCTGAAGAAAAAATTCTAAAAAAGGTGAATGAGGTGCCTTCACTCATGGTGGCTACAGCCTATACCTCACACCATCACGGATTACCTGGTGGATATGTTGTCGCTGAATCACAGGTTAGAAAACTGGCATAAACAACACGTTGGTAGTGTGCCAAACCCTAGCCGAAAAGTACAAAAAAACCATCGAAAACGAGCCCAAACTGGTTGAAAATGAGTGCGAACTGGTTGTTGCTTCGGTCCGGTTTGAAGTTGGGAAATCAGGTTCGCCGAACCTAAACGGATTTTTTTAATTTTTTTAGGTTCGCCGAACTTCGAACCTGGAGGTTTAGGTTCAGCGAACCCTGTGACATAGGTGAAAGGTGCTCTAGTGATCAAGTCCATGGGGTGATTGGGGCCTAGGAATGTTCTATATTACCATGCTAGACATTATCCAGAGTCTTGCGGAATTTCATTAAGTTTTGCATAGGGTTTTTTAATTTTTGGTCATTAAAATTTGTCACTCAGGACAATTTGTTGTAATGTAAAAGAGGGTTACTTGGTCATTTTTAATGTTGTATAGGGGTATGGGTACTCAAGACAAATGGCATGAGACCCCCTACACCCTTGGGCCAAGTTTGAAGTCATTCGGACAAGTATTACTATGGTTTTGATCGCTTTTTCCTAGGTCAGTCATGGAAATCAGGAAATTGGGCATTTAATTAGAGATCCAAATTTTGGAAAAGTGACTATAGTCACTTGGGGTGGCCAAGTAAAGGTTCGAATTTATATTAGGTTCCTATGATAAATTTAAGACCGAAAGGGGGGGGGCGCCAAGCAAGCATGTAACAAGTTTTGAGTTGCCCACTCTAGGGGGTGCCCCTTTCTCTCTTTGATTGGTTGGGTGAGCTAAAGTCAATGGAAGAAGCCCCACTATGGTGGTTTCCTCTCCATTTGACATAGCAATAAGGTTAAAAGCATTAAAAGGAGGGTTTTTATCCCCATATTTGAGATCTCAAACCATGGTTTTTCCCTCCTTGAGCAAATTCGCCCCCCTCTCTTGGGCCTCTTCTCTCTCTCTTGTGACATTTGTCTAGCATGCAAAGAGCCTCTCTCTTTCATTTTTCCTATTTAAGGAGGGCATTCCTGCTCATTTGGGTTAGATTCACTTAGGCTCTTGCTTCATTTTGCCCATGCTCTCTCTCTCTCTCTCTCTCTCTCTCTCTCTCTCTCTCTCTCCCATTGCTCCCATTCTTGCTCTCTTGCTCCATTCTCGTCCAAGAGGAGCCATTGTAATTTCAAATTTGGACGATAATAGAAGAAATCTTTGGAGGAAGTATTGTCCATGCATTGTGATTGAGGTGATCTTGTTCCATTCTTGGTTTGTTTTGTATTTGGGATCTCGAGCAAAGTTTTTTGCTTGAGAATAGTATTGTAATAGTTTTGTTACATGCTATGTGGGTTGTTTGCTTAGAATTTGGGAAGTTAAAGTATTTCTAGCTTGAATATTTTGCTTCTCAAGTCTTTGTGGATTCCCCACTCTATTTGCATTGTTGAGCTAATTTTGTTACAGGTTTCCCAAGTTTGAAGAGTGGGATTCTCGGGTGGGATACCCCATTGTCCAACAAGTTTCAAAAAGGATTTGGCATCTTTACTAACATTCTTATTCTTATTGTGGCTCTTAAATATTTCATTATGCACTCAAATATTATCATTTTTCAAGTTTTTACATGCTAGTTTTACCTTAGAAAATATTTTGATTTTTGCATAAAAAATTGAGTCTATTTAAAACTCATTTCTATCACTTTTGTGCTATAATAGCTTGTTGTTTTGTGCAGGTTTCTGATCTCACGAGAGGAGGGAATGCTCAAGTTCAACCACTAGCAAGCACCAACAACACCCAAGAGGGTCTACTTCAAGTCCCTCGCAAAAAACGGTTAAAAAATCACTCTTTCTCTCTCATTTCTTAATAAATATTAGTGTTGAAAACTACATCTTTGTAACAAGCCCAATAGAGTCTCTTGGGCTTGAGTTTGTTGTGCTTCATTTCGAGTTTTCAGTACTTAGTGATTTTGGTTTCGGTGGCATGTAAGTGAAGTGGCTCTGCCCATCCTTGCATGACCTTGTAAGTTGCTTAAATTTAGATTAGTTTACTTCGTTGTTTGTTTTCTATTTTCCCGCACCTCACAAGTGAAGTGGCTCTGCCCATCCATGTGAAATCGCATTGGCTAGCATTTTTATTTCAAGTATTTGCTTATTTCATTTTGCACGCACCTCACAAGTGAAGTGGCTATGCCCATCCATGTGAAATCGCGTTGGCTAGCATTTCTATTTCAAGTACTTGCTTATTTTCCTTTGCCCGCACCTCACAATTGAGTAGGCTCTGCCTTCGTTGTGATATCACGTTGGGCTTGTTTTGTTTAATTTTTGCTTTAAGGATAAAATTTACCGTAAGCCTCGTTTTTGCCCTGTATCCTCTCCCCCCGCCAATTCAACCAATCTAGGGTGACGAGAAAGGGCAAAGATATGTGTCGGCTAGTTCAATGTGCACCCAGATAAGTATCTTCATTAGAAAGGAGAAAAAGAGGGTTGACCTATGGAGCTAGTGGGATAGAGGCCGTAGGGGGCTTCATGGCACTTTGTGTCGTCCAGTTGAGCACCCAGCAAGTTTCAAGTTTGACCCGTGGAGCTAGGTGGGAACCTTGTGTTCCCATGTTGAGCACCTGGCATTCTCTCTCTAATCGAAGGAGATAGTCTCTTGGGGTAGAGATCCAGAATAGTTCATTTCATTGCAACAAACACCTTAATTCCCTAAGTCAAAGAGAGACATAAAATGTACTAAAATTTACAGGACCACTTGCATAACATTGTTACAATCGTTTACATTTCTCTACTTTGTAAGCACATTATTTTAACTTGTTCATTTACTGGAAGTCATCATGTTCTTGTATAGTTGTTAAAGTAAATGTGTTGATGCTTTAGGAAAATTATTTGAAGTTGATTATTGTGACTCCACAGCCTGAGTAAAGACGACACTAGTGATTTTGATTATTTGATTGTTTCTCTCTCACATACATTACTGGTTGATTGTTAAAGGGTTTGCTTGACATTGAAATATTTGCATCTGTTATCCACTAATTTTGCACTTAGTGGATTTTTCGGTGAGCCGCCAGAGCATTGAACAAGTACACTTGTTCGTGATCAGAATTCAGAAGTCCGACAGCCTTTTCCTGGGGTCTATTTGGAACTTCTTGTAAAACACATATTCATACCCCTTGGGGATATTGTAAAAAATGTCCTAGCATTTAATTTTTTATAAAAGGCTCGGCTTTTCGGACTTGGGCATTAAGCTGACTAGCCCAGAGTGTTTTTTCCCTTGGTTATTATTAGCTATTGAACAAACGACCAATAATTTCTGAGTTTTTCACTCGCTCCTCCAAAGCTGGGGTAGTTGTCTTGTTGTTTCGGCCTTGGGAGGTTATTAGAGCCTTCGTGTCAATATTTTTTGTCATGCTAGGCATTCCGATTGAGTCGTATGAACATGTACTAGGTCCCCCTAGAGTTTCGTTGGATTTCGAGAGAAATAATTTTTTTCGTTTTTTAAGCCATTTTTTAATGGTTTAAATGGAAAATTTCAAAATGTAATAAAAGTGTGATCCGGAGTCCGTTTTCGGCATGGTTGGGCTCATTTTCAAGCCTGGAGCAACATCTTTACCCCAGGGGCCACTTTCACCATCACTTGGTCAGCCAGAGCACCCCATAAGGCAGTATTCGGCTAATTGAGCACCAGAATAACATTTTAATGCTAAAGGTGGACATAATACACCAAAGTCAAAATAGTAGAAAAGTCAAAAGTCATTATTTTTTAAGTGGAAAGTGACTTGGCATGATGTCACTATGAGTAATGCGTTCCTTTCAAGTGAAATGGCACTTAATACTTTGGTTTAAGATTGGAGTTGGATTAATATGAAAAGAGGGTGACGTGAGTAAGTGGATCCCATGCTAGCATAAAATGGTGAGTGGGATTAGTGGGGGGGCATCCACTTAAACCAATAAAATATGAACATTAAACCATATTATTAATGTATGGCATGTTATGTGGTCACGATTTAAATCAAGGAGAGTTCACGTGAAGATATGGTTACGTTTTATTTTATTAAGAGGTGATGTGAAATAAAAGCACCCACGCTAGCTCATGAGCATGGTTGTGCTAACTTGACGAGTGGACCCCTCTCCACGTGAAGCTTAAACCATTACATATGTTTCCAATGTTTTAAACCATGCATGAGAGCTCACGATTGGCTGCAAATGGTTTCAAGTAGTGACGTCAATCTAATCTTGGAGCTCACGCCAGGCAGTTGTACGTCGCATGAGATCACGGATAGTAAAGCGTAGAATGGCTGGTTTGGTGGGGCAATTACCTTGATTCGTGGCCACCTCATGGGCTCGGCTCCTTTCAGTCGTAAGTTATCTTTACTTCAACTTAGTCTTCAGCTTAGTTCAAGCTGAGCTTAACTCCGGATTGATCTCTGGTTCGTTAAAAGCCCCTAGGGCTTGGTTTTTTGTATAAAGAGAGGTGCTTTGCACTCTCTAAAGGTGGAACTTTTGTGGTAGAGTTACTCTGAGGAAATTGTATCAAGCATTTGCTTTGAATTGTTAATAAAGATATTCGACTTTGGAGGTCTATGAGCTTTTGAATGTGGTGAACTCCTCATGGTTGAGGTGATATTGTCTCTAACTCCTCTATTTCAATACTTGTATATGATTGATTAATTTGCTAGCTCAAGAAGGCCATTGTTGGCACGGTAGAATTGCCATTTGTTGTCTCAATTTGGTTATTTATGCAAAGCAAATAAATATCTAGATGGACATGAGTAGTTAGTAATACGAAATGTTGATCTTGATTTGATTTTCCTAGCATACTAGCATATAATTTTGATCTCACTTCTTGTATTGAGCTTTGTGTGTTATCAGGCTTCACAGATTGTAGAAGGGTGTGAGCTCAGTTGCTTCTATCCCATGCTTCAAAACAACCATTTTGAGTTTAACACTTTGTGATTGCAGAACCTACAGGATTCGTCATCTTTTGCTACAAAAAGAAAGCTGGGAGTATCTTTCTCTCTCTTGTGTTCCATCCACAAGATAAAATTACTTTGGTTACCGGTTACTTTAGGAAGCCCAAGTTCCATTTTTCCATCCTTTGGCTTCCCCTCTCTTGCCTTGTTTGGCTTGCTCATCTTCTTCTCTTTTTGTTGCCCTCTTTTCCCCCTTCCTTCACTAGTTTGCAGCCCTCTTTTACCCCTTTTGCAGCCCTCTTTTGCCTTTTGTTTCAGCCCTCTTTTTGCCTTTTTTCTCCTCCGTCTCGCAGCTTCTTCTTCTATTTTCTCTCCTTCATTTTCACTGTAGAAGTTTACTTTCTTTTTTAATGTTAGTTTGTAGATTTGTTTCATTTTATTTTTGACTAACAATTCAGTGTTAAAAGCTCTTATTTTCAGGAAAATCAAGAAAAGCCCAAAGGCTAAAAGCAAGCAAAGAGCAAAAAAAAACAAAAACACCTCCCTCTTCTCTCTTTCCCTTTCTCACCTTGCTCATTCAATAAGAGGCAAAAACATCAAAAAAACAATGTAAAAAGTTAATAAAAAACAAGTGGGATAAAGGCTCCCACAACCCTCTTCCCCCATTTGGGGGAAGCTTGTATCGTCCATTTTCATGTTTGCATGCTTGTAGAGTAAATGCTTAGAATAGAATAGGGAAAGATAGTTTCATTTCTGAGAAGTTTTGCTTTCATAAAAGTTAGAAAAGAAAAGTTTCTTGTTTCTTTTACTTAGTTTTAACTTAGTTTCTGCTTCCGTTTGATATAATTTTGCAAAAAGTAAAAAGAACTAAAATCTCTTGAATCTCACCATAAGGTGGATCAAGAGTGCTCTCTATCAGAGAGTTTATTTGCTTTCATTTTATTTCATGTACTTTTGTTTTTTATAATTCATTAACTTAATTCTAAGTCTCTTGAACTTGCCGGAATCCAAGTCAAGAGCACCTCCTATCGGAGAGCATATTAGTTGTTTGCATCATCCTTGCATTTAGGCATATAGAATAGCTAAGACTCTTGAACTTTTGTCATAAGACAAAGTCAAGAGCGCTCTCTGTCGGAGGGTTTAATTAATTCTTCTAATAAAATTTGCAACCCACATTCCCCTCTAATTAATTTACTTCGTTGCTTTCCCTAACCTGGTATGCTCTGTCGACTTTCATAGTTGGGCTCGTACTCAGAACGGTGAACGGACTTGTTAATTTCGCAAATAACAACATAATCAAATTTTACCCCATAACCAACGCACCGGCGTTGTAGAAAGCATTCAAAGTCAATTCTCAGTAAGGGCGCCGAAACTCCCCGTTGTCTTAGAGTCTTGGCTAGCTGGTCAATCCACTGGAAACCAGCCTGGGATACTGGACGGGCCGACATGTCTAGAACGGAATAACTTCGAACGCTTTCCCGGTTGGTCTTTGATACCTTTGACAAGCCATAATAAACAAGACCATTAAAAATCTTTAACATAAACCAAGAGCAATAGCAGGACACTTTCACCAGCACTATTACAAGACTTGTACTTTCATTATTTTTCAAGCATCTCAGAAATTTGACTCCATAAGGCACTAGTTTGTCATTTCATGCATCATTATTAATCTGGACCATTTGTCCTTTGGTTTATAAAATCTTTATCTGTGAATGCTAGTTTATTTCACAAGTTCTCGTCATATTGTTCATCTTTTAATCTGGTGTAGCAACGTGGATTGCTTTTCTTCTTATATTGATTTTTCAGTTATTAGAATTATAATCTTCTTTCATCATAACAAACTCCTAAACAACACCCATCCGCATCATCTTCATAAAACTTACTTAAACACATTGAGCCTTAGAAACTCTTTGTTAGGGACCACCCCCTTGGCTTCGTTAGGAGTTAGCCTAAACGGAGGAGCTAGGAGTAGGTGACAATACCTGGCTTTGTGCTTGCCCCCAAGGTCACACCTCTCCCACTTTCTCAAGTGAGGAGACAGCTTTCGGAAGATTTCTGCTGCTGGTGTGCAATCGGCGGACAACAGCATCACTGCACGCTGATTGTCATTTTTGTAATTTACAACTCCTATAAAACATTCTTCAAAAAAAAACTTAGTAAGTAGGGACTACCCCCCTTAGCCTTTAGGAGTTGTGGTCTAAACGGAGGAGTTTATAACCGAGGTGACAGTGGGTTCTCAACTCATAAGTTTCCCTCAGGAACACACAGCAGTTGGGAGACTTACCCGTGTCCAAGTGTGTTTTAGGCGGCAACACAAGGCACACATATGGACGAAAAATAACTAATCCCTAGCTCTTGAAAGCTAAGGGGAAGACTTGGAACTTAGCCACCCTATCATGATAGATAATTCACAAACCCCTTTCCCTAACATTACAGTTAATTTTAGCCACCCTATCATGATAGATAATTCACGAACCCCTTTCCCTAAAATTACAGTTAATTCCCCTTTCATTACATCACATTCATTTCACTACCCTCACTTTGCTTAGAAACTTAGGAAGTTCACTTAGTCTTAAGCGTGGAACATGAAAATCTGGAATCTAGATCAATTATGCTTGCATCATGGTAGTTCTAAGGTTACTAGGATAAATAATCAATGAGTTATTAGAATAGTGCACATAATAGCATTTTCTGTTAATGTTTGCAACTTTGCATATAATTAAGTTGTTTTCCTGTGTCATGCTTTATTAATGTCTAACACTTGGTTGATTTGCTATAGATGGCATCATGTTCCCTAGCACTTGAGATCAGTTTGGCATTGGTTGGCATACATGACAGGATTGAAGATTATTATTCATGGTCCATTAGAGCTAAGCCTCATTACCCACTTTAAAGGGGCTCACTTTATGGGTACATATGTTGAGAAAAGAAAATTATTTTATAAACACCCCTTTTTCACTTTTTCATATGGTGGAATGCCCCCTCTTATGGATACGCCCACCTTTAACTATCAAACATATGATAAAAAGAGGGGGGTGGGCATATGTTAAGGATTAAACATTCTTTTAATATGGTGGACGTAACATTTGGAGGCTATGTATGAGCATGGGAGTCGCTTCTTTTTACATGAATCCATCCAGTACGTCAATGGGACTAAAGAATACAACCAGTACAAGTACAATGTGGGAGTGCAAACGCAGCTCCTAGAAAATGTCGAGACTAAGATAAAATAGAATAAAGAAAGATACAAGCACTAGTATAGCCTCAGAAGAGGAGTGCTAAAGATGTAGTTTATGAGAAGAATCTTAATACTGCTTGAAAATCCAAACATGAAAGGAAGGAAGAGAAGCATAGATGATGGAGACAAGAGGATTGAACATGCACTGGTAATTTGATTCTCTTTGCTCAACATGTATTTATGATCATGCTTTATGAAGCTCTTCTGTCCTTTTCCAAAATATTAGCATCTACAAATATCAACAACTTATCTTACTTGCTCTTCTAAAAATATCAATCCTCATCCAATAATACCGGCAATATGATTTTCCGAAAATAGAAGAGCACGACCATTCAGGGAGGGTGTTAGAGTAGATATTCTATTAAAGTTATGACTCGTAACTTTGTACTATAGCTCAACTTAGGAAACTTAAGAAAGGAGTACTTTATACTGCAAAATTACTTTATGACGTAATGATGTTATAAAATTAAGTTAGTGACTTAACTTTAATTAAGCGATGTGTTAGTTAGAACTAGTAGGAAGGTTTTGTAGAGGTTAAGTATTCCCACATTGAAACAACACTATGTACTATTTTCTCGCACCTAATTAATAATGAGTAATATTGTATATTTCTCTCCTATCTGTGGTATTGTGTATCTGCAATTGTGTGTGTTATTCTGATAGGGTGGGTAACAAACATGAAATATATTGACAAACAACCAAACAAACTCTTAGATTTACAATGCAGTATGTAAAGATCCTTCAGAAGAAGAGTTTTTAAAAAAAAAGAAAGAACAAATTTTTGAGGATAAACAACAATAAGCATAAAAAATAACTTCCATTGAAGACCCACCTGAGGGGTATTTGATTATTCTCATGTTGAAGAACAATTATAACATCATTGCTGGTCCATACTTGACTTTCACCTTCCATCATCAGCTCATTATCTATACCAGCTAGAGACAACACAAATCTGCCAAGAGGAATTGAGAGTCAGATTGATTTGTTTTCTATAAATGTTAATATGTCAATATAACCCATTAATCCGTTCAAATGTGATCACAGCAAACTTTCCAACCTAATTCCATTTCAGAATTTGCAAGCTGTTAGTAACGTGTTATATTTAGCCTCTTATATGTAGATATTTGCACTCTACTCTGTCATCCCTTCTCCAGATTTTAGTCTTAATGGCCGTACTGAATGCAATCTCTGAGAGATTAAAGTGTAAAAAGTTTGGAACACTTACAAAAATGACAATAACAGCTTCAGCTGTTGAAATTTCAGGAAATGCATCCTAACCAAAGCAGTCAGACAAAAAGTGGAATCAATAGAGTTCAAGAAACTTCACCCTACGGATCACTTCTTAATTTGTATAGTCTTGGAAAATCAGCTTCAAAGTGGCTGTTCATGGTAAGTTTTGGACCAGCACCTCTACTTGATATTATTCATCACAGTCATGGCCATTTTAGATTCCTACCTCACTAGGTCAACACTAAGAAATACATTTTATTGCTCCAAGAAAAACACTCTGAATAACAACAATGTTTCCAGAAGAAATAATCCAAATATTTTACAAATGGAATGTGCAAGCATTTTGTTGCCATTTACCTCCCCCTGTATCCACAAGACCAAAACCCACAAGCAGGTACATTGATAGAAATGATTTTGCATTGATTAACAAAAGGATTTCTTAACATAATGACAACACATTATTTTCGGCTTACAAGAATTCTTATGGAAATGTTTACAGTTTTAGTACAAAATAGTGATGTAACAAAGACCCAGATGCATGACAAAACTAAATACTCACAGTAAGCCAACCATTAGCAGGTAGACACTGTTCATAGCAGTATTGACCATGCCATCTATCTTTGGTTGACAGCTCTGTTAAGATTATAATGTTTACTTTTGTACTTATGTTTTGAAAACTAGACATAGGAGCTAGCAACATGAAATTAGAAGTTAGTGAATGCTTGCAATAAATGCTAAGTTTCTATTATGTTAAATTACAGTTTAGAATGTTGATAACAGATAGGCATATCAACTGACTTAGATAGTTACAAATGTCAAAAATATTCCTCTTACATCTACAAACTCTTGCTTTGGTTGTATGTGTCATATGAATAATAAAATATGAGTTTTCTATTGCATATTTGATTACTCAGCATTGGTATCAGAGCAGAATTAATCAACAGAGAATGTGATCTTGTTATCACGTATACATTTGCAGCTAGGCTTCCATGATGCAGCATGCAGACTTGTCTCTTATTCTATTCGGGCTACTTTTTACATGGGGTATTAGTATGGATTTTTAAAGCTTCAGTTATTCCAGAGCCTTGTTCATCAGATTTTCCTTGCCATGACTGAGATTCAGGAGTCCATTGAGATGCTTTTGGTGATGATCTAGTTCATTATAGCAGAACAGCAGATCAGAGTTGGTACACACAGTTACAAAGAGGCTTATCAGTTGGAGACAGGTATATTTGGTGAGATCAAGTATACAATTTCATGGTTTGATTTTGCTCTATGATGTATGTCAGACTCCTATGCTTATCACTTTAGGATGATTACGGTGACCTATGCTTATATCTATTGTGCTTCAACCTGTGTTATGATTAATTAAGGAATCTGATGTGAAGATTCTTGCTCATGCCATGCTTGTACAAATGGTAAGCCTTGGTGCTAGGATGGTTCCATGTCATTTGTCCCCGTCCATCCAGTTTATCCACCTTCCATTTTATCCCATGACTTAGACTGATTGAGACTTGTGATATTGAAGATCCTTTCCCCATTGTGACCCCTATGTATGATAGACTCCATGTTGCTTTGTGTCTCTGGCTATGAAGTATGTGGCTTGGCTAGTGTGGTTGGGTTCACAAGGTAGTTCTCCTTCAGTCCTCAAAACAAGGGCTCCACCATAACAGTGTTGCTAAACACTAAAGCATCGGAACGCATAAAGCTATACCTAAAGGATGCAAAAGTTATAAATGTTTAAAAGGTGGTCAGTGGCCAAGGGGTTGAGCACTCATTCCTTGTATAATGTAAGGCTCATCTACCCTCCACAGGGGCGGCAGGGAGAGGCAAATCCGTCGGGGCTATGGACTGCTCACTGGCAACAAGTCTAGGCCTTAGTCATTTACTGGAGCCCAGAAGGCTTTCCAGGGCACCTGCTCTTGTAGGCGGGCTACTATCTTGTAAAATGTAAAGTGTATTGAAAAGGATAATGGTCAAAGGATGAGCACTCACTCTTTGTATAGTGTTCGGTTCATGTGCCCCCACAGGGCATCAAGGTGAGACTGGCTCGCAAAGGTTGGGTCTTTGTCAGTACCGGAGCCCATAAGGCTTCCAGGCCACCTGCCTTTGAAGGTTGATCTATAAAACAAATAAAGTGCAAAGGAAAACTTGTTAGAGTCTAACGGAAGCATATCCAAGTACTTTATCCATCTATGAGACACCTCCATCCCCTATTGCTATCTGTCATACATATGTCACCTTGGTTGAGTGTATTGTTTATCATTCGCATAGATCACTTAGTCAAAGTCAATCAAAAGTCATTCCCATTTTCCTTAACCTTGTTCTTCCATCCTCACCCATCTGTAGCACATTGTTTACCCTTTGTAAGTATGGCATGAACAAGCAGACTTCCAGAAATTTCCAAGATTCTTCAGAAGCACCCATACATCTTACTATTATTATTATTATCTGTCACCATGATTATGAATAATTGATTCATGTTTGGTTTTGATATACACCAATGGAGCATTTCTTAGTATCTTACGTTTGATGGTTGCAGGATCGTATTGATGAAGTATCTCACCTTGATTTTGGGTGCTTTGACCTGGTCAACCTAGTTGACCAAGTCAATCACGGCTCCCAAGGCATTGACTCAAAAAAACAACATGATCTATGTTTGTTCCAGACGTGCCCAAGACCAATACTACGGTTTCAATTTTGAGAGTTTGGCCCCATTTCTCCTGATAAGTGATTATTATCACTTGATTATTGGCCAAATGATCAAATTTTATTCTAGATGGCAGTATGTTTGGTTCTCCTAGCGCAGAGCAATGTTCTAGGGGGTATGAGCAGTCACTTATACCACTCTTCTATGTCTCCAGAACTTCTAGAGTAGTCAGTTTTCCCCAATTTGCACCCTGGGCAGAGTTATGGTGGATTTATCATTTTCCATAGATTGTACCAGCAAAAATGAACAAGAAAAATCACTGAAAAAATCGATTTGGCCTCCTGGGTCAAGGAAACGGCTTGGGATTTTGGCAGATAATGTTTTTCATCATACTGTACAGTCCCCCAGCAATTTTCAATCAGTAGATGTCCGTATTATTTTATCTTGGCTCAACCAGTGAGGAAAGCCCCCCAAGGGGCGCCCCCTCAACTTGGCTATTGATGTATTTCATTGTTATATCATGTATCATAAAGTTGTAAAGGGGCCTAGTGTGACCCCCCCTATGTATTATCATGTCACATCTTATGTTATATTGTGACTTTCACTTAGGATATGCGTCCTTAAGCAAAGTGCGACCCCTCTTTGACTTAGTCACTTGATCCATGTATTGATTGATGTATTGTTGATCTCCACTGTTGATGATGTTATAATCTCAATCGTTGGATGAAAAAGAAAGTTAGGGTTTACATCTCTCTCAAACTATTTAAGAGAGGTGACCCCCCCCATTGTATTGATGAGCTCTGGCACCAGAATTTGAATAAAGAGATTTTTGTCTAGGATTACACTCCGAGTTCTTATGATGTGTTAATGATTTGTTGATTGATATTGCTATTCTTTTATACTGAGTTTATGTCGGAATAGATCTTGTATATTTTCTTGCACCCATCCATATGTAGGTTGAAGGAGGCGCACTTGAGGAAGGCGCACTGGTGGGGAGACTCATTCTGTGTCGGCTTTTAGGTTTTGTGTATCGGAGAATGATTCTTTCTCGATGTTTTTTCATTTCCCATACTTCCTTTATGCTATAGATCCCATTCGGTTGTCTTGTTGATTGATTTCTTTGGTTGGACAGGTTGAGAGGGGCGTTAGGGTCATTAACAAAAGCAGAACCACTAAAAGATCTTACTCATAAACTCTCATTTGATCAAAAGGACGACATTCTTCATCATCTTTGAGGTCATCTACAAGAACCAGGTATGTTTCATAGGTAATTCCTCTCTTTTACTTTCTGCATACGTTGCCCATCATTTCCAGCATTGAAAAAACCCTCACTTAGTAGGAGGAAACTCACCTAACCAATTTGCACCGAGAATTGGAAAATTTGGCGATCTGGGTTTTGTGCGGCAAACCAAAAAAACCCTCTCTCTAAAAAACGTCAAGCTTGGACTCCTCTGCCCATCTCCATGCACTGGTTTCACTTTGTGAGAAAACGCCCATGTTTGGCTTGTTGGTCAATTTCCTCTGTTTTGGTTCCTGTTTTCAGTTGGGTATTTTTATTGTCCAATCATTTTACCCAATTAGGGTGTTGAAACCTTAATTTCATTAAATCAACCTCATCCTGGGCATTTCCCATATTTCTGATTAAACCCCCCTGGGTCCAGGGTCTGATTATCTGGATTCTGAACAAACACACCAACCCTAGATCTATTTAAACTTCGTTAGTCACTGATCTAAATTAATTCGAGGAACATTTCCACATTCCTTAAACACCCGTATTCGAATATCCCTTAAACTGTGGCTTATCCCTTAAATCTAGGGTTTCCAGCTCCCACCTTACATATTCACATTTTTGGGCTTGATATGGTGATTAGCTATAGAATTATGCTCCGGGATGTGGGAGCGCGGGAGCGGGGAAACGCACATTGGGGACGTGTGGAGACCACTCCCAAATTTTAGTGAAATTCGAGGGGGGCGAGGGGACGTCCAGGTCTTAAGAAAAATTAATATTATAAATTATTAAATCCTAGCAATAACAATTCAATGATTCATCCCATGTAAACTACTAAAAGTAAATAATAAATAGTAAATACTAAGTTTATCATTGTGCAATGTAAATCAGAATATAGCAAATTAATAATACAAACACATTATACAATTCATCATGATAATTTTAAATTTGTCATTTGAATCTTGATATTCATATTTCTAATTTCAATCATTGGAATTGAAAACTTGAATCAATGATATTGCATGCTAAAAGAGTGAAACAGTAAATTACTAAAGACTACGCCTAAAATAGAGACCAAACAACAATTAAAATTAAAAAAAAATTTAAACTGAAATTGGGAAAATCGTGGGGGGCATCTAGGAGCCCCCCAGTTTCTGGAGGGGGCGTGTGGGAGCCCCCCATCACTGGAGCGCGCTGCAGAACAGGGAGACATGCCCCCTTGTGAGTTTCCGAGAGTTTCCTGATTTTGGGGACGCTGGGAAACGTTTCCCCAAGAGCCCCCAAGCCCCCGGGGCGCAGGGAGCGAGGGGGGCACGCCCCCGACCCTGGGGGGCGAGTCCCCGTGTAACACTGATAACAAAAGACTGTCTTCTACTTCATTTTCAGATTCTGATTTTATGTGAGGAGGCAATAATGAAATAAAAATATTGACATGTCCTTATGAGCTTAATATCGTTGGCTGGAATATGGTTTTCCAGCACTGTTATAACTAATATGAATTGTTGTTTCAAGCATCTTGTTGGGTTTAATATTGTCTGGCATTAATTCTTTCAAGCTTCAAAGCATTTTGACTCCATTAAGCCCAAGGATAAGCATAATCTACTTGAATTCACCACAATAATATCCATTGTACATCATAAACTGTTGTATTTCTAAATCTGGTTTGTTAAAGAGGGTCATAAGGATAAATTAGCAATCATACATAGGTAAACCCTCCTTGTGCCAGAGGAAAGCCAGCCTAAAGTAAAGGGAGGCTCTACTAAGGCAATAGTGGATATAACTTCCAAGAGCTATCCCAGGGTTTGTACTTTGGACAATTTGGACATATCTTGTGTGCAAATCCAAGAGGTAACACCCCCGAAGCTTGTTTTATTGGAAAAAGGATAATTTTACCCCATTGAAACAAAGAAGAAATAGTTGAGAATGTCATGACACTGATGAATTTGAAACAGGTATATCATTGCCCCAAGTCTCGACTCTCAAGGCAGTGAGATGCTCCACATGGATTGTTGTCTAGCTGAATTCTTGAAACAGTAAAATCTATTTCTTATAAAAATAACCAGCATAAATAAGCTAAAAACTCCATGAATGGATAATAATAATATAATTGATAAATATTCAATAATATTTTACATTCACAAGGGTTGGACTTATATAAGTCTATTCGTGACTTTCCAACGTAAAGTCATGACTTTTTATTAATTATTAATTGTCTATTAATATATATATATATATATATATATATATATAACATTGCCTTCCCCTTAAAGGGAGCTTTGTCCTCAAAGCTTATTCAAGACAAGGCTTACGTCTGATTTCTTGTTTGTAATGTCATCTCTCGATCCTTTCTTTTAGTACTTGTGACACTTGACGGAATGAGACAATACAAGTTACGAATTCCAAAGAAAAAATGTCGCATCGTTTGTGACGTGATCCATCCGAGATCTATCTTTATCAAAGATGCTTGTTAATCGCCTTGTAGGATAGATCTTCCCATTTTCTACCTAGGTTGTATATTTTATGTTCTTTCGCTTCTGAAATCATAACTCCTCTATTTATGTTCATTTTGACCCTGTCATTGGTCGAAATGTTTTTTGTAATTTGGGTGTCGATAAGGAGTTCTTGTTGTTTATTTTTCTGCTAGATTAACTTCCTTTTGAACTGTGATGGGGACCGAATTTGTATTTGTTTCTTCTTTCTCAACTTGAATTTGTTTTCCGGAGAGTCTGGATGCTTCCTTCTGGATTTGAACTAATTTGTTCTCTAATAGATTATTATTATTCTGAATCTTCTCGAACCTTTCATCTTGCCACTGTTTGTCCTCTTTTAACTTCTTGATTTGTTCCTCTAGTTCTTGATTAAGATTTCTCAAATAATGGTTTTCTTCTTGTTGTTTTAGTATTCTTCTTTCAAGGTCTTCATTGGAAAGTTCTATCTTCCGACTACTTTTTAGTTTCTTGATTTTCGTAAGTAATGTCTCGTTATGAATTCTTAGTCAAAATAGTTCTTCGGTATTGCTTGCTAATTTTGCATTGATTTTCGCAATTTCTAACTTGTGTTTCTTTTTAGTGTCATCATACTTTCGTTGGAGTTCTTCTTTCTATTGTTGATGTCGACATATCTCTGATTCTTTACTTTTTAGCTTTCTCTGGATTTGCGCCAATTCGTCATCTTTGTCCATGATGAGCTTGTTCAAACGCTTCATGTCTTCTTCTAAATCGTTATCAATTCTATACAGTGGTTCTTCGTTATCTTCGAACTTTTTGATTTTGTATTTAAGGTCTTGCTTGTGCTTTTTTAATCGAGATATTTCTTCATTCTTAGCTGATAACAGTTTCTCGATATCTTCATTAACTTTTTTCAGTTTTTTATTTTGATCTTTTGAGCAATGATTCTCTTGTTCTATCAACTTATGAAGAATGATCTGCTTACGCATCTCAAATTGTAGATTTTTATTGCTTTCCTTGTAGTATCCTAATTTGCTTTCCAGTTTCTTGGATAGAATCTATGAGTTACCTTGATAGTCTTTCATAATAAAATATTTACCACATATTGGACAGGAGCGAATGTCATTCTTAAAAAATGTCTGATAGTGGAATTCCATTTCACAATAAGAACACTTAGGCCAAAATTTGATTTATATATGGAATCCATAATTGGCTTCAATGACTTCTTCAATATCTTTTGAGACTTGATTTCTGCTCTTTTTAATATCTTCTTGGTCTTCTTTCTTTTTTATATTAAATAATAATTGTAATGACAATCACTAATTAATAATTAATAATATTTGTAATAATAATATTATTATGAAATTTTTGAATGGGAAAATACTATTAATATTATTATTATTAATATTAATAATATATATATATATTTGGAGGAACATGGGAATTAGGGTTCCACGTGGGAGCAATGATAGAGCGAAGGAAGGCGCGTGGAAGATCCAGCCACGAGGCGCGTGGTGGAAGTGACAGGGCATCGTACCGTGGTCTATATAGAAGAGTGTGTGGGTGGTGTAGCAGCGCAAGAGAGGACCACGGGTTGTGGAGTGTGCAAAGGATGGAGAACGGGATAGCGTGTGATGCTTGCAGGAGTAAGGAGTGAAGGGATTAGCGGAAGGAGGGTGGAGATCGCAGTGGAGGCGCATGGGAGGAAGGCGAGCTGTGCGGTTGGTATGGGAGAACGTGAGGGAGGAGAGTGAAGGGGTTAAGGGGGAAATGCACAGATTTGTGTGAATTGTCGAGAAAAATGGTGGTGTGTTTGGAGTGGTGTAGTAAGATGGAGAGAAGGCAGATGGTGTGGGCATGTAGGAAGATGAAGTAGGAGTGGAGAGCATGTAGGGAGGAGGGTTGTGCGTAGTAGGGGGAGAGGCGTTTGAGAAGGCGTGGGGTAAGAGATATGGGAATGGGAGCGTTGGCGCGTGTGTGGTAGAGGGATTGATTGAGCGTGCGGGTTGAGTAGATCTGGGTGTGGGAGACGAACGCAAGGGAGGAGCAGTGAGTGCACGTTTGAGCAGTGGGAACGAAGTGTTGCAGGTGCGGTTATATGAAGAGGAGTGACACGCGTGCGTGAGAGAGAAGGGATAGGGAAATGGATGGATGGAAACGTAGAGGAGGGAGTGAATCGACCCATGGATGGGTGTGTGATAACACGTGAGGTGTGGGAGTGTGAAGTAATGGAAGGATTGATTTTGGCCAAAGGCCACTCTATGGTCAAGAACCAATTGTCGAGAGAGAGTCTCTCACAGATGTGTAGGCCAGCAGTCGGAATCAGATATGCCCAAGAAGGGGCTCTGATACCAATGAAACAGTAAAATCTGTTTCTTATAAAAATAACCAGCATAAATAAGCTAAAAACTCCATGAATGGATAATAACAATATAATTGATAAATATTCAATGATAATTTACATTTAAAAGGGTTGGACTTATATAAGACCATTCATGACTTTCCAATGTAAAGTCATGACTCTTTAATAATTATTAATCATTAATTATTAATTATCTATTAATATTAATACTAATATTAATATTAATAATATTAATATTAATGTTAATGTTAAGATATATATATATATATATATATATATATAACAATTTTACTTTCAACATGAAGGTGATGGCAACCTAATGGAGCACCTGTGATGGGTTCTAGAGAAGAAGCAACCAATGTTTCGATGAAGACACGTGTACTTAGGTTGTCTACCTAAAGAACCAATGAGCATCAACACTAGCTCCTCAAGTGCAACCTCGGATGTGGTGGACCAATATTTAGTCTACACATCAACAGATTATCTTGTATTAGTTCTAAGTTCTTTATAAAAAAATTGAGTGCTACAATTTTGAACTTTTGTAATGATGGGGTGTAAAACCTAGATAAAAATAAAGTGTTCTTTCACTTTAAGGTGGGGTGTTAGAGTAGTAGCACTCAAAAAGACTCAAAAAGTATTCTTACGAGTTACCAACACTTGTGACACTTACTATGTTAGACTTGCGACCATCAAAATGATAGATGTTGCGGTTACGTAGCTAAAGTCTAAACCACCATAACCACTTAGTGGCATTTGAGGCATCATGTAAACGTGTGTAATGGATGAATTTTTGCATTATCATTAATAAAATATATTTTTAATTCGCTCCACCATTGTCTTTATGAATGTACGTACCTGTAACTTTTAACAAGAACGACGCAATTTAATCCCATTAATCGGTGGAAGATATATTGGGATAGTTCTCCAAACACCAAAAGGCTTGCTATGAGTTTGATATCTCAAGTTGCAAATTTCTCAGCCATTGAGAGTAACTTGTCGACTACGATTTTATACACCTAATTAAGGGCAACAAATTTACCTCTAAGAGAACAAAAAAACCTATTTTTGTGAATAGTAATCTTTTCCTTCATACAAGGAAGGCTCCAAAGTATTTACAGCGAAGTATGGCACTGTGAGATGTAGACCCCATGGATGCTCCACAAATTAATGAGAAGGGTAATTCACATACACATTTAAGCTTGGTTAGTATGATATTCGATGGCATTTTATTGCAGAGAAGCGATGATGACGATGATGATGATCAAGGCTAGCCTTGAAGCAGATGATCTTAATCCATGAATAATTAATATATATTTTTCTTTTCAAAGGAAAACTTTGCAGGACTCCCCCTTCTTCTGTGGAATATGTGGATGGATGACAGTGTCAACCGCCAGCCAAAAGGGCAACTGGTCACCCTGAAGGACATAACAAGATTGGAACCTGTGGCCTCCTGATTGGTGACATGCCTTTGGCAGATGGTCCAACCAGGCTATGAATATATGTATCATTGTATCAACCTTCAAGTTTTGTATGAATGATAAGCACATATTGTCTCACATTTTACCATTATGAGAATATACTTTTTCATTTTAATTAAATTCAAGCCATAGCATATATTCATTGCCAATTTGGACTACCTCTCAAGCTTTAACTTATATCACTATGATTTATCAATTCATCACCTCGATTTTTAAGCAATCATGATTGGTGTTGATTTGTGTTTAATTTGGAATTTTTCAATAAGATTGATGATTATTATTTCTCATGTATGCTTGTAAGTTATTTTACTAGTTCAAAATGTATATATTTAATTGGATAATTCCTCGGAATTTTGGGGGACTTTTCAATTTTTTCCCATCCCCTGTGTTGCCCACCTATTTTGACTAGGTGGCAACTCCATGTACATGAAGATGTACATAATTGTACAAATTGTACCTTGGAAAAATCTGAGGATTTTTCACTTCTGCAGGGAAATTGCCCCTTTTGTAAAACGAAATGTCCACTCCCCTGCGTGGGAAAATTAATGTAATTATATGTGCTAGTATGGGTCATATGATATGGATGCCACACCATGGAACCGGTTGTTAGGGAAGTCCCCTCATCGAGTGTTTTTTCCCTTTCCAATTAATCTTGTTGAATAAACGATTTTAATTGGTTTGGTTTTTCACTCAAAATCCTCCAAAGTGGTGACGAGCGTTCTACCAGTCAAGTCCATGAGGTGGCTAAGGGTTCAAAATGATATTCATGACCATGCTAGACATTTGTATAGAGTCTTGCGGAGTTTCGTTATGTTGTTGTATTTTTATTTATTTTTTCGAGTTAATTAATTTCACCCCGTGGTGGTTAATTAACTCAGTTTTTATGTAATAATGTAATTACTCAAGCACTGGCATTTTGTAATAGGGGCTATGAATGCAAGATAAAATTGCTATGAAACCCCCTAAGCCACTCCTTCGAGTCCCATGTCATTCAGATAAGTGGTTGAAGAGATAGACCAATTTTGGTCAGGAGGGGTCTATCTCCCCTAGGGAAATTTTAATTTTCTCTAAGTCAAAAATTCATATTATATGATTTTGAAGGAAAAAATCAAATAATGCCATGGTAATTTTGTTTGGGGGTTGTTAAGCCTAGGAAAATTTTATTCCAAATTTTTCCACACCCCCATGGCCAAGATATTAATTTTTCCAATTTTATTTTTAATTTTTCCCAAGTCAAATTGGAAAAATTTAAAAATTAAATTAAAAAATTAAATCTAAGGTGAAGTATATTTTTAGCCTAAGTCTAAGGTTAAAAATTTTGGAGGAAGTGGCTAAAGTCAAAAGCCAAGTTTAAAGGCATCTCCAAAGGTGGCGCTAGGGTGAAAAAAGCCCCATTTTAGAGGGGGCGCTACTACTATGGTGGAGGGCGCATGCATTAAGAGGAATCCCCACATTAAAAGGAGGGCGCTACATTATATGAGGGGGCGCTAATGTTTAGTGGGACGTCAACCATAATAGAGGGCGCCACCATTTTTAGAGGACCGCTAACCAAAATAGAGGGGCGCCACAATTTAAGAAGGGCGCTACAAAGATTTAGAAGGGCGCTATGTTGGTAGAGGGGCGCTATCTTAGAGGAAGTGCCAAGTTTAGAGGAGTCAAAGCTAAATATGGAGGGGGCGCCTAGTTGGGCCCACGTTTTTAACTCAAAGCAGATCTAAGGGAGGATCTTGGTCAAAACCCTAGATCTAAGGGTGGAGAGGCATTGAGACATGGATCAAACACCTGAGCCATTGATTGAAAATTAATCTAAGGGTGTAGATTGATTGAGAAGAATGTAAAGTCAAAATACCTAGATCTAGTGGTGGAGATTTAACCTAGATCTAGATCTAATCTTGGCCATTGATCTTCAAGGGGTTGGGGTCTTCCTCAACTATATAATGAGGGTCTCACTCCCTCATTTGACATGATCTCTCATGCTATTGTTATGCTGCCGGAATATTTCTCCACTCTTTTCTCAAGCTCTTTTGCTATTGTAATCTTCTTGCCCTAGTTGGGCCACTTAATACAAGTAATCTTTGGAGGCAAGCTGTTGGTGTGGATCTTCCATTTGTGCTTGATTAGTAAGGTAACCCTATAATTTTTTCAGTTTATTGTTGCATTTGTTAGCTTGGAAGCTCTCCACGAAGTATTTTGTGGGGAGACTTGTAGGTAGAAGTATTTCTACCTGCATTTGTGAGTAGACTGATAAGATTCTACAAAGTATTTTGTAGGATTTATTTTTGTGCTCATCTCTTGGTTTTCTTGTTGTAGCTTTAATAGATTTGTTTTGCAGGTTTTCCAAGCTAAGAAGGGCACCTCTAAGGGTTTATTTCTGCAAATTTTCAATTCGGCCATCCTCTTTTTGCCTTCCTGAAACTAGGTTTTATTCACTGTATAGTGAATATAACCCTTGTTTTAGGGCCCTAACCCTTAGCACATTAGTATAGGCTTTTATTTCTGCTGTTTTAACATCATTTAGGTGGCTGAAAACTCAGTTTTCAGCCCTCTAAACTTCATATTTCTGTCATATTTTCGCTCAGATTTTTTACTGTAAATTTAGTGATTTTTGGGACTAACTTTTTCTAACAAATTCTTTGAGTTTTCTGTAATTTCCAGCAAGTAAAGCTTGCTGGTTTGTGATAGGTTTTACACAGGTGAAGGGGAGGTGCTGCCCAAATAGGCCCAGAAATACCTCAACCTTCAACCGGTTCCAAAGGGGTTCAAACCCTCAACTCTCCTTCTTCTTTTTTCTAATATTTGTAAACCCCACTGAGAAGTTCTCTTGGGGTATTCTGCAAAATTTATAAGCACTTGTAACATATATGTGAATAGATTAGGAAGTAAAATAGATCACTAGTTTTATTTCCATTTACCCACCTATCTTTGTGACAGACTACCATCTCTGTCACAGAGATTGTTGTGAGGTTAGTTTATTGTCTTATTTAGTTGTATTTCCTTTCTAGTTTTACTTTCTGTTCACCCACCTATCTCTGTTACAGACCACCATCTCTGTAACAGAGATTGTTATGAGGTTAGTATAATCTGTTTTATTTTTCCTGTTTACCCACCTATCTTTGTGACAGACCACCATCTCTGTCACAAAGATTGTTGTGCGGTTGAGCATTGCTTTAGCTAGTTAGAATTTCTTTCAAGTTTCAGTAATTTTATTTTCTGTTAAAAAATAACCATACAACCGATCTATCCTGTGTATCCTCTATCCACTTGTCATCTCCCTTTAGGGACTTCAAGTTGGATATGAAAAGCAGGAGAAGTGGGGACTTAGGTGATTAAAACAACTTTTCTTTTCCTGTTACAGTCACACATTTTATTTTTTTTCAGTCCAAAATCAAGTACCAGCACCTCCCATAAGGGATACCGCCTGGTTGATCTTGTTGATTACTTAAAATAAACCTTGTATGCTAATCACCCAGATAAAATTTACTCTTAAAATTAACCAACAACCACTTCACTACCCCCTGCTCCTCTACTCGGTTATCACCCTTCGGGGTACTCGCGAGATACGACAGGGGATAGAGAAGTCTTAGTTTAATAGGCATCCATCTAGCCATTTTTCCTGTCAACTAAAAACAGTAACCTCGGAGGCGACTTGGGGTAGTAGACCGTGGGGGGTCTCTAGGCGCTTTAACGTCCTCCTTGTTGAGCACCAGGCCATTGGGGTTTGACCTGTGAGCTACAGGTGGGCTTTGCTCCCACTTTGTTGAGCGCAACAGCATTCCCTCTTTGACTGGAGAAGTACTAGATCGGGGTAGTCACACCACCGATTCTAAGACTAAAATTCAAGAAGAAAAACTTTAATAAAATTAACTAAAATAAACCAAGATACATTGCAAAACGTCCTACAAACACAGGTCATTGCTATCACCTTGTTGTTCAAGGTTTTCATTGCAAGCACTTTTATTTTTGCAAGTTCTTCACTTTTTAGTTACAAGCATTTCATTTCAGTTTTCGCAAATTCTTGTGGTGGCATCTTTAATTCATGGTTTAGTAATCTGAGATCTTGTGTAACACAAATTTTTGGGGTAATAGCTTGACATTGTTCCATTATTCAATCTATTACAACTGTGGATACTGCTAATATTGGTTAACTGCTCATTTATTATTGTTTATATTGTTCATAAGTATTCATTTGCCATATTGTAACCTTGTTTAATTGGGATAACACTTAAACTGTGGTTTAATTAACTTACATTTCAATTTCAGTTGTAAATCTGTAAAGTTATAATTTTAGACTCCATTTGTAATAGGCATTGGTCTTTATTTATCTCAAGGTCTGCTTGTCATTGAAAGGAAGTCTTTGCATTTGCATGCTGCTTGTCATTCCTTAGATAATACAAAGGCTTAGCCTCACAAATCTTAATAAAAGATCCCTTTAATTAATTTGTAATTAATTAATAAATCTGGAACTTAGCTTTCCTGTAGGGACTACCCCCCTTGGCTCTGTTGGGATCTTGCCTAAACAGAGGAGTTGTGGACTGTGGTGACAGTGGTCCCCAGCTCTCGCTTGCCCCCAAGGACACACATAGCAGGTTGTGACTTTCCTGCGTCTTAAAGTGTGAATTAGGTGGCAACACCCTGTATGCAGGTACCTTTCAAATGTCCTCCCCCAAACTGCCCATCTCCCCCACCCTCAAAACCCGCTGCAACAATGTTATGTATGTATGTAAGAATACAATCTCCAGCAATATTTTATCCAAAATATTCTTAAAAACTGGTGTTTCCTTATCTATCCCTGTATCGATTTGTATTGGTATTGGTATCAGTATCCTAATAACTTAGGTTAAACCAAATTGATTATTAAAAAATACAACTGCATGATAAGAGACATTATGTAGAACTTTCCCAAGAAAGATAATTAGAAAACTATGCAACGACTCTTGTATTTGGACCAATGACAAAAGGAGGGCTGAAAGTACTTACACAGGAATTACACGAGTGCCATAAGTCCTGTAAAGGTCTTGCTGCTTCTTTCTGTTCTTTTTTTCTCTTTTGTCCTTGTTATATTTGGAGTTGTAAGTCACCCAAATAGGTCTAGGTTTTATAACAGAATCCTCAGAATCCATAGAGTCTGACATCCACGCCTGGAAAATTCAAAATGGAAAGAAAAATTGAAGTCACAAAATTATCATGAGGCCACCTTCTACAAAACATTGAGTTATTAGAGATATCAAATTTTTTTGTTTATAAACAGTAAAAGTAAGAAAAGAAGGTAGAGGATGTCAAAGACTGTCAAAGGATAGCCATTTCTGTGCCAAAGCAACAAAAAGAAGTAAACAAATCAGCAAGAAATAATGTTGAAGGAAACTTGAAACTTCTACCAAAGTGTAGTTACCTGGCGTAGGAAAAATCTACTTGAAAGAGCAGGATCTGCAACTTCAAGCAAACCAGCTGCTAGAACATCTGCAGAACGCTCCATTTCCTGCATTATATCATCTTCGTTGTAAAACAAAATGCAACAAAGTCCTTTCAAGCTCATGTGTTATGTACATAAAATAGCATTGTTAATAATTTAACATATATACCTAGACTATAGGACCTAGGACATTAATGTAATTATTTAAAGGTGCACTAGTAAAGACATAACTTTACATGAATGGTCAAGATAAGGCCTATAAATGCAAGGTCGGTATTTATTGTAAATATTCATTCATTATTTTATAAATTCAATATTTATATTTCATTGTATATCCAATTGAAAACTTTAAATCAATTTTAGCTTCTGCTACATCATGTCACTCCATATTTGAAAGTCTATGATAAAAGACCATTATGAAGTTTGATATAAATTTAAGAGACATTTTTTAAATATAGCAACCTCATGGTACATGTGAATAGACCTTTAGTAGATGGCTCTACATAGAGTCCCATGGGGAGCACAACAAATTGATTGTTACCCATTTGCATAGATGCAATAAGCTACATACTCATCAGCTACCTCTACCATGGTTATTGAATGGTGCTTCATGAGGTCCCAAGCTATGCTGTTGGGAGCAGGGAGCGGGAGCGAAAAGCGAAATATTGAAAAGATTCCGTTTTGGGAACATTTTTTATATAATACATATTTTAATATATTTTGATGCATATATTTAAAAAAAACATGTAGAATGCCAAATTAGCTATATAAAACATGAAAGCATAGATATAATCATTTAGTACACATATAACATCAATCATCTTGGAGCTATAAGTTATAACATCGTCATCAAATGATCAATCATTAACAACATCAACCTTCAAGTTTAAACATATAATATTTGCAATCAACAAACTCCAAGAGATAACATCAACCATGAAATGAAACAGAGCATCATATTCATTACCAAAGAGTTCTAAGATAAAGACAAAGTTCCTACATCTGAAAACCTACTGGTGGTTGGGGGTGTGGCATCTTCATTCTTTGAATTTGATCACCATCCTAATCACCCAAAAGTTCAACCTCCAGAGTCCAAGCGCTCTAATGCTATGGCTCCATCCTCTAAATCAGCCTCCTCTAGATTGTTGTCCCTAGTCAAATATGTTCTATCATTCTTGGCACATAAACCAAGCTTTCTGCTCAATCTACATTCAAATTGTTTCTTCTCACAATTTAGATGAAGTTGTAGGTGCTTCAACACCTCTCTATAGAAGTGTTAACAACCTATGAAAGCACTCTCACCGCCAATTTATGTCGATATGTGGTAGAGGAGCAATAAATGTTCCACCATTTCGATAGGACTCAACTTATCTCCATCTTTGGTCAAATGTAGGTTACGAAAGACTCCATGTTCATAGCATACTTACCAGACTCAGAATCGGCAATAAATCGGCGAGGCAAAAGAGTGAAGAGTTTGAATTGGATCAGGAAAAATTGGCAAATACAAAAAATTAAATATATACACATTTAGAATTAAAAAGTACATTTTTTTCATAGATATTCAAAATAACCATGTCCATATACTGCAAGATATCAATAGATGTCCAAAATAACCATATTAAACAAATATGGTTGATAGATATTAATTTTTAAATACATTTAAATTAACTTTATCTTATAAATATTAATATATTTATTAAATTTAATATTAATTTAAATTGTTGGGTTTGTATAATACATATTAAATTTATTTATTTGATATTTACTTTTATGTATTGGATTAAAGCCAACTATTATTAAAAATTGATTACCAATCATATGGAAAAGTGAAAACATACCTTGTATCCTTTACTAGCCAATACCATCCTAATTATAATTATAAAAATTTAAAAATATAATAATTTCTCATAAATTTCTTTTCCTCATATTAAAACATTGAACTAATTACTAATGATTTAAGATTAATTGCTTGAGACGGATGAAAATTGAATGTAAACTTTATTTATTTAAAAAATGTGTACAGAGTCGGGTTGCAAATTCAAAGTAACCACCGAAACAACTTGCCATACACCCTGGGCAAAACTATTATCATTATTGGTCTACCCAAGGCAAAAATGGCGTCCAAACCAAGGGCAAACACAACATCCAAAACCCGAGAACAAAACAACATCCAAACCCAGGGCCAAAATCGTGATTTTTTATCAGCCCTGTAAAGTAGTTATTATAGCAGCTATTCCGGCATCAATCAGCACATTATTGGCCCAAGTTCCAACAAATGCACGATCGGCTTAAGAAGTATTCGAGGGGGATTGGTATTGGAGCAGCTCGCCCTCGTTAAAAAAAGAATCTTGCTCCTTCCACAAACCGTCAGCTCAAAGCGACAAAAATCGCAATTTATAGCTACCCGAACTCACGGAGCTGACTAAAACTCGCCGATTTGTTGCCATCAAATGGTTTGAAGTCGTTCAGCCCGAGTTTAAATCGCCTCGATCCAAATCAGATCGTTCTGCTGCCGAGCCGATTCAAACTCACGATTAATCCGGTTTAACTCACGAGTCCCGTTACTATGGTTCATAGATGTATTTGCACAATTCAATTAGTACATGAACACACTCCTCTGCCCGATCTACATTCCAGCCATTTCTCTTCAATGTTCACATTGAGGATGAAGTTGTAGGTGCTCCAACACATCTCTACACAAGAAATGTTAACAACCTATGAAAGCACCCTCACCACCAATTTATGTAGATATGCGGTAGAGGGGCAATACATGTTTCACCATTCGATAGGACTCAACCCATCTAGATTTTTGGTTGTATGCAAGTTACCAAAGACTCCATGTTAACTAATGTATTTGCTCAAAAATTCACTTCGTGCTTGAGCACACTCCTCCTATCAAGGACCAACTTGTCTAATGCAAGCATATACCCATTATGCACCTTTGGATCTATGTGTGGTTTTCTCCTAAATCCACCCCCAGGTGCTAGTTGGGCTAACCAAGATGGAGAAAAATATTTTGGTGTAAGGAGTAATGACATATGCTAGGGCATGGAGTGGAACATTTAGGCAGAAAAACCTTCCATGCTTAATAAGTGAATTTTCTTGACTGAAGAGTAAATTTTTATCAAGGTGATGACAGAGGAGTTCAATCAACTTCAACAATTAGGCATCAACACCACCAACATCAAGGTACATAGAGAGGTTGATGTGCTTGATTCAATTCCAATCCCTTACCCTCATACATGATAGAATCTAGTAGAAATGTTGCAATCCTGAAAACGTTGCAAACATATTTATTAATAGAATTATTCATCTGAAAACGACAAAATAACCTTTTTCCTAAGGCAACATCAACTACATTCCAAAGGATCGTTATGCCCTTGCCCGGGAATTAAATTAGGAAATCCAAGATAATCCATTTGCTGCTAGGTGATACGAATTATAATTGAACAAATTGTTTAGAAATATAACATTATAGGGATTCTTCAATTCCCTAAAGGCAAGGTGCTTCGAACTTAGGCATCACCCGTTTACCCTAGGTACCATCCTCAGAATGAGGGGAATTGCACGGTAGGTTTCACCAGAAAATGCATTACATGTAACAAAATCAATATTTATTGAGAGGAAGATTCAACTAGATGCTATATTCAAACGATTTGAGGAAAACTAGTAAGGAAATTCACTTGTGTAAGCATTCTAAACAATCCTCTAGATCAAGGCAAATTAAAGAAATTCTATCATATAGAAGGTGCTCTCAGTTATAATCAACATATACAATTGGGAAGACTATGTTCAAGGATTAGAATCCCAAAATTCCTTTAGCACAAAGGATTAGCACAAAACATTTATCTACAAATCCCCAAATCAATGCCACACTTATCCAATGAATTAAGAGAGATTTTTTAAAACAAAAATTATCTGCCTCAAGAACACCTAAATACAAGATTTAGGGAAGTGTGCACTCCATAGGAGTGATCTAATGTTTGACCATTCAATTTATTCATGCCAGCCCACTATAAATCTAAACTATGAATAACTAAAATCATACACCCAAGATGAGTGTTTATGCACTAGAAATTATATGTATGGTTCGATCAAGTAGCATTCAGTTGTTAATTCTACAACCCAACCATGCTTTCCTTCTAATGTTCAAAACAGACAAACATAAAAACACATTGAATCATGCAACAAGGCCCAACTAAGTCTGGATATGATCAGATATACATTCAGCATAAATGTATTCCAGTTAATTCAACAAAGACCTTTTCTAACTAGACTGATTTTAGAACCTGGAACCAAATTAGGAACATCTCATCTTGTCTGATCTATACATGACAAAAGGCACAGTGCTAAAGCAATCTTGCATAGTAGCAAGATATACCTATCAACCATCTCACGTTTGGGATAAGCAAGAAAAATCCCACAGAACAAGCCTTAAGAACAAGAGAATGCACAGTGCACTACTTTGAAACGGTAAAAAGTCAGTTTTAATTCGTAAAAATCATTTCAGGTGATTCCGTGTAGCTGATGTGATACGAGTAATTAATTGAAACATCAAATATGACTTCATGTAACATATACCATGGGCATAAATCACTGGAACACATAATAAGGTTTGAAGGGCGAAGACTCACTTCTCTAAGAATAGAACCATCTAGATATGTTCTAGTCCTGACATGAAAACGACCATCTGAATTTGTCTCATGGAGAGAGTGACTGCGCAGAGCTTTTGAGACAGCAATTGCTAACTTCTCATGACGATGAAGGCTGTGGGATCCTCCAACAACAACAACCTCTTGTCCAGCATGAACCATCTTTTTTACCTTTAAATGCAACATCAAAATAAAAAAATTCAAATGCATTAACCTCCAGAAGAGTGTGCATTAACATGTGATATTTCATCAACAATAACAATTAGATCCTCTAAATTTTAACATCAATGTATGCCTAAGAAAGATAAATTTCTACGAGTCATGAAAATATAGTGAACCTCTTTATCTCATACCAAAGTACAAAGAAGAGACAATCAGTAAAAATGAATGTCATCAAGAATGAAGCGAACCTCTTCATCTCATACCAAATTACAAGCACACGCATATGACATCACATCCAAAAATATGGAAGACATAACAATATTTTATGTAATATATTTAAATGCTGCAAGAAAGGTAATGGCAAGCATCCTAGATTCATCCTTAATAATAGACTTAATTTCAAGGCCAACATACAGAATTATCATGCATGCAGAGAAGAAATAACTAAAACACACATGACAAGCCAAATTTTACTATTAATCTCCTAATTAAGAACATGAAAATCACTTAAAAGTTATAATGTAAAACTGGCATAACAAATCAAGATAGATGTGCATTTCCAGCTGATACAAATGGATAGTCCAATCAGGTAGGCACAAATTTTTGACCCTGTAGCACAACAAGACACCGCAATTCTTTTTACATTCACAATAGATGATAAAAGTTGTATAATTTTATTTAGTGTGTTACCCTCAGTACATGATACTTCAAATATACATCTGTAACAATTTTGGGTGCATGCTGCACACATTCATAGAGCAATCTTTGAGAGAGAAAATAATGAATGTATTTTAATAATTATGTACATCTCTCACATTTACATGTCTCATGACAAGCATAGCATTCCTATGTAGTTAAGGTAACTTAACCACCTAATCCCTAACCCCCACATTAATTTAATTTCAAAAATGAGCCGTATATTTACAGAAAAATATTTACAAACAGCAAATCAAAAAGTGGAAGGGTATATACAATGTATCCTATATCCTCTTCCATAAAGCCGCTATTACTGGGATAAAATCTGAGTATGCCAATTGTAACCTCCCAAACCGGCACTTATTGTGGTAAAGCCCTAAAACAGAAGTGCAACGAAGGCTGCCCATTGTCTGCTTGAGTGGTTTTCCCAACTCTTCACAAACATGACAATAGATGCATCCAAAGTTCCAAACAGATGTATAGTATTCAACAACAGCACCATTAGTTCATTGGGAACCAAAAGAAAATTTATTCAGAATAGTAGTGAAACATTGATTGAAGTCTACATTGAAGAGAAATAGCTTGAATGTAGATCGGTCAGAAAGCTTGGTTTATGAGCACTATAACTTGAGGTTGCCGTCACATTATTGTGATGTGACCAAGAAAGATAGAACATATGTGACTTGGGACAACATTCCAAAAGAGGCTAATTTGGAGGATCAAGGCATAGCTTTAGAGCGCTTGGAGACTGAACTATAGGGTGATCATGATGGTGATCAAATTCATAAAACAAAGATGCTATCCCCAACCACCAGCAGGTTTCTAAATGTAGGAGCTTTTCCTTTAGCTTCACAACATCCAGCATTGCATGGGGGCCATGCAGCTATTGCTTGTGTCCCCCAAACACTTCCAATTGATTCTACTCATGTTCCTAGATCACGAGAAAAGAAAATGGAAGTTTCTAGGGGCAAGACAAAAACTTAGTAGATAGCTCATAGCACTTTGTCTTTAATATTTACTATGGCCTATCTTGTAAACATTATATGATAGTTTAAGTTTTCACTTTAAACTTTGAAGTTTGAAACTGTGTTTGAAACTTTGAAGTTTAATTTGTTGATTCAATGATTGCATCTTACAACTCTTTGGTAATGAATATGATGCTCTGTTTCATTCCATGGTTGATTGTTATCTATTAGAGTTTGTTGATGGAAAATGTTATAGTTTGAAACATTAAGTTCGATGTGGTTAATGATTGATCATTTGATGACAATATTATAAGTTATAGCTACTAGATGATTGATGTTATATGTGTACTAAATGGTTAGATCTATGTTTTCATGTTTTCTACCGCTAATTTGGCATAAGTTGCACAAAACGGGGACGAGTTTCCGAAACGGGGACGCGTTGGAAACGTGACTCCCCAAAATTTAGGAAACAAGGAAACGCGATATATATATGTATATATAATTATATAATAATTATTTACAAATTAAATTCAACATCACATTTAACATTTTTACTCATAATTTCATAAGTGATTCCATAATGCAAGTGGAAATAGCCAAAAAACAACCTTCAAAATGAGGCTAAGCTGCTAATACATATATATCCAGATTCCAAAATGATGTATACACTAAAGCCAAAGATCTGTGATGATGAACCGTAAGCCTTGACCTATGCCAATGCATCGTTATCTATGCCAATGGACCATGGGCTGCCAATGCACCGTTAGCTATGCCAATGGACCATGAGTTGCCAATGAGCGTTGGGGATAAGCCACAATGGCAAAAACAAGGCATGGGTGTTATTTTATAACAAACCCGAGGCATAAAGAACATTCTGGCAGCCTCTAAAACTCTAGCCGAAAAAGGCAAAAACCCAAAAAATTTAAAAAAACGAGTGTTTTAGGCAGACTATGGAAGGAAACGCAGGATTTTAGTGAAATTCGATTTGGAAACGGGTTTTTGTATGAAGGAAACGAGTTTCCGACACAAGAAACGTCCCCCATCAATTGGAAACGCGTTTCCCTGTCGTACGGTACGGGTTTCCGAGTTTCCTTCAGGAAACAGGCTGGGGATGTGGGGGGGGCCACGTTTCCTGCAACATAGAATTTGGCATTATGCATGTCTTTTTAATGTATATGCATCAAAATAAATGAAAATATGTATTATATAGAAAATGCTCCGCTCCCAAAAGCTTTTGAAAATTTTTCTTCTCGCTCCCAACAACCTTGGTGGAAGTCTTTAATCATGGCACATTCATTTTCATCCATTTTAATAGCTATTAACTATCTTAATGATGTAGCATGAGACTTTTCTTCACCAAATTTACTAATAAATTATTTTTCAAAATCATTCCAATTCATGATGAACCCCATAGGTTAGGTTGAAAGCCCAGGTAGATGCTTTGTTTTTACAAGTGTATGGGAACAATTTGCACACTACATCCCCATGCTCTACATTCATTAACAAAATAGCCAAATAAAATTATTTATGTGAACTTTTGGAATGCATGACTTGTCAAAATCAAATTCATGAAGGATTCTTTACGGGTGTTTAGGTAGATCATGAAGTGGCCCTGCTAAATTCAAATCGCGTTGAGACATGCATGCTAGAACATGAGCTTGAGTAACTCCAACCATTTGGTGAGCTAGTGGTTGCTGTAAAATTTCTATAATTTCTCGTATTTTACAAGTTGGGGAATAACTAATGATTGAAGCCATATAAGAATAAAAGCACATTATTAGCAGTGATATTAAGGCATTAGTGGAAAAGAGGACCAATTAAGCAGTATCAAGTAGGATGCGCAACATCCAGTGCATAATTCAAAATGCATGCGGCATGCATAATTAAAATTGCATGCATGTGTAGTTAAAGTTGCATGCGGCATGCAAAGGTCAAAAAAGAGAAATAAAAGAAGAAAAGTGAATGCCTAGGTATGCATTGTTATTATTCACTTTTGGAAACTGATTTGAGAGCTCTCCGAGTTGATTTAGGTTTGAGGATGAATTTCCTTGGCCAAAATTGGGTTCCATGGCGAAATCTATCCATCCTAATCAATTCAAAAGATAGATCATCCAGATTTATCACCGTGCTTTAAGACAACAAAAGAGCCATTATTCTTTTGAGAGTTTCGAGGGTATTCTTGGCAGTTTGGGGAATTTATGAAGGCGCATCCCTCTGGCACATATCAAGGGCATGTTTCCACCTTTCACACACCTCGGGGTTAGCATGGCATAAAACTTCAAACCACTGGGTGCGTCCTTGGGGGCAAGTCTCGAGTCAAGTGTTGTCACCTGAAACTTGACTCCTCCGTTTAGGCAAACTCCTAAACAAGCCAAAGGGGGTAGACCCTAAAAGTTACTAAGGTTGATTAGGCTTTAGATTGTGATTGTGAAAGTTATCTAGGAGTTTATGGAAAATGAAAACTGAGAAAAAGACACTGCAATAATGAGATTAAATCAACAACATATAGATTATATACCCATTCAACATGAAATGTGCTTAAGCAAAAGATTGTACGATGAAAGCAAATAGACCAGTGAAAAATGGAGTTGAAAATAAATTGTATTGTAATGTCGAATGTATTGCAAGTGCTCTTGGTCAGTTTTAGTTTAATGAAAGATGAGTACATTAACGGGAGGGGGATTCCCAATATACCACAAAGGTACTAGCAATGTGTCCAAACTCAACAAATGTGGCTCCACACAAGAAAATGAGGGCTCGATGGAGTCACAGGGGTGTGTCCAACACTACACCAAACAAGGGTGTAGCCTGACGGGGCCCCGCGGTAACTTTCTAGTTGTTCTCGCTTTCTTTGTGAAACTTGCCCACACGAAGTAAAACAACAAGACGCTAGATTTTCGTCTTGGGAGTTAATTTTATTTTGGAATGAAATTATGAAATGCTAAAAGCTTCTTTCTGATTGTCCCACCATTCCAACCGAAAGACCTACATTGTTCACAAGAGCATACGGAGACAAGTAGCGAAAGGATTTATTTTATTATTCCAAAAGAAAGCAAAAATGTTATACTAATTACTACACTACGAATCTCTTTCCCTTTCAGTACTTCGGGAAAGCGTAGTGGGTTAGTATTTGTTTACTTTACAAGAAGGAAAGATAAAATACTTTAAAGCAAACTTCTTGAAGCAAATGAAAAGGTTACTATGTCCTGAGTGAGTTTGTGGTCTATCGTTGAAACGGAACCAACAAATGGTTACTTTTGACTAATTAAGTTAATTTTAACAAAAGAAAACTGTAGCAGAAATACACCGACGCAAATCCCCCAGGGGGGATGAGGCGTGGGCTCTCAATAGCCCACCGGATCTCTTTTATTATGTTATTTACAATGACATAAAGAATCCCTCTTTCTCCTTATAAGATTGGAGGAAAGAGGTTACAACACTAGAAGAAGATGTTAAGAGGATAAGAGAGGGTTCAATGAGCCTTTGGAATGCTCAAATTTGGCAAAATTTGCATGAAATCCTCTCTTGCTGAGGTTTCTTTCCCTTCTTTTGTTGAGGAAAAAGCTTCTTGAACTTCATTATCTTTGCTGCAAGTGCAAGGTTGTCTTTGTTGAAATGACTTGATCTTCTTTTATAATCTTCAGTTACCTGTAAGTGGGCCTAAATTAGGAAAGACAAAAATAATAATATTTTATTCTTTCCTAATTTCACTTTTACCTTTTTACCAAAAAGGTCCTTTAAGTATTGTTTATTTTTACCAAAAGTCTTTAACTAAGTTTGACTTTCACCTGTGGTCCCTTTTTTCTGTGGTCCAAAAGTCCTTATGTATTTTTGACTTTTGTCTTTAGCCTTTTTCGAAGTGCCCCTTTGGTCATTACCTGTGGTCTTTTTTATTCCAAAAGTACATCATCACAAACCAAGAGAGTTACTAATGCTTTTATCTCACACTCTATGTGACACCTAGATCAGGTACTAGGGTAACTTATCCAAGGGTAGCTAAGCCTTGGAGAAGTACACAAAGCCCAAAGATCAAGGGTCAGAGTGTCACACATGCCTAGACCAAGTCTAGGGCTTATAGTGCCTTCTTGGTAACAGACCAGGTGCCTCCATTCTCCAAGAGAATGGCTACTCAAAACTAAGTTGAGTCTACCAGTACTAGATTGGTCCACATCGTGGTCCCGGACCAGATGTCTACCATTCAAGAGAATGGTCACTCAACACTAGGTTGAGTCTACCCAAGGCAGAGCTGGGTCTATATCGTGGTCTCGGACCAGATATCTACCATTCAACAGAATGGTCACTCAACACTGGGTTGAGTATACACCGTGGTCCCGGACCAGGTGTCCCCATTTTCCGAAGAGAATGGCTCTCGATGATGCTCAGAAAAATCAACAGATTTAGATTGGGCAGGTAGCGCCACTGACGAGAAGAGCACCTCAAGTTGTTGCTTCAGTTTGGGATCTGGCATGATCTCCTGGTTCAGCAGGAAACAATCATTTGTGGCGCTGAGTACAGCCGAGGTAGAGTATGTTGTCGCTTGCTCGGCTAGTTGTGAGACAGTGTGGCTATGAAATCTATTGTCTAACTTATTTGATCTTCAGATGGATGTGACTTGTATCTTCTACGACAATCAGAGTTGCGTGAACCTGTCAAAAAACCCAGTGTTCCATGACAAGTTGAAACACATCGAGATCAAGTTCCACTATATCAGGGATATGGTGCAGAGAGAAGCAGTGAAGCTCCAGTACATGGCAATGGATGACCAGATAATCGATGTGTCGACCAAGCCTCTAGCGAGAGTGAAGTTCGAGTACTTCAAAGAAAGACTAGTGTGATCCAGAACGAGACCTCTCGAAAGAGGGAGTGATGTGTTTTAGCATAGCTAGAGAGACAAGTTGTCTGAGCGTAACATCCTGGCAAAGTTCGTAGGTTGCTCAGACGTAATCAGTAATGTAGGTTGTCCTTGGATGTAATAAGTTCTGGCCAAGCTCACAGGTTATCCTTGGATGTAACCAGTCCTTATATGTTTCTATGCTAGAAATAACGGATGCATAATATCTCACATGGGAAATGAGGCATGTTGTTCGTGCAGGAAAAATCCTGGTGAAGCACGATGCTCGAACCTAATCAGTTATGTAGGTTTTCCTCGGATGTAATCAGTCCTGGAGAGGCTCGCAGGTTATCCTTGGACATAATCAGTCTTGACTTATTCAAGTGTAAATATGAGCCCTGGCGTGGTACGAAGGTTACTCGAATGCAATAAGTCTTGTGGGTTGTCCAAGTGTAAAAGGAGTCTTAGCGTGGTACGCAGGTTACTTGGATGTAATACGCCCCGAAGTTTATCTAAGGGAAAAGATCCTAGACACAGGTTGTTCAGATGTAATAAGTCCTTCTGGTTAACCTAGAACGTAAAAGTCCTAATGTAGCAGGTTGTTTGGCCGTAATCAGTCCTTACATATATATCTACTTATGTATGTGTTCCCATGTTGAGATGATTAGGTGATGAGGCACGTGAGGTGCACCTAGGCGGTTTTCCTTTACTAGTAGAACGTAGGTTGACCGTGGATGCTCTGTGTGCTGTGTTTTGTTTTGTGCAGGACAAAAGAGATGATCTGGATACGACGAGATAAAGGTAGAAGACACAGGTTATTGTCGTGGAAATGTAAAGAAGGTCCTGTACAATCCCTAGGTGATGGCTTGCTCAAGATGTGATGAAGACCTGGTTGAGGACTAGGACTACACCCAGCATGAAAAAGGGTTGGCTCTATAGAAACTTTCAATGACAGATAGTACCATTTAATGATCGATAAGAAGATGATGATGACAACAACTATGATGATGACTCTATGACTACGTGATGATGTCTCTGCGATGAAGACTTGACCAGATGTGTTGATGACTGTGGAAGAGAGAGAATACCTTCCTAGTTAAGAGGGAGTGTTGATGTATTTGTAACTTCGGAAGATATTCTGATGTATATTATCATTGTATGTTGTTGTACCTGCATTGGAGATGTGTTTGCCTCCTTGTGGGATGTCTATTGTGTCTAGACCTTGAGGTACAACCTTCGTTGTAAGTCAAGGCAATAGTCCCCAGTGTGACATCATGTGATGTGTATTTCGAGTCTCTCTAGGAGAAGGCGGCCCAGTCATGTAAAAGGTCAGTCACTTGATTAGTATAAATAGGGAGGCAGCCTCCCTCATTTATACACACCTCACACACTCACTCAAGTTCACATGAGAGAGAGAGAGAGACAAGGGAGGAGAGATAGATAGTTGTTGAATACTTCTTATTACTGGGATTGATCATCTTATGACACAATCTTTGTGACTGTACTATTCTAAGCAAGTTTGTGAGGTTTTCTCCTTTATGGTTTCCCCAGTGAAAATCTGTGTCTTGTGTATCTGTTATATCTTATGCATCTTGTTGTACATGTTATTCCTTCAGACAAAGATCCTAATTAAGCTAATAAGATCTAGAAAAACTAACATTGTGAACTTGAAGCATTTGACATAGGGTTGCATAAAACAAAGAATGAGATGAAATCTTGGGAGTTGATCGAATTGTGGTCAAAGGTTGATGAATCTCATCAAGAGAAAATTCCACCAAGTCATCTATAGTATCAACCAAAATTTTGTTTGCAATCTAAATGAAATTTTTAGGGGCTCTTTGTCGTCTAGGTAGAAAAGGAGTAATAGGTAATTGTTCAATCTGCCAACTATATGCCCGAGTGAAACAACGAAAAGCGTTAACCTATTGGTTAGGAACAATGTAATGATCTTCAATAGGAGGAGACTCAAGGTTTTGAAAATCAGCAGTACTATCCACAAATAAAGTTTCAGGGTCAAAATTGTCACCTCAACTAGGAATATGGAGATGGTTCAAATAACATTCAAAAGATTCAAAATTGAAACCACATGTATATCACCTTCGAGAGGTTGAGACCGAGGAACACTTCATCTTTCGATGTCCTATTTACTATGAGATCTGAAGGAGGTTTCATTGTCTTTTCAGGGACCTTCTTCTCAGTACTCCATACTTTGGCTAGATTCTTCAAATACCCAGACCAGAGATGTAGAGCCTTATACTTATAAGAGGCCCTTCGACTTCGATCTTCCACCCTTCAACAACATTCTAAGTCAGGACCAGGCTCCATTCAGTGTATTACTTCTTTCTTTTCAGTGCTTCCTTCATCTAGAGGCACCAACGGACAGACAAATGATAGCACAAACCTTCACCGTTCTATTAAGACACGACAGACCATCTCTACCTCCGCCCAACACTAGATATGGGGATAGTCTTGACCCCGCCATGACAGACAGACGAATTCTTCCAGGGTACAGCATCAGGCACCCTCCTCTATGTTAAAAAGTTACCTAGGAAGTGTTTGTTCACCTAGTATTGCCTTGGGGTGGACAAGGACACTTTAATTGGTGACCCCTAGTCATATTTAATTAATGAAGTGAGATGTACATTGTAATTTAAAGTGACTTCATTAAAAGATAAAAGTCATGGTTTATCCTAAGTTCATATTTAATAAAAGTTAAGTGAGTGATTAATTAAAAGGGGGTGCTCATACTTTATTAAATGACATGAGGTGCACTTCAGTATTTAACAAGAACTCTTCATCTAATCTAATCTTGACCGTTAGACTGAAAGAGGAAGTTGTCATGAACAAAAAGGACTAGGGCAAGGAAAACTAATTATTATTCACTTTTCAAAGAGAAGATTTAGAGAGGAGAAGAGAGAAAATGAGGGTTTGAAGAGAATTTGAACCAGCAAGAGAAAGAAGATAAAAACCAGCACAGTTTTCGAGGAAGATAGGCTGGGCACGTTTCCCAAGGAGTGATTATGTACAGATGAGTGCAGCCATTAATTTGGCACAGATTTCGAGGAGAAATCTGTACAGGAGTCCGTACAGCATACTGGCACAGATTTCGAGAAGGTCGTACAGCAATACAAATTTGGCACGTTTATCCTAGCATTGTAGCAAATGAAAAAAATAGTTCAAAGTCCATCCACCACACCAATTAAAGCACCTCAAAAAAGTTGGTCGAAGTTGTTAAAGTTAGTGCAGCTGCGAGACCCATTCTCAGAGAATGGTTTCCTAGTCAGATGACTAGGACAGAGTATAGAAGGTACCCTAGGGCCCCCAGTAGTCTCCTGGGGTTCTTGGTCTAGGACCAAGCAGGTTGATGCCATGGCAAAGCCCCTAGCATGTGGCTAGGGCCCCTATATGCCTCTAGGGTATTTTGGTCTGGGACCAAGGATGTGATGTCCAAGTAGAGCCTGCAGGTGGAGGCAGAGATATATTCTGGTATAGGACCTGGGACACGATGTCCAAGTAGGTACTGCATGTAGTTGATCAATTTTCAGTGTGAGACTGAAACTCAGCTTAGTACTAAGAACCATTCTGCGAGGGAATGGAGGACCCGGTTAGGGTCCAAGGATTGATCAACTTGATTCAGTGTGAGACTGAAACTCACCCTAAGGCTGAAAGCCATTCATTAAGAATGGAATATAATGATGTCCCCTCTCCTAATCAGTTATTGCTAGGTTGATTCTCAAGGGACTGGCCACCCCTTGACGATGTCCCTAGTACCTAACCTTTAGGAGCAGTGTCAAGGACAAAAGGATTGTACCATCCGTTTGGATCTTCCCCCTTATACAGTGATAACAAAATATATAAAACTATGTACCTTGAGAGAGAGAAAAGTTTTTGGTCTTGTTGGTCCTATTTGATTGCTTGGTTCACTTTGATCTTGTGGTTGTTGACTCATGGTCCTATTCTTACTTGGTCCTAGCACTCTCACTTGTGTGCACCTTTGATTATGATGACTCTGACTTTATGGAGTGTATTTACCTAATTGGTTATTAAAGACCATTGGACCTAGTATTGTTATGGCTACCTTATGTTTTGTTAAAAAGACCCTTTAACTCACTTATGGTTAACCCACTTATGATTTTGGACTATTCACTTTATGTTGGACCTTTAGATTTTTTATTTTATGACTTTATTATAAATTATTAATAAAATCATTTATGATTTATTAATAATAATAAAAAATAATAATAATAATAATAATAAAACCTTTTTACCTTTTTTTTGTTTTATCTCATGTTTGAGACACTTTGACTTTCTATTTTATTGGGCCACTTTATCTTACCCTAAGTTATCTTATGATTATATGTGGACCATCTCTTGTATATCTTTGGACCATGTAAACATTATAAAATGAGCGTACATTTACATTAAATCTCACACCTTAGCTTTTCGATTTATCATCCCACAAGCTTTGCGATTTTATGATCTTTATTTTTACGGCTGCTCCACAAGCTCTGCGATTTTATGATCTTGATTTTTACGGCTGCTCCACGAGCTCTGCGATTTTACGGGCTTGATTTTGACTGCTGCCTGGCTCACGAGTTTGACTTTGACTGCTGCCTGGCTCACGGCTTTCTCCACGGGTTTGATTTTGACTGCTGCCTGGCTCACGGTTTTCTCCACGGGCTTGATTTTGACTGCTGCCTGGCTCACGGCTTTCTCCATGGGCTTGATTTTTTTATTGCTGTTCCTTCACGGCCTGGCTCACGTTTCTCTCCACAGGCTTGGATTTTTTATTGTTGTTCCTTCTCGGCCTGGCTCACGGTTTTCTCCACAGGCTTGGATTTTTTATTGTTGGCTTGTCTTCTCGGGATCACTCTGCCTGGTCTTCCCCTGGTCTTCACCGATCTACCTGGTTTACTCGGTCTAGGCTGCGACAGTCTGCAGATTTTACCTCTGTGTTATTCTGCATGGGATTTACTATGATCTATTCTCTGCACAGGCTAAGTCTTTCTGTTTGATCCACCCTGACTGGTTTCGGGAATTTGTTCACCGTGAATCTATTGATAGAGTGCTTGACTGCACATCTTTCACTCTGAGTACATCTGTGTGATTCTCCTTGACTGCACTGCTAAATTGATTGAAGAAACTAAGGTTTGTTTACTCCCTCTCTCTCTCAAGGTACGTATATGGTTCAACTAGTTTGACTTGTCCTTTCAGTGACAAGATCAAACTCAGAACTAACTGAGTATAAGGCGGATCCAACAATGGTTAAGATTCTTTATCTTCTGTAGTTTACTTGAGATTTAGTTTACTGCACGTGTTATTTATTATTTTTCTGTATATGACAGTTGATGAAACATTTCAATGATCAACTTTAACGCAGTGACCAACAGAGCGTTAAGTTAACGCAGTGACTAGCAAAGCGTTAAAGTTGAAAGAAATGAAACTTATGTTGTTACGTTTTATTACAGTTTGAATTTTACCTCAGTTCTTTATATGTTCATGTATTGAATTTTATTACTGGTACTAAAACTCATCTAACCTGTAAAATTTAACAGAAGTTGGCTTCTCTTAATTCAAGCTTCATAAAAAAGTTTATAAAAGGTAGCCCAAGAAAAAGCCCATTCTCTTTTTTCCAGATTACATTTATAGTTTCCACAAGTAAATGCGTCTTGTGTTAGATTTTGTAGCTCGGACAGGTACTTCAATATTGGCTAAGGTGTCTACTATCTAGCATGTAGAAGTCATCCGAAAAAATGACTCTAGACAAATGTACTTTATAATACTCTATGTAAAAGGTCAATTGTATTGGGTGGTATTTATTAGTCCACGGTATTGGAGGGCCCATGCTATTTCCCATGTTATTTGCATAAAGTGAATGTTTCTATGGGGAGTTGTAGAACTAGACATCATGTCATTGTCAATGTGTGTGATATCATTGATAGTGAGTGATCAGTGAGTGATCAGATCTAAGAAAGGGATTCTCTTATAGGCTTTAGAGAGAGGAATTCTCTCAAGTTGAATTCAGTGAGTGATCAGATCTAAGAGACGGATTCTCTTAGAGGCTTCCGCATGAATGATTCTCTTAAGATGGGTTTTTCTTTACTATTGAGGGTTTGGGCACAGTTTACAATGAGTGAGTCAAGAGTCCAAGTGTAGGGTGGATTCAAGGACACCCTGGCCTTAGGAAGCTATGGGAGGTGGTTTGAGGTTGTTCGGGGTTATATTGACTCAGATCCGGTGAGTCATATTTAGGAACCTGAAACTGTAAGTGCTGTTTAAATCTGCAATAAGAAGACAAACTGTATGTTGGTTTTCCCTAGGGATTGGGGTTTCCAGGGTAAATCCAAAGTGTCAAATGTGTTGATGATTTCCTGTTGAATTTTTGTTGTGCATTAGTAATCAGTGTGTTGTAAATTTTTATTCAGTTTTTATCCTCATTATAAATCTGGGTATAAAAATTAATAAATAAATTGCTATCAGATCTGGTTATTAAAATTTAACATCTTGGGATTTTGAGTTCCTATCTTAGCAGTTGTACCTATACCACTCTCCTTTTCCCCTTTCTAAGACATGTTTTTCATCATCTTGGCACTTTTTAAGCTCATCCAACCCCATTTGGACTCGTTGCAGAATTAGTCTCCTCTTTTACGTCGTTCAAGAAGGTTAAAAACTGTAAGGAATAGTCATGAAAAAAATGTAGACTAATGTACAACAATCTTTGCGTGGTACTCAACTCATCTTGTATTTCGAAAGCACACACTTTGAATTCAGATAAGCCAGTCATTTCTTCTTTGTAGTGTGCTATTGATCCTTGAAAGTAATTATTCTCCTCTTATAATTTTCTATTTCTTTCACCAACTTGATGATGTTGGACACAGTGGCTTTTGTACATGTGACACCTGCAAAAGCTGTAGTCGTTAGATCAGCCTCTGTTTCAGCAATCACAGGAGTTTTCGTCATGACTATCAACTCTAGGATTCCTATCATCTTGAGCTTCTTCCGAGTTTATGCTACTACTTGTTTCTTCCTTTTATTAAAGACAAATGAGTCTAGCACTGCAACTAACTATAACTTTAATCTAGTAAAACGGCATAGGCCCATCTCATGAAGTGGGATGTGACCTCTAATGATGGATTGCATTGTGGGAACGACTGGTATTTCTGGCTTGGATGATCCTTCTCCCGTCTACTCCATACTGTTTGTTTCAGACTCTTCAGTCTTTTTCTCCAGCCTTTGCTCTTCTTATTCTCTTCTTCTCTTGGCCTCAGCTTCCTGAGCAAGTTTTTCTTCTTCAATACTTTTCCTTTTTTGCTTCCTTTGTCTCATTTTTTCTAGTTTGTGTTCCTTAAGTAATTCTTCCTTTATATCTTCCTTCGCTCATCCTTAAGCTTCTTCCTTTTCTCTTCTCATTCACTTCTCTTCTGTTGCCTTCTATCTTGCATCCTATTCAGCCTTTTGATTGTCTCTTTATTCTTTCTTCTTATCTTTCGCCTCTTTACCTTTGCTGCTAATCCTTACTGCCACTTCATCAAGCAATGTAGCTCTCCAATAGAGTTCCTCTCCCTGCCATACTTCATGTTGGTAAGGCCATTTATATTTGCATGTTGAACAATGGCAAGATACTCCATTTATTGGGTCATGCCTTTTGAGTCTTTCTTCTCCAAAATGGAAGGTAACCAGTGCTTCACCCTCTTCTTTTCCAACCTTGACATTCTCCTTGACATTCTCTATACCATATGTGCCTATGTACAATCGCAAGGCAGGCAATGGGGCCTTCTTATCTCGGGTCAGGCAGCTCCAACTCTATTTAAGAATGTTTGATATGCCACTTCCTGAATAACCAATTTGTCTAGAATAAACTTAGGCAATAAGTGTGGGGGTTCAGTGGCTCTAAATATTCTTATATAGGGTGTAGGCTCGTAGAAAATCATTGCATATATTAGACCATGTAGTGCTCACATAATTTAGTGAAATTAGCTCTGTATTTATGCTCCCACAGAATTTGGCAGTACACATGGATTGCTTTCTCAATCGGTTGCCGCTACCATCCTGTTACCAAAAATTATTAGTGTCACATGCTGCATGTAGTAAATATGAGGACATATAAAACACTGGAGGGATCCCTGTAGCATGGTATTTGGATTTAGAAATGGTGTGACTTCATATAGAAGAAAAGATAGAGGACCAGTTGAACATCATTTTAATGTTCGTTACATGAAACATCTAGAGGACCCAAGACACTTTGAACTGAGTTGCATCTTCTCCATCATATAGCCTACTGATAAAAGCCACTGTTAACATGAGATTAGTTGTTGGGTACACACCTGATCGTCCTGTCCTGAAGGCTTTTCCACTAATCCACCATCTCTTTAGGAATCCATTAAAGTTAAGCAAGAATTGCAGAAACCACTCATCAGTCAAAATGACCTTAAGACTGGGGAACTTGTAGCATAAATCCAAGCATGAGGGCTGAAGGGATCTGATAGCCTTTCCTTCTTTGTTTCTTATCAGTCTATGCTCGACATCCATGTAACTGATTATCTTTGAGATAATCTCTGTGTAAGGCATGAAAACTAGTCTAGCTACTACTCGGTGAAGACTAGACCTCCACATGGTCTGGTATACCCAAAAAGCATCCGGGTTTTGTCTCGCCTAGTTACAGTGGAAATTTTGGGTGTGTTTCTTCCCTTAACATTTAACAGATTTCACCCCATTGATAATCGGTCCCTAAATCACTTAACATTCTATGTCTCCAAAGAATGGCCCTATGGCCTTCTCTGCTTTTGGCACTGCTGATAATTCCCTCTATAGGCTAACTTCATGGATCAATTCCTTTTGTCGGCATTATCTTTCAAAAGCCATGTTTGTATCTCATAACTCATCCATATCAATAGCAAAACATGTTAGTAAGATTAGAAAATACATAACCACAATGTCTATGGTTATTTCGTTATTGGTTTCTTCATTGAGCATTAGGAGGCAACTCCTAGGAAAAAGAATCATCTAGCATTAGGAGGGCCTCAATTTTTTTTAGATCTTTGGATACTCAAATTGTCTGGAACTGTGACAATGTGCTCTAAGAGAGGTAAGCTCATTCTATAGAGTTGAGACAATAATTTGATGAGATGGTAGTGAAGTCCTACATGCAATAGAAATATTACCTAACCATACCCAAACACCAATTGTAAGAAACAAACTTCACTTTTTTCTAGTTGAAATTGGTCATGCTGCTTGGGTTGGCTAGCAAAGCTATAGTTCCAAGAAGAATCCTGTTGGGTTGGTATGAAGGTGTGAGGAAATTTCTTGGCCAAGAATGGAGACTTGAGGTTAAAATTAGCTTCCAATCCCCAAATTGATTATAAGGTGAGAACCACGAAATCAAGTATTGTGGTAAATGGTCGCAAGGAGTATTCTTTTCTAAATTTGAGAATGATCACTAGTTTAGGGCTAAGGGTACAGTCGGAAGTGTGGACATGGTAAGAGCGGCTAGGGCTTCATTCATATTCCTCTTTAAATTGGGGGAGAAAAGCCATGGTGAAAGCAATGAGGGTAGGATGACCTGTCGAATGAAAATTGAAAGCTAAAATTTAGTGGAGGAAAAAACCTTATTTAAGTTGAAACCACAATCGCAACTAAAGGTCATACCTGGATACTATTAGGATGCAAATTGTACCCTGTAAAATCCAAGTATGACAATAAAAATTGTGGTTAAATTTTTAAAATGCATGCAACTTTTAAGAGTATTATCCAATGTGTCACTAATAACAGTCCTCTCTGTTCGAGGTGACTTGAACTCACCCTCTGAAGGGTCCCTTAATATCCTCACGTTGTTTGGAAGCTTCAAATCTGCACAAAAATTGTTATAACAACAAAAGCTGACTGGAATTCATTTAAGGACAGCGAGTATTCACTGTTTTAACTTTTAAGTGCCCAAAATAATAAATCTGATAGTAGAATAAATATACCAGCATGTAACTACTCAGATTTGTGATTAATTTTGAAAAAACTGTGGGCAAAAGGTCATTTATTGAGTAACTAGTTACTAAGAAGATTGGAGAGAGGAGCACTTCACATCAGTGCGCATGGATTTTGGTCACTTCATCGGAGTTCTAATTGCAAGAAACTCCTTTTGTGCATGACCCATGCGCCCCTCTTCCTTCTTGACCTAATGTGCCCCCCTTTTTTGACTTAAAAGTTATTCAAGCTATAAAAATAGGAAGAGCACACACGTTTGGGGTCGTATCTTTTTCAACAGGAGCTCATTCTCTTCTGCGTTTTTGTCTGTTCTCTTCTACCTTCTACTTCTATATTTTTGTGCAGGGAATATCATTGTACATGTTCGTCTCTTTGGTGCAATCAACCTTTTGATTTATGCAGATTAAAGCTTTGCTATGCTCATATATAGCTCTCAGGGTTTGATGATATTTTGGTGTGTTTTTTGTGCAATAATTCAGAAGTTCTTATCCCTTTATCTAGGTGAAATCTACCATTTAGAAGCACCTTCTATTTCTTATATTCCATTTTTATTGAGCTGGTTTTAAAGAGATCTCGCACCATTTATGTGTGCTAAAGACTATATAAACACTGTCATTATAAGTACTTAGTCCACTGATTTTAATAGTACAGTAGTCCAAAAATCACATACTCAAGTCACATTGGAAAACCTATTACATTTTTCATTTTATTGTAATATGGTGCACGTTCCAAATCATTCCTTCTTACACCTTATCATAAGGCTGAGAAATTTTTTATATTTCATTTCTTGGCAATACAATGCGGGTTCCCTAAACTTACAACTTGGTTGCTCTTATGGTTCACCAATCTTCTGTTGTGAGTCTTGCATTTGACATACTTATAAAACCTTTGATTTCACAACAAATCACAAGATCCCATGGTATTGACATAAAGTGAGTTATAAATGAGTCTATTGAGAGTTGTAAGGCACCACAGTAGTCACAAGTGAGTTATATCTCCTAAGTGATCACAATCAGTGTGAGTAATATCATTGACAATGAGTGATCAGATCTAAGAGAGGGAGTCTCTCAAAGGCTTGGAGTGAGGGATTCACTCAAGCTGGGGTTTGTCTTTTCTACTGATGGTTTGGGCATAGCTGCAGCAAGGGAGAGTCGGGAGTGACTGAGATCCGGTGTGTTTATCCAGTAGCCTGGTGTTGTAAATGTTGTTTTAACAAATCTGCAATAAAGATAAACTGATTGTTGGTTTTCCCCAGTTAGGGTTTCCAAGGTACATCTTGTGTTATGGTTTTCTCTGTAGTGGTTGCTTATCAGTGTATTGCTATTTCTGATTTAACTTTGTGTTTAATTAAGGCTGTGGTATAAATCAGTGAATAAATAGTAATCAGATCTGGTCAGCTAAAATTTTCACAATCGACAGCACAAAAAGCTTGATAGAAATCGGAAATATCAGGAGAAATCGGAGATATTTACAACACTGCTTCTATCACTAAGGTTTTCAGCATTACTAAGCCTCTTCTGCAGGTGGAAAGGATCATGGATGAGAAATTCTCAATCGGATAAATTTATGAGGTATGGATGGGGCTAAAGAGACATTAAGACATTGTATAAGGGGGGATGGAACTAAATATGGTCCCACATGGGGTATTATTGATTCCGGGTCGGATAGGAAACCACATTCATCATTACATCCAAGAGAAGCATATCTCAATCCCAATATATTATGTAATGATGCCCCCAAATTTCAAAGAGATTCTGAGGCGATGAGAGGATGTACGTAGTTCTCACGGTTCATGACAAGATCAATATGCATCAGGATATGTACACGGAAGCAACTAGCATCTTTGGATTTAATTCATTGATCTAGCGCAAGGGACAAGAAAATGATAAGCAAGATTTTAACTTATAAATTGTTATATTTAAATTTTGTAGTCTATTTTTCAAGTTTCCCATCACCAAAATAGTAATCTTTGTTTTTTTATAACAGCTCATTAGTGGATAGATTGTTGCTTCAAATCACCAAAGCTACAAAAATTCATCATCGTACATTTTAATCAAACTGGCAACACATCAAGTTCTGAGCACAACTAAAGTATATTCAAGAACATCCACACCAAGAGACACAACAGGTTGGAGCAGAAGCAGATGGATAAGTTGGTCTTCATTTGTGTCAATTAGGTGTAGCTGGAGTTGTTGCGAGGAAGAAGTTGTTATTCTCCCCACCCAAGTTCAAATCCCACTTTGTGACATATTTACACTTAGTGTGACAATTGTTGATGACCTATATATGATCTATTCATTAGTTGTTGACCTGGCATTGTGCCCTGAATAATCTAAGGTTTACCCTCAGTTTCATCCTTGGAATGAGGGGAAGTGCCTAGGCAATTTCCCCCGGGATATGTTACCTAGAAAATAAAAAAAATGATCTTCATTTACTACAACCTTTGCCTGCTCACAAAACAATTGAAACAAAACGATATGGATCCAATTGTATTGGAAAAGGTTGATCCAGAATCTGGCTGGGTCACGAAGAATGAATCTGTTCATTATTTGAAATGGCTTGAAATAGACACTGATGACGTCTCTGGCACAATGGTATTTGAGACACCTGACACACCAACAGCACATTTTCTGCATGAACCAGTTGGACTAGGAGATAGTAACATGACAAGGCCTAGCTCTTCAAACTTATATGCTAGGCATCTTCATAGATGGGAGTTGAAAGTCGATAGATTGTCTAATTTGAAATTTGTATTATATCATGATTTATGTATCAACCTTTAGGCTTTACCCTTCAAACATTTATGATTAACTACCATTTAATTTTTAAATTATCATATTTCATGAGATGAATTAATGGATTACTATTATTTTATAGATTGTATAGTTAGGAAATGATGGTATTATTTTATCTGCACAAAATTTCATGTCTTTTTGAGTTTTTGCTTCTAGTTGCTGAATCTCGAGTGAAGTTTTATCGAGTCATCAAGTACTCCCTAGTCGAAAACTGACCGAGTTTCCGCTGAGTCTGAATCTAACAACTTTGGTAGGCACTATCATAAAGAAATGTTATGAACATACAAACAAGCAATCATAAAGGAAATTTTCTTTCAATAATTCAAACTATACAAAATAAAAATGCAAGAACGCAAGCCCTCCCATAAGTACCGTAGCTAGAGGATAATAGATCATGGAGAAAAGCTCACCTCCATCTCAATGGCTTTCATATCAATACTGTAGTTGTGCCCTGCTTCAAAGATATTGTAACGATTATGGTTTTGTAACACTATAATAGGAATAAGTAACCGAGTTGCCAAATCAACGGTCTCAAACCTGCAGTATATGAATATAGAGAGCTATAAAACCAACTATTATTTCATCTTTTCAAATGAATTCAAGAAAGTATACTGCTCATTTCAATAAGAATTAGAAAAGCACATTATTTTCAAATCCCCCCTTAAAAGATGTTTTAGTGAAAATGGAAAGCTTTAAGCCAATATGATAGTTTTTGCTGGCAATGAAAGATAAATATGGGAAAAAGCTGCACATTCCACTTATTTCAGTAACAATATAAGACTAGAGAGAACAAGGAATTCACGAAAAAATCCTTTTAAGAATACCTCACTGTAGAATGGTTACCCATGGGCATGCAAAAAGGTAGACAGAACAATCGCATCTAAAAATGTCCAAATGCTCCTTTGATTTTGGACAATGTCAAGGTTATGAAAAAGTCCAACTAGAAACCTCCATTTGACCATTGTATTCATTTTGTACATGCATCCGCATTATTGTTTGCATCATATCAAAACAGAATATATAAAATTAAGATATCAAATGCACAATTACTCAAAACTTACACAATGACTCACACCAAATCAGCAGTATGGAAAAAGTGTTCAGTGTGGCAGACACCTTCAAAGACTAATATCTGCCCCACCTGCTATCTATGCAAGTTTGATCCTGTCCAAAGGGTCAGATGCACCTTGATATAACTCTGGAGTCTGAAATTTGACGGCTTCTTTTAAGAAATACAAATAACGCTATTACTCTGTGATGGATGCCTCAGCAATTTGATTAACACTCTTATGCCAGATGCACAACCAATGGAATAGATGTCCAACCAATGCAACAGACATTTGAATGGGCTAATACTTGCATCTCCTAGGCTTTCTAATATAGTACTAGAAACAACAGAACAAGCCTGGTGATAAAATAGGTAGAGGATAAGCGATAACCTTAAAATGACTTGTATTGCACTCTAATACATAATTCCAAATAAACTAGAAGCCTTAATTCTGCAACCTCAATCATGAAGGTACAAATCATAAAAGGAAATTAACCACAATACCTGACATCTGGAGTTAGAACATGCTCAACAGTTGTAGAAATAAGAGCTCCGAGCTGTCCTGTGAAGAGCTCAACAGTGGAACCAGGACTAACAGGATCGCGGCCTCTTGGAAAAAGAATATTCAACAACCTTGGAATCGTCCTGTAACTTACACTGCCTTCCTCTGTTTCTATCTTTCCATATGTGCATGGACCAGCAGACAGGTCTATAACGGCATATCTACAAAACAAAACAGCATATGTGATTATTTCCACCTGCAATATAAAAAAACAAATAAAGAAAAAAATTACACCATCACCAATTAGTTACTAAAAGGAAGTCAATGGGAATGATATATTATAAATATTTCACATACAGCCAAGGAAGTAAGTTAAGTTGTTAACCATCTCCATTGAAAAGTCAAGGATGTTAAAGTTGAGAAACCACATATATAAATAGCACACAAAAGTGGAAACAAAGAAACCACCAGAGATTATGTAGCTCCCGAAAATGTGGATTAGCATATGTAGATTGTACACAATACTAATCAATCATTTCTCATCCGTAACTGTCAACCAGCCTTGTTAGTTTTTTGTACCTAGGAATATGTTCCCTAAGTGACTTTTTGCCTAAGTCACTTAGAAAAGGGAAAAAGGTGACCCTCACATTAAAAGCTACTTAATGAGACTTTATAAAGTTAAAGTCACTTTTTGATAAATTTAAGTGGGTGAGTAAATTTATTTAAGTGATTTAAATAAATGTGATTTTTACTCTCAATGAATCTTAGCCATTGGATTGGATCTTTCTCCACCGTTGGATTAGATACCCACTTAGGGTTTAGACAAAAAGGGTTGAGGGAGGCATTTCTCTTCACTTTTTTTCTTTGGAGAAGAGAAGACTGAAGGAGAGAGCTGAGTTTTTTTCCAGGCTGCACGATTTTGAGGAGAGATACAGATTTGGCACGCATCCCAAGGCATCCGTACAGTACAGTTTGGAAGGCACAGAAATCGAGGAAAGTTCTGGGCACATTTACCGAGAAGGTGGACTGCATTTATTACAGTCCGTACCCTGCACAGATTTCGAGGCCGTACAGCACAGAAATCGAGGTCCGTACAGTCTGTACGGACAGTACCTTTTCTGCACAGATTTCGAGGTGGTTTCAGGCACGGTTCTTGAGGAGTACGGCAGCATTTAATGCTGTCCGTACAGTACGATTTTCTGCTGTGTTTTGGCACGAAAATCAAGACTGAGTTGCTGCTGATTTTGGCACATTTTTCGAGAAGAAAATAGCACGGAAACCGAGACAGACTGCTGGGTCAAACTTCTGGGTTGAGATAAGTTGGATTTTTTACTGTAAAAATTAATGTCTGATTTTTCCTGAAGCTAATAATAAACTCTCTCTCTCTCTGACTGGTTTTCCCCTTGTGGGTTTTTCCAGGGCCATTGGCCAAAAATCTGAGTCTATATTTTTTATGGTGTGACTGTTAAATGTGTTTTTCAGCCTGTTAGTGGATTTTTACTGTGTGTTTAATTGTTCAGAAAAATTTCTTAAGTAACTTATAGCCAATGCAAAACCAGCTGTAAGTGAAAACCACGAAATGTTAACATAAACCAGCAAACAGTAAAACTCAGAAATTTCTACAAGCCTAAGTTTGGTGAATGATATCGAGTAGAAACGTGTTCTGCAATATTAGTGGGGATGTCTGTCATTGTTCCTAGTAGTGATTTTATGATTTATCTTCCAAAACCAAAATCAAATGGTAAAGCAATTGCTGATAGCACTGTCATGTATTGCTAGAGATCTGCCTTGGTCCTTGCATTAGAATTTCCACCAGTAGGGTGTGCAATGTCTAATCTTTACATTTCTGGTTCATGTTAACCAATTAAGCCTCCAGTGAATTGTAGCTTGAACCAGAGGTTGGGGAGAAAGTAAGGCTTCAACAAGCGCATGAACAGGAGCATGGAGCATTAATATAGAGAAAAGATCAACAACATTTGATGTATCAAAAGTTGGCATCTTCAGCCAGAAAGTGAAAAGAGTGAAAGAACAATAACATGCTATCGTATTTATGTAGAGATGCTAACAGCATATGATAAGTTATGTAAAAAGAAATGCGAAGCAAAACAAAAATGTATAAAACCTATAAACAAATTTCAAGAAAAGTCGAACTGGCCAATGTCGATCCATGCATATCAAAGCAGGTTGAAGGGTCAAAAGACCATGTGGCATGTAACAAAGTGAAACAAGTCAGTTCTCCAAATTAGTGGAAAGCACAAAGACACATGCATTCAACAAAGCTAGGTTAGTTGAGGCGAGAATACAAGGAAATTGTGGTCTAATCCAGAATGGCAAGGCAGTGATTAGAGATTCGCCCTTGCCAAGCTGGTTTAAGCCTTCACCCATTCTATCTACATCCGCTCAACACCATAGAACAAAGCCAAGATCATCGTCATACAAGGTTAGTAACAAGTATTTCGAGCTACGTCTACATATATTTTATTTTTCTGGGCTTTGATCTGATTGTCACAACCAAACCCTCTTTTCTTAAAACCCTAATTTCGTTGACAGATCCAGCGAGTTTCTAATGACGGCCATCAAAACCCACTTGGAGATTAATGAATAAATCCTAGATCTCAAGTTTCATGAAAATCGGACTCCATTTGCCATGGGATCTAGCACTAGTCACTCTAGGTGGGGGCGCCCTTCTTGGGTGGGTGGCCATTTCTTCAAATCTGTCAGATGGGTATGCTTGGATCCACCTCAAAATCATAGATCTAATCCTCAAGCACCCCGATCAAGTCATCTCATGCCTTGATCTGCTCTTTTGGGTCCACTTTGTCCACTTATGCAAAAACCCTAAATGGGTCCCTTTAGGGTTTCATTTCATTTCGCTAGATATCCCTAGATCTATTTCCTTAACTCATTTATGGTACAATCTCTTCTAAGTTGGATTATTTCCTCTCTTTACTAAGCCTCCCCAACTTGGCCCTAATCTCCATACCACTCTAATTTGATAGATCTAGTCTTACCCACTCATTATCTCCCATTTTTTATATATTGTCAAACCCTAGGAGTGTCTTGAGTAGGTTCGCTAGCCTCTTAGGCTAGTAGGGTCTCCCCCTTGGTCATTTTTCGGATTGATCTAAAGTGACAAGAGCCCGTTCGATGTGACAACTACCCTTTGTCTGTAGTGGACAAGGCCCTTGTGGTGTCACCGGTTAGCTACCTCGCCTCTATCGTCCCGAATGGGATACCTTTAGTGGGTAGTTACACTTTGTGTGATAACATTTTTTGGCATCGTTGCCGAGGAAGGTAGAGGCCTACCTTGGTTCGACATTTATCCTTAATCTCTACTCTTGTTCTCTTTGCTAACATCTTTTGGCATCGTTGCCAAGGAGGTAGAGGCTTACCTCTGGTGTTTGTGCGTAGCACTTCACTCTTATCTTTTGAATATCGCATCTGGATTAAGTTAAGTGAATGATTTCCCTTTTGCCTAATTCTACATTCACTTGTCTCTTTCTCGCATCATACTTCCCCAACGACATATCTTTCGGTGAGTTCATTTAGTATCTCACCTGACAACTCCACAAACGCAACTCCACTGAGAAGCGAACCCATCCCACAAACCATAATGAACTTGGACGTATTTCTCTGTGTTGCCAACCTTTGTGTACCATAGTTGGATTAGTTGAGGAGCCGCCAGTTGACAAACATGATAAATGTTTGTTTCCAGTGTATCAAATGATCCGCCTTTGTGCCTAGCCAGTTTTGGCTAGTCAGTTTTTGTTTTGAATAATTATGACCATGGCCCCGCGGGGTTTGTAATAAAATGTGCTAGTAGGGTGTTTTGAGTGGTTCGGTCTTCTAAGACGTAGAATTTCAACTAAGGTATTCCACAGAGTTTTTTGCCCTTGACAATTATGCTTTGCCTATAGCTTAGTATAATTGACGAGGTTTTCTCCCGCTTCCTCCAAAGCTGGAATGCTCGATTTTGAATTTTGGGCCTTGGGGGGTTATTAGAGGCCAACTAAGTATGTATAAACCTACTAGACATTATTAGAATAGACTATGGTCATGTCAGAAGTCGCTAGGACCTTCAGAAAAAATTCTGAAACAAATTTATCGGACGCGTCAAATTTTTATTTTTTTTAATTTTTTTTAATTTTTAATTTTTCCTAAGTTTTTAATTAAATTTTTCCATAATTTAAATGGAAAAATTCAATTTGTAATAAGTCAGCCATCCGAGGTTCGTTTGCAGTGATTGAAGGATCTAACCTTAAGCCAAAAATTATTCATGATCAGCGAGCCAGCTAGCTCCAAGTTTCAGATCATCATTCAGCCTCATAACTCATATTTTCTCAAAAAAATCAATTTTGGGGAAAATATTGATTAAATAATAAAACTATTATTTTGGAGAAAATCCAAATCTCTCCAAATTAATCCGAATTCAGCAAAATGAAATGCAGAATGACATGGCATCGGGCATTAATGATGATTGGAGTTAACAAAACTCGGCTTCAGTTAGCATTCAGTGAGCATTAAGTCCTCATCCACTTGGCCAATTCGCCTCCTTCAGTGATGACCACGCTTGGGTGAGTTGGAGCTTGCTCATTGGCTTGGTGTTTTGATCGAGGTTGAACTGAGGCATGTATTAATGATCTCTAGGTATTGGCTCCACCATACCTAGCCTGTGGCTCCTCCAAACCTCACGCCTGCCTCTTTCTTCAAGCTCACGTCCCTCTCTCCTCAAGGAGGCATCTTCACACATGTGAGCTCATCCTGGGTTGGTTTTCAGAGTTTAGGGTTGGAGTGGGGGCGCCTTGCCTAGGTGGAGGCCACCCCTCACTCACACCCACTTATTTTGAGGTTTGGGCTCTCAGTTATGTGTCGAGCCGGTTAGGTTTCAGTTTTTGGTTTTAGGATTTTAGCTTGCTCTCTTTGTATAAATAGAGGGTCTTTCAGCTTTATCAGGGTGGATCATTTTTGTAGAGAAACTCTGGTGAAACTTTGTAAATGCTTGTTGCTTTCATGCAACCATTGGAATAAAAATAAAGGCTTTGGAGGCTCATGTGGTGTGACATTGTGGATGATTGTACTTGATGGATGAGGTGATGTTATTTTAATTTTCTCTTTCTTGTCAATTTGAGATTATGAATCTATGCTTTAGAAGGCTTTTTCAAGCACATAAGAACAGGTATTTGTAGTTTTCAAGTTATTTGTTTATTGATTTACTTTTAGAGATCGAAAAAGAGCATTGTTTTATTCAGTTATATTTCATGCTACTTTTTTATTTCAATTTGTGAACAATACATGATCTAATCCTTTCTTTGGCAAGTCTATGCGTTGTTGTTTTCCATATCATTTCATCCTACCAAGCAGAAATTTGAGCTCAGCTGCATCTGTCTCTCTTGGAATCAAGTGCAAATTTCCAATAACTACTTACTATATGAGATCCAAGTGTCTTTTAAAGATCCACAGGTTTAACCAGTTTCTCCCTACTTTTATTCATCTTTTGAAGTAAAAAGTCTGATTTTTGGGTTAGGCAAGGTTTGGATCTTAAGTTACATATTTTTCACCAAACCATATGCCCTTGTTGGCTGTCCTCTTTGCTAGTTTGCAGCCTTCTTTCACCCTTGTTTGCAGCCCTCTTTTGGCCTTGGTTTGCAGCCTTCTTCACCCTTGTTTGCAGCCCTCTTTTGGCCTTAGTTTGCAGCCATCTTCACCCTTGTTTGCAGCCCTCTTTTGGCTTTGTTTCAGCCCTCTTTTTGCCTTTTTTCTTCTCCATTTCGTAGCTTCTTCTTCTATTTGCTTTCCTTCATTTTCATTGTAGAAGTTTAGTTTCTTTTAGAATTAGTTTATAGATCTATTTTTGTTTTATTTTTGGACTAACATATAACAAGTTAGTGTTCAAAGCTCTTGTTTTCAGAGAAGTCAAAAAGAGCCCAAAGGCCATAAGCAAGCAAAGGAACAAACAAAGAGCGATAAAGACAAAAACACCTCCCTCTTCTCTCTTTTCCTTTCTCACCTTGCTCATTCAAGAAGAAGCAAAAAGCATCAAAAACATTGTAAAAAAGTTAATAAAGAGCAAGTGGGATTACGGCTCCCATACCCCTCTTTCCCCATTTGGGGGAAGCTTGTATCGTCCCTTTTTCATGCTTGCATATTTGTTTAATAATTTGCTTATAATAGAATAGGGAAAGATAGTTTATTTCTGATTAGTTCATCTTTCATAAAGTAGAAAAAATAAAAAGTTTCATGTTTTATTGTTTAGTTAGTTCAAAGTTTTGTTTTATTTACCTTTTTGATATAATATTGCAAAACCTAAAAAATATCAAAATCTCTTGAATCTCACTTTGTGGATCAAGAGTGCTCTCTATCGGAGAGTTGCTTTTCTTTTGTTTTGTTTACTTACCCCCATGCTCTCCCGATTAGGCCCTAAAAACCTGAAAGAGACTCTTGGGTAGATTAGCTCTTTTTATTTTTCTTAAGTTTAATCAACTAATTACTAAAGTCTCTTGAACTTGCCATAACCCAAGTCAAGAGCACTCTCTATCGAAGAGCATAGCTAGTTTTGCATTTTCCTTGCATTAGGAATTTAGTTTAACTAAGTCTCTTGAACCTTTGTCATAAGACAAGGTCAAGAGCGCTCTCTGTCGGAGAGTTTTAATTAATTTACTTAATAAAATTTGCAACTCACATTCCCATAATTAATTAACTTCGTTGATTATCCTTCACCTAGTATGCTCTGCCGACTTTCGGGTTGGGCTCGTACTCAGAACGGTGAATGGACTTGCTAAGTTCGCAAAGAAAAACATAATAAAATTTAACCCCATAACCAACGCACCAGCGTTGTAGAAAATGTCATAAGTTTTTCTTAGTAGAGGCGCCGAAACTCCCCGCTGTCCAAGCTTCTCAGCTAGCTGGTCAATCTTCGCGATACCAGCCTGGGATACTGGGCGGGCCGTCATGTCTCCAACGGATTAACCTACAACATTTTCCCGGCTATTAAAAACCTTTCGCTGAAACAATAAGCAAGATCATTTAAAACACTTAAAATATACCAAGAGCACTTGCACAACGTTACATCCACTAGCTTTATTTCAAGACTTGGTTATTTCTTAAGGCAATGCAGAACTTTGACTCCATAAAGGCACTAGTCTATTAATCTATGCGTGATTGTTACATCTGGATCGCTTGTCTTTAGCTTATTTAAATCTTTATCTGTGAATGCGTCTTTATCTTATAAAGTCTTGATATATTGTTCATCTTTTAATTCAATACAGCAACGTGGATTGCCTTTTTCTTGCGCTTGAAATTCATAATTTTAATCATTTCTAAATACAATAACTCATAAACAACACCCATCCGCATCCATAACCATTAAAAACACTTTAACAACTTAAAAGCCATAGAAACTCTTTTGTAGGGACTACCCCCCTTGGCTTCGTTAGGAGTTAGCCTAAACGGAGGAGCTGGGAGTAGGTGACAGTACCTAGCTCTATGCTTGCCCCCAAGGTCACACCTCTCCCACTTTCTCAAGTGAGGAGACAGCTTTCGGAAAGTTTCTGCTACTGGTGTGTAATCGGCAGACAACACTCCGATCCATTCAAGAATTAAATAAAACTATAACTAAGCTTAAAGAGCAAAAGGAGGAAAGGAATAAATGGAGATCAAATTCTTGGTATGATTATGGGTATGAGCCTAGTTATCATGATCCTTATCATTCCCACCAGTTTCCTCATCCCTATAATGAAGTATCCCCAATAAATTATATTGAGTCGATTAATAAGTATCATACCCAGCCAAAGCCTTGGAATCAGAGCAACCGGTTAAATGATTCTTGTGATCCAGTTAGAAATTCAAATCAAATCCCATTTAGAGAATCCAGAATAGTTAGAACACAAGTTAAGTTATCTCCTTTTGAATTTTCTAAAATAGATGGGGCGCCTCATTCTATGCCTAAGGATTATATTAAAAAGTTGCCTCGTTTCTATTGAAACAATGCCACATCTATTGAAGATCATTTGCAAATGCTTTGGGATCATATGGAAGTTAGAGGTGCAGATGATGAAGATGTTTACATGCGGGCCCTTGGAGAATCCTTAGATGGGGATGCCTGTTTATGGTTTGATCATTTAGCACCAAGATCTGTCACTGGTTATGATATGTTTATTGATTTATTAAAAAAGGAATGGGTGAGAACATTGATGAACCTTCAGAGCCTCAGTCAAGCAATGATTGTGATGTTGAGGATCAATTTGATGAAGATGATCAGGATCATGACGATTATATAAGTAATGATTGTCCTTATCAATTCGATTTCTCCTCTCCTTAGATAATGGTGAGTGTGCCCGTGATTAAGTTTATGAGTGAGCCATCAATCAATAGAAATGTCACAGGGTATCTTAGGAATAACCACGATAGACTTCAAAATGAAATTGAACATGACATTAATCGAATCATACAAGATACTTTGTCATCATTACGTGAAGAAGGCACAAAGCTAGATCTGACTCGGGAAGGGGAGCCCATTCATCATCATAAAGAAGACTCCGAAGTGGAGCATCCTATCTTTGAATCTATCGAAGATTTTTCTGAAGAGCAATTCCACGATCATTGTTTGGTTGATGAAATTTCAAATCAATGTTCAATTGATCAAAATTCTAATTCTAATCCCAGTCGTATTATTCGGAAAGAAAAAGATCAAAATGATAGTCAAACTTCTTTTCAAGAGTCAATTATAAAAATGTGTGAAGATGATAATGAACCTAAAAGTGATCTCATCAATTTACCTTCTTTCCAAATGAATGAGTATAATGACAAATCTAATGAAGAACATTTGCTTATTAGTGAGTCTAACCAAGAGTGCTCTTTGTTACAACCCTCAAGTTGTCCACTTCTTTACAAAGAATCCACAAGGAATGGTTCAATTAATTTTGATAGTATCCCTCATTCAATCATCAATCTTGATAAGATAGTCCTTTCTTATTCTCGTGATGTGGATTTTCTCCCTGTTCCAAAATTTGAAAGTGTTATTGATTTCAAAACCTTTCCCTCTCAGACTTCAAGATCAATTATCATAAATCACAAGGAGGATAATACATATTTTCAATCCACCCTCTCATCCCAACTTTTAAAGTCCTCTTGTATGGGTTCATGTTCCATTCAAGTTTTAACTTGCGAAATTTTCGGCAAAAAGTCTTGAGAGTGCCAAGTGGTCAACGGTAAAACATTTCATCCCCTTTCATCCTTATAGTGCATAATGCTTTCAATTTTGCTAATTTCTTTGATTGGGTGATTGAAAAGCTCTATAATGACCAATTTCATATTTTCTCAATCTTTAAACAACAAATGGGGTTAATCTCAATTTCAAGTTTATTGATCTCTAGATTGTCCCTATTTTGTTTCACCATTGATCATAATGTGAGTATGATTGAGTGTGCTAACCAGAAAAATGAGGGAAACAATGATAGACTAGGAAGGGTGAATCATGTGTCGTATTCTTTCCTTTCATCAAATTTAAGCTTGCATAATTTTTATGATCCTATTGATCTTTCGATGGAAGAAGTGTGTAATAGTCAATCTCATCCCTAGCATGATTTCATTTCGCCTCACACTTGTCTTTCTTTGATATTCAAACAACAAGTTAAAATGGCTTCAATTTTCATTCACATTACTTACAAGCCATCTTTGACTTGTTGTATCATTAACTGTAAAAAAAGACAAATTGATCCGTTCAGTGAATGGTTACATTGGATCTATGATTTCACTTAGCACTTGTCTGGTCAGTTAGAGTAGGGTAGGTAGGAACCTGAATAAGCTCTTTCGAGTGGTAGGATTGAGTCTTCAGTGTTGCATGGTCATGAGTCTTTGTGTCTTTCTTTTTATGTTTGAGTCTTCTAAAGCCTTTTGAGTCTGACCCCCCTTTTTAGATTGAGTCTTCTTGAAACTGTTTGACAGTTCTTAGATAGATGTGTTATATCAGCGTTCACTTTCCGCATTTTACATTCCAGCATTTATTTTTCAGTATGATATTTTCTGTATTTATTTTGTGCCACATGTACTGTTGGGTAGTGTTGTTTTCATGATGCACAGGACTAGGTTTTTGATGGAGATGAAGCAGTTTGATCGGGTGCATAGTTCGTTGATGGATGAGTGTTGCTGCGTACCAGATATGTTTGAGGTTCTCATGTGCTCTCCCCCTTAGAGCACCTGTCACAGTTGGAGCCGGGTGTTGTCAAATATATAGTAGCTGGGTTACTTTTGCTCCTGAGCAGTACTGAGCAGTTCTTTGAGCCAATCCTTTATTATGAGATCAGCAGATGATGAGCCAGCAATTCATGATCTCTCACTTTCAGCATATCCAGATTGATCGTTTCTATGCCATGACTGAGCCTAATGACCCCAGATTCAATGACTGAGTTAGCCATTCTCATGACCCTAAGCAGAGATTGATATAGTGCCTATGTGTAGCAGCAGCAGTTGTCCCAGGTATTTTTAGACTTGATTTCAGATCCAGTGCAGGTATATGACCGAAGTGATATTATGGTTTGTGCTTATGGATTTTGATGTTGCTATGTTACCTATTTTAGCAGTGAGACTCAATGGATATTGATTATATGTTGGCAATATTTTATCTTGGTTTACTTGAAATTTAAAGTATAAATGATCCAATGGTTTTGACTGGGAAATTCCTTTGTATACTCGTTGACCTTGTCCTACTCCTAGTATGGATTTAGCCTTTTCCCTTTAGGGATATAACTTGCTAGTTTTGGCATCACTTCCATTGTCTCCATCCATCCGTTTCCTTCCCATTTTCATTGACTACCCTTGACTTGTAATTCGACTAGTGACATCTGGGATTTCCCCCACCTTCACCTCTATGTTGGAATAGGTCTCCATGTATAAAACTGTGTCTCGGTGTTGGTTTATGTGATTTTTGTCACAGGGAATATCTACCTCTAGGTCTTGAATGCAAGTAGTCCTACCAAAGAAAGTGTCTTTAGACACTATGGCATCGAAGCTTAAAGTTATTCTAAATGGATGCCCTTCCAGCAAAATAAAAGTGTCTTTAGACACTACTGGAAATGGAAAAATAAAACTAGCCAGTTGCCAAGAGATGAGCACTCATCCATTGTATGGTGTAAGGCTCATGTATCCCCACGGGGTATCAGGGAGGCAAGCCCAAGAAGGTTGAGCCTTAGTCATTTTCTGGTAGCCCAGAAGGTTTTCCAGGGCACCTGCTCTTGGAGGCTGGCAAGTTATCAATAAAAAATAAAGTTGATGGCTAGAGGATGAGCACTCATTCATTGTATAACATACGGACCATTTGCCCCCACAGGGAAACAAGGAGAGACTGGCCCAAGAAGGTCATGTCTTTGTCATTATTTGGAGCCCAGAAGGCTACCAGGGCACCTACCCTTAGAGGTCAACTAGTGAAATAAATGTTGAGCAAATTAAGTCTTAAAAGGGTTGTTTGTCTAGAGTCTAGTGGAGCCTTCTCATCATTCCACCCATTTGTAAGACACTGCCATGCCCTATTGTTCACCTAGTCCAACTTATGTGTTGTGTGGAACCCCTTGTCCTTTAGCCGAGATGCTTACAGTTTTGAGTTATCAAGTCATCCATTGGCCTTTCCTATTGTTTATGATCCCTTCACCCTTGACTAGAAAAAGGGCTAAATCTATAAATGAGTATACACTAGAGGTTCTTGTTTTGAAACAACTGATCATTGTGATTCGGATTTATATATGTATTGTGCTTATACTTGCCAACAAAATCTAATCGTACTAGAGTGTCACTGCTAACATAGATAATTGAGCATGCATGTCCACTTGTGCTTTGCAGTATCAGAGTTTAGCACTTGGATCATCATTTGATCAGTCTTGACTTGGTCAACCTAGTATTGACCAGGCCATGAGCAAGATTCAGGATGAGTTATAGACAGATGTTCATGGACGATGATTATTTATGGTCTACAGGTGTCCATTAGGCATATTCATACTTCAGATGGTGATTTGTTATGATGGCTTGTATTATTTCCATGATTATCAGCATTTACAGGCTTTATTATTATTATTATTGTTCTAACATTGATGGGGCCTCTGATGTATCTTTGTGATGGACATATGGTGTATGAGTACTAACTCCTAGTTGATTTGGACATTCTTAGCCCATTAGTACAACTGGCTTTCAGTTTCAGGCAGTTACAAGACATATATGGGTCTCTTGGCCTTTTGCAGCAATTTTGCCTGGGAAAAATGAAAATAAAACACGATGAGAAAAAAATTAAGTTCTCCTAGGGTGTTAAAGGGATTCTTGGGGTGCAGCCAGTCATTTGTACCATACTACCATGGTCCGAGATCCATCCGTGCAGTCATTTGACGTTAGTTTTTGGTCCCGGTGAGATATGGGTTGTTTTATGTTCCTAAAGTAGCATTTTAATAATAAAAAATGGCTAATGAGGAAATCGATTTGGGCAATTGAGGCAAAGGATTGGCATGGAATTGGTCTGAGGCACAGTGTTTGGGTCACCTTCATCATCTGGCATCAACTTCACTTCACTCGGGGTCCACACATCCTTGATTTATGCAGTTTGAGGGTATTCTTATGTATTTTAAGGGAGATCCCCTAGTGATTTTTATCACTCTTTTATATTATTTTCCACCACACATTGTTATTGTGCCATGGGGGCATGCTAGTGAAGGATAACATAACCTCCTAGACCCACCATGTGCTACTTTATGATCATTCGTCATATTTATGTGGTGCACCCCTCATCGGACATTTCTAGTGATGCGCCCCCTTATATTTTTTAGTTGATCCATGTGAGATGTATCTGACTAATCTTAGTCGTAGATTAGGGTGATTTTATCTTATGATCTTGACCCTTGATCTTTTTGGATCTCGGTATTATGTACTTGAGAGATCCATATATTGAGATGCGCTCTCATTTGTAAAGGGACTTTTGGCTCTCAAACTCTAGGATTAATAAAAATATTTTGCAGAAATTCTTGGAAGCTTTGTCGAATGTCTTGTATGGAGATTGGAAAATATTGTTCTCTCTAGCATTCTTGCGGATCTATGCATTTCTAATATTTTTCCAAGTTGCCATCCATCTGGTGAAGGAAGCGTTTGGGTAGGGACGGTATTGTGACTGAGCTCCATATCGTCCTCTCAAATCGCCAATGGTTCAGGGAGTATCTTTATTGTGTCTTACAGCCATCTTGATGTTCTGTTATCCACTAATTTTGCACTTAGTGGATTTCCAGTGAGTCGTCGAAGTCATGAACAAGCCAGTTGTTCATTATCAGTACTCAAAAGGTTCTGAAGTTCATCGAGGCCTTTTTTGGGCCTCTTTTTTAATAAAATGCATGTTCATACCCCTTGGGGGCATTGTAATAAATGCTCTAACATGGGAAACGTTTTCTAAAGGACTTGGCTTCCTAAGGTTGGGCTATCAATCCGATTATTCCAAGGTGTTTTTTCCCTTGTCAATTATGAAATGTTGAATAAGCGATGTATCATTTTTGAGTTTTTCATCGCTCCTCCAAAGCTGGAATTTTCGTCTTGGTGGTTAGGCCTTAGGAGGTTATTGAAGTTCATGTGTCGATGTATATAAGCGTGTTAGGGATTGTTTTTGAGTCGTATGGACATGTACTAGGTCCCCCTAGAGTTTCGTTTGATTCCGAGAAAAAATCATTTTTTTTCCGTTTTTTAAGCCATTTTTTAATGGTTTAAATGGAGAAATTCAAAATGTAAAAATGTGATCCGGAGTCCGTTTTTGCAATGGTTGGGCTCATTTTCAAACTCGGAGCAACGTCTTCACCCCAGTGGCCACTTTCATTATGTTTTGGGCAGCCAAAACACCTCGGAAAGCGTTATTTGACTACTAGAGCACCAGAATGGCATTTAAATGCTAAATTCTAAGAAAATGCACTAAAGTCAAAAAATTAAAAGAAGTGAAAATCAATTTTTTAAGGGGTGAAGTGACTTGGCATGTGGGTCCAAGTAGTTAACACCTCTTCTCCTTCATGATTTCACTTAAACTTTGGTTTAAAAAAAAAGAAGCTATGAATTAATTCAAAAGGAATGGTTACGAATTAGTATAAGAGTGGGTGACGTCAACATGATGGAGACTCACACTACCCTTACATGGATGAGAGTGGGAGCGACCCCTCTACACATAAAATATATATATATATATATATATATATTTAAACCATGGTTCATTTGACTAAAGGTTTTAAGAGCTCGCAAGTGTGTGAATGGAGGGTGACGTGAACATCTAAAAGGGAAGACTCACGCTAATCCTCATGATAGCTTGTGGGGTGAGGACCCCACCCCATATTCTCATTATTTTAAAACACTTTGGTTCAGTCCAATATTGGATTAAACGAATCTTTCGTTATCTTTGATCATTCACTCCGATGTCGTACATTAGCTGGGGAGAGGACTTGCACATGTGGAGAGGTTGGTGAGGGTTTTGGGTGTGTAGGCATTTGTTGGGTGAGTGAGGTCAGTTCCTCTTCACTTCAAGTCCAGATTGACTCAGTCCAAGCTCAGTTCAAGTTCAGTTCAACTAAGTTACACTCCGAGTTGATCTTCAGTTGGTTGGTGCCCCCCCTAGATCTGGGGTTTTGTTATAAAAGCGAGGCCTTCTTCCCCGTTCGGGATGGATGTAAGGAACCTTTGCCTATTGTAATGGTGCTGCTATTTTGAATAATAAAGTTGAAGATTTTGGAGGCCTACCTTGTGTCATTTGAGGAATGATATGCTAATGAGGTGATATTGTATTGTTTAAAATTGCTCTTGCTCAATTTGTGTTGATATATCTAGCTTAGAGGATCATTCATGATACGTGGAGTAAGCATTTACAGTTTTGCTTTTTTTGGCAAAGTGGTGGAACCCCCCTGACTAGCAGGGTTGCCATTGCCTAAGTAACCACGAACCAAGGGCATCTAAGCCGTCAAAATCACCCAAGGATCGCACCCGGCCTGGATCGCACCAACCCTTAACATGGTTGGATTTTTGGTATCCGACAAGATTAGAATCGATGACCTTTCAGCTTAGGGGGCGTCTTAACCATGCCCCTCCACCAACTGTTCTACATCTCGCAAATGAGTAAGCATTTACAATTGTTAAGTTGCTTGCTTATGATTTCGATTTGAAAGATATAGGAGTAACCCACTATATTCAGTTGTATTGAGGTTCTCTAAGTTTTTCTTCTTCAAACATACTAGATCTAATCCAATATTTGCCAGAGTTGTTTTATAGTTTTGCAAGTCACAAAATCCAAAGGAAGCGTTAAACTAAGTTGTTTCTTCTCCTTCTTCGGCATCCTCTTTAGAAGCTAATCTTTGTTGCAGGGACTCCAAATCCATTAGCAAGGAATCAAGCAAGGGCTTGAACTGTTCATCCATCTCCTGAAAATCTAAACTCTTTCTTTACAGTTACTTTTTTTGCTTCATAACAAGTAGATCTAAGACTTAAAGTTATCATTTTATCTCTTGTTATATAGATCTAAGAAATTTTCCAAGTTTACTTTATCAAAAGCTTAGATCTAGCATTTTAGCTTTAGTACTTGAAGCAGTATATTCTTTCTATCTTTCGACAAGTACAATGTTTGTATTTTTTTATTGTATTTTATTGACTAACCCACTAAATTACAAATACATAGCTTGCTGGTTATTGCCTTTTCGTGACAAGTTAAGCGGAAATGCTGGCGAAATTTTGAGGTTTCAGGCTCCTCAAATCACCTCTAATTCCCCCTTCTTCATCCCCCTTCTGTGGAATGTTTTGTAGGCCTTTTTTATCACTTTCCAAGATCAAAAGGGAGCCCCAAACATCAAAGCATTGTAATAATTAATAAAGAGCAGGTGGGATAAAGGATCCCACACCCCACTTCCCTCATTTGGGGAAAACCTGACGTCCATTGTCTATTTTCGCACTTTACTTTGCTTTATGCCTGCACAATAAACTGTTAGTGTAGAATAGGAAAAGCTAACTTCATCTTTTGAAAAGGTTTTCTTTATCTCATATTAATTGCTAAAAAGAACATAAAGTCTCTTGAATCTCACTGAAAAGTGGATCAAGAGTACTCTCTATCGGAGAGGTTTTGTTTTTTTGCCTTAGATTAGATTTCCTGTTTTCATATAAATTGCTAAAAGAAACATAAAATCTCTTGAATCTCACCGAAAGGTGGATCGAGAGTGCTCTCTGTCGGAGAGTTTGTTGTTTAATTTGTAGTTCGTTTACTTTAGCATTTTTTACCTTTTCCATAAATCTCTTGAATTTCGCCATAAGGCGGATCAAGAGTGCTCTCTGTCGGAGAGTTTTTCGGTGATTCTTGTTCACAACATTTAATAAAATTGGAATTTACATTTACTACACTGTGTATGTGCTCTACCCACTTGTGGATACCCAGAAGGAGTTGTAGATTCATTAAATCTTCACATTTTAATCCACTTCAACCATAAATAAAACACTCTCTCAAGAAAACCAACGAAAATCCAGTGTTGATCTCTAATAATCGAAATTGGGCAAATTTTGCCTGGGGACGCGGGAACCACTGTACCGAGACATTGAAAGCACAGTTAGGCTACATCCTTGTTGGTGTAGTGTTGAACGCCGCTTTAGAGACTCTGAACAGCCCACATGTTCTTGTATGGAACCACTTAGACTATTATCCGGACATATCTCTAGTACCGAAAGGTATATCTTGGAGATACCCTTCCCTTTTAATAATCAATTTCACGCCTAAAATTTACAATAAAATTTACCAAGAACACTTGCAAAATGATCTCAAGCACACCCCAGACTTGTATCAAGTATCCCAAGCACTACATTGACTCCATTTGGCCCTGGTCTTATCAATTATTCATTTGCTTATTATCCATCTCGAGCACTTGTTTTATCTATTTTCATATCATGCTATGGATGCGTTACTTTTAAATTGCCATTATCAAGTGGTTGTGCATCTTTAATTATCTTGCAAGTACATACTTGGATTATTAAACTGTTATTGTAAATCTCTTTTAAAGACTCTTAAAAAATACCCATCCTCATCATACACCAAAAAACATTTTAAAACACGAGCTTTAGAAACTCTTTGTAGGGTCTACCCCCCTTGGCTTCATTAGGAGTTTTGCCTAAATGGAGGAGTCGGGATCAAGTGACAACACCTGACTCTTTGCTTTCCCCCAAGGCCACACCTTTCCCACTTGGGAAACAGCTTTCGAAATATTTTCGTTGACGAAGTGCACATCAGCGGGCAACATTTTTGGCATCGTTGTCAGGGATAAATCTTTTTATTCTCGTGTTATGACTTTTATTTCTTTTCTTTTTTGCTTTTACTTTGTTTGATGAATGTTCAGATTAGTTCTTTATTTTTCATCTGGCAACTCCACTAACGTTTTTTCCTGTTTTAAGAAAAGCAAAATTTTATTTTTTGTGAGAAAATTTAATGCATATTCTCACATTGGGACCCCATTGAAGGGATAAACCGCTTATTTCTCATACAACCTGTTGAGTTGATTGTGTGTAGATGAGCCCATGCAAACAGTAAATTTTTTAAAGCTCTTTATTTGACATCCCTACTCTTCTAGTACCAGATGCTCCCATGATCACTATTTCTCGATATGGATATTAAATGGAGGGAAACTGCAACACGGATTTCCCGTGCACGTCCTCCGATTGATTTCTTTAAAATCTCTAGCTTCCAAAATTGTATTGATAGTGAACAGACACATTGTCTCCTTCCAATCTTCCGAGGGCATGATAATAATCACTCTGCTAGATTTCATGTTCTGATTTTCTTTTCACGGATGAGGGAATTCAACATACGTCATGAGGATCATATGATGTTGATGTTTGCCCATTCTCTGCAAGGGATTGTATCATGTTAGTTTTATCTATTACTATTACTATTAAATCTATTACTTCCCTCGCCAATTTCTTTGAGATATTTCTAAGGCAGTGGCATTATGACGAAAATGATATTGAATTATTCATTAAGACTAATTTGGCTCACTTCTTTCGATGGAAAGAATATCGTGTGGAAGAGCCTGAGCTAACTAGTATCAACATGGAAAGCAACACTTAGTTTTCAGAAATCCATGATGATCCCATTGAGCTTGTGCAAGAAGAGCCATTCATTGAAGATATTGTTGAAGACCCTCATGTCAAATCAACAGAGAATATTGAAGATTGGGGACCCTCTCGTGATTATTTTAGTGAAGAGGATCACATTTGTACTCCAAATCAGTCTCAAGATGAAACCATTACAAAAGCTTATGAAACTTATGATGAAATCTATAATGAGCATAATGATAATAGTTTACGAGGTTTACTGCCTTGTGACCTTTTTTAAAGAAGATGATTATGATCCAAAGGAGGAAAAGTACAGTCAGGAGCATGATACAAGCAATGAAGAGTCCTTTACATCTGACATGGATGATGACTACGAGACCTTACTTGAAAATCCAATCTTTGAAGTTTTGTGTGATGAGAATCCTCCATGCTCTCCACCTCATGACAAATATTTGGAAAGTTGGGCCCCTTCTGATATCTTTGAAACCCAGCTTTTTGAAGAGGATTGTTATGATCATAAGGAGGATGAAGATAGCCAAGAACTTGGTACCAGTGATGAACACTCTATCATATCTGACATAGACTGGGATGATGACTATTGGACTTTTCTTGAAAATCCAACCTAAGATACTCTTGAAAATCTTTTTGAGAATCCCATCTGAACTAATTTAGTGAAGGGATAGTTTATTCAAAAATTTGTGGAAGTCCAATCTATGATGCATCCAGCAAGGGGAGTGTTTATTTTGAGACTTATGAAATTTGTAACGAATAGCAGTCAGAGTTTTCAAATGATCAATCGGAGTTGTGTTTGAGTATCTGTAATGAGGACTTGGAGAAGCAGTGCAGTGAAGAATCCGATGGGGTGCAACTAGTTGAAGATTTTTTTCAGCCATTGTTTTCACATATAGATGTTCCTTATGATTTGGAGTAGTTTGGGGATTACACACAGAGTTATCAGCGGATAAGCCCTTTTGATGAGTATGATGATCTGCCTCATCATACAGATTTGTACATCAGTCCTATCCAATCTTGGATAGAGGAATCCTACAAGAGGACTTGCCAGTTTGGGAAGCAAGTCAATGACCTTCTCCATGATTATAATCTCTCGTCCATCCCTCCCATCTGGGAGTTTCATGCAGGTTTGCATTTTCTGAAAAATGTCTCCTTACTTTGGCTGGTAACTAAAGATAAGGCAAAAAATATTAAAGTTGATAAAATGCTTAAATGGTTACATTGGATATTTGATTTTACTTAAAAGTTTATTTTGTCATGGTTAGAGTAGGAAAAATAAGCTCCTTAAAGTGAGCATTTACTTTTCGCATTTTCCTTTTGTACTTGGGAATAAATAAATTTTAGTTAGTTTTGTCATTCCTTTCAATAAAGCAACTTTTGGAACATTACCTATTTTCAAGTTGAGATGTTTTTATAGATTATAAGAACCGAAGATTCTGGTGTTCTCATATGCTCTCCTTGCCTAAAAAGACTAGATCGAGCACACGTCCCGCAGTTGGAGCCAGATGTTATCCACTAATTTTATGAGAAAACCCCTGAGGGCTTTAAGACATACCTTCAAATGGGCACAATAATCCAGTCTCAAATCCCCTCCAAGCTTGTCTCCAACTAGGGGTATAGATTATAATGAGAAAAATACAACATAATTATCTTTGAAACCAGTTATAATAGCAAAATACATCTTATATTTCATTCCTAAACAATAAAAAAATACATCATGAATTATACATAAGCAGCCAAAGTGTGACCACACAGATGACTGCTCCCTACATAGATGATAAGCACTAGCATGTCATCTTTGGCTCTGATCTTAAAAGAATCTACATCTTCCCTGAAAATGCCAAGCCTGACTGAGATCTATGGAGAGAATCAGAAGGTTCTTTTGTGTGATAAAAAGGTGTCTTTCATGCCTTACCTGCCTGAACTCAACCATACTTGCGATGCCCCCCCTCCACCGTAGCGATACCGGTAAATATAATTTCCCTCCTGCTGCTTCATTTGTTCAAGTGTAAGTTCTTCAATGTTAGAGTACTTTAAAGTCTCAAGATCAACTTCTTTGTTCCTGGGATCCATCCGAACCTGCATGAAATTGATATCAAATTTTTATTGGTATCCTCAGATAACCAATGAGGAAGAACTCGATGCATCTCCCAGTAGAAATATATCCAAGCCAAGTACAAACATTAAATTTATAAAAGAAGAAACGAGAAAAGAGAAGCTAAGTTACTAAACTATACCAATACAAAAGAAGCAAAAACAGGTCATATACTTCTCGAAAACCTAAAGATGTTTAAACCAAACATTTGTATACTATATATGCAATCACAGTTGAATAAATAACCCATAATCATGCAAATGTAAAAATGTGATTACAATTAAATAATGCTAGGTTTACATAAACAAGTTATAAAACAAATATTAGAAATCAAATCCTTGTCATCTTGATGAAATAAAGCTTAAGGACTTACTGCATAAGAGAATGACATACTCAACCTTGCAACCTCTTCATGATGAGAGGAAAACATATGAATATAAACAGATTGTTAATATTGAAACCTTTATTTATCATTTGTAACAATTATTATCCTTATCAAGACCTGACTTTTCCACCCGGTATGATCAGTCCAGGCTCAGAGGCTGGGCCACAGAGAATCTGAACTCAGAAAATAGCAAAAGAAACTTACCTTATCAAAGTTTAGAATGAAAATTGCATTTGGCACTGGCCCTTTTATCTCTGCAGCAGAATATGAACCTTCTTCAGTGCCAAACAAATAGGTGTACAGTCTTTCAAAAGTTGGTTCTATAGTCGTTGCTTCGACTTCAAACAACGGTACCTCTTTTCCATATTCGCTCTGAATATATATAGCCAACAAAATATATTCAGAATCGAATTACCCAAAATTTGCAATTTCTTAAACAAGGCACATCTTTACCACCAACATCATAAGCAGTCATTCTATTACCTCCCTTGCTGAACCAGCAGGCACCATCGCGCTCTTCACTGATTTTTCAAATGCTATCAGCTCTGGCTGCCCAACCTGCGACCAATACAAGGTACATAAATATTCATAGTTAAATAACTTCCAGAAGGCATCCACTTATAACAAAATGTCACTGAATACTCAAACAAGATCAAGGACACCCTTAAACTATATCATCAATACAACCAATCTATTGGAAGAGAAGCCAACATTGAAAACAAAAGAACATATCTTTGGTCAACTAATTGTAAAGTAGAACAACAGAATTATTTACCAACAAAAACGAAAAATTTAATTGATAGTTTAACATTTTAGGCTGTATGTGAGTCTGTCACTCCAATTTCATAACCTAAAGTAGATTTTATTGTGTGCACTCCAGAGCAACGGTGTAGAAATCATATGATCTAAGCCACTAGGTTTGAAGTCTTAACTCAAATTAGATAAGCAGTGAAAATATTAAAAAAACATTTGTGTCCACAAGAAATTTAGTTCAAAATATTCTTGACAATGGAAAGAAAGAATAATATGATAAAGACTGCTTCTCAGGTCTTTTCATCTGAGTAAAATACTGCCACTGAGGTCTTCCCATTGAGTAAAAGTATAGATGAAAAATCATGATAGCAAAAAAGGAAACAAGAAAACACCTGGAAAAAAACATGAAACCCTGGTTTTACAGGAAAAAATTGGCAAAAATCACTAGGTTCGAAAAAAGGGCAATATAAACCTAAAATTAATTTTTTTTATAGGGGGCTGGTGGTCACTTTTCCGACTTTATTTTTTGTTGGAAGGCATAACCAGCAATATCAGTTACATAAATGACACCATTGACATTGAAGCTGATCTAATTACTAAAATCGAGATGCTAATATAGCTTTTTTAGCAAGTTAGTTTATTGAAATGATGGGGTGTTCTTGTAAAGGCTAAATCTTTCATTTCATCTACAAAGACCCAGTTGTCCCTTTTCTAGGATTCAAGCTCCTGAGTGAAGCAGCGATCCTTGAAGTATGTCTGCATAGAGGAAGAGAGTATGGGAGTGAAGCAGCAAGGCTTGAAGTCGGTCTGCATAGAGGAAGAGAGTACGGAAGTGAAGCAGCAATCCTTCACTTGGGTTTCTTTTTAGTTTGCCTGCAATCCTTGGCAAAATGTCCAAACTTGTGGCAATTATAGCATTCCACTTTTGACATGTCAAAGAACTTACCTTAAGGTTTCTTTCCCTTCTTTTGCTGAGAGAAAGGCTTCTTGAACTTCTTTGTCTTTGCTGAAAGTGCAAGGTTACCTTCCTTGGTTACCTTGCCTGAGGTCCTTCCCTCTTCTTCTATTTAATCATGCCACAGTCTTTCGAAAGTTGGCCGATTCTCTCGTCCACTGACAGATGCCATGAAGGTTTCCCAAGAGCTTGGGAGACCATCAACCACAGTTTGCACAAGGTCATCATCATCAACAGCAATACCAATAGCAATAAGTTGATCTCTTACCTGTGCAATCTTTGTGAAGAAAGAACCAACCCCTTCATCCTTGTTCAACTTCAAAGTTTGTAGTCTCTTCTTCAAGACTCTCTTCTAACTGGGAGCCTTCTTCTCATACAAGTTGGCCAAGGTGTCAGCATTTTTTGGCAGTCTTTAGATTTGTGATGTTGGGCATCATTGTTTCTTTGACATAATCATAAATGATCCTTCTAGCCTTAGCCTGCTTCTTCTTGTAAGCAAGTCTGCCAGCATTAGATGTTGGCTCTTCACAAACATTGAACACAATGTCATCCAAGTCATTCTCTTCTAGAATAGTTGTCAACCTAGCCTTTCAGGAGTTGTAGTTAGCTGAACCTTGTAGCTTCTCTTCTGGTCTGAAGAACATGCTAAGCTCTGATACCATGTTGAATTTTTAGTATTAGCATGAATACTTTAAAATTTGCAAACTAACATAAACAAATGACAAGTGCAGTAAACAACATCAATCACATCAACACATTGAACACAAGATTTTTCACTGGGGAAACCATTAAAGGACAAAAACCCCAAAAGCATTAGTAATTCATCTCGTAAATGAGATGACTGAGATTTTCCAAAGAATCCACAAACCCTAACTGGGTTGTACCACAATTAGAAGATCAATTTTCCACAAAAATGCCAAATTGGCCTTTTACAAAAATTAGGGCTTGATTCCCTAATCTTCTCTCTCCTACCCAAACTGTTCAAACCCTACCCAGATCTAATTTTCTTCTAGCTGGAACTGTTTTTCTCTCTCCTACCGTTTGTTTCTCGCTCCTACTCGTTGGTTGTACGGCTTCCCTGCCCAGATGCTCTGTTCTGCCCTACTGTGCAGCTCTGTTGTTGCTCTGCTATGCAGCTATGTTGTTGCACGAAGGGCAGACAGCCCTAACCGAGGCCCTTTAGGGCTGGCCCGTAGGGTTTGTGCAGACCCGGCAGCTCCCACAAGCTCCGGGCTACAACCCGAGACCCTCACGGGTCTGCCTGAGGCTGCCCAAGGGTGAGTAACAGGCCCAAGACCCTCACAGCACCTGTTGTGAGCCGCCTGAGGGAGAGAAAGAGAGGGCAGCCCGTGGAAAAAGAGGGTTTCCTGTGGAGAACTTGAGACTGCCCGGAGGTAGATAGAGAGTTGCCTAAAACTAAAGATGCCCATGAGATGAAGGAGTTAGGGTGAAACCCTAGCTCAAAAACCAGCTGCCGCAAGTTTGATGATGAAACCCTAGCTTAGGGTTTTACTTCAGTAAGTGATGATGCCCTATCTAGACTCATCCATGCTAGGGCATAATCATAAAACCTTTCTTCTTCCAAAACCTGTAAGATCTTATGATGGAGCAGTTGTACCTGTGAGAGCAAGTGTGTGTAATAATGAAATGGAATGATCTTCTTTAATATCCTTTGACTTTTGCCTTTAGTGGTACTAACGGTCTTTTTGCACTTTCACTTTTACACCTTAGTGGTACTTAGGGTCTTCATGTATTTTTTACTTTTGCTTTAGCCTTCTTTAAGTGCCCCTGTGGTCATCACATGTGATCAAGGTGGTCTTTCATCACCACTCAAAGTACATCATCATAAACAGAGAAAACTACTAATGCTCTTATCTCACACTCTGTGTGACACCAAGATCGGGTACTAAGGTGTCTTAACCAAGGGTAGCTAAGCCTTGGAGAAGATCGCAAAGCCCATTGATCAAGGATCAGAGTGTCACACATGCCTAGACCCGATCTAGAGCTTATAGTGTCTTCCTGGTAACAGACTAGGTGCCTCATCCATAGGCTGCATAATTTGACACAAGGTCAAATACTTGGTAACAGACCAAGCGCCTCCATTCTCCCGGAGAATGGCCCTCAGCCCCGGGCTGAGTCCTAGTAACTGACCAGGTGCCTCCATTCAAAGGAGTGGCTACTCAGAACTAGGCTGAGTCTACCAGTGCTAGACTGGTTCCACATCGTGGTCCCGGACCAGATGTCACCATTCAACAGAATGGTCACTCAACTCAAGGTTGAGTCCCCCCAGTGCAAAACTTGTCCATATCGTGGTCAAGGACCAGATATCATCATTCAACAGAATGATCACTCAACTCTAGGTTGAGTCCACACCGTGGTCCCAGATTAAGAGTCCCCATTCTCCTAAGAGAATGGCTCTCGATGTTGCTCAAAAAAATCAACAAGGATGTCCAGTTTGATGAGGACAGGGCCTTGCGGAGATCTATGGAGTCTGGACTTACCAACAGAGCAACAGCCAGCACAGGACACGGGGGTCAAGTTGGAGGAGCCAGAGGTACAAGTACAGGTACAGACACGTGGCACAGGTTCTGGTAGTCAAAGGGAGTCAAGTGGACAGGATCCTTCAGTCATTGACTTGGAGGATGAGCTACAGCAGGAGACAGACATCCAGCAGCAGGAAAACACTAGGCCAAAGCCTAAGTGGTTTAGGGCGACAGTTCAGGATTCCAGGCAGGTTGATCCTCCTCAGAAATCCTTTAGACGGAGCGTACCACTAGAGAGACTTAGTTACATGGCACTAATGACAAAGTTGATTAACTCTGAACCTTCCAGCTTCGGGTTGGTTGCATAACATGATGTGCGGTAGGAGGCTATGGTTGAGGAGTACGACTCCATTATGAAAAACCAGGTATGGGAGGTTGTGCCAAGACCTAAAGGCAAGAAGGTGGTGGGATCAAGATGGATCTACAAGGTGAAGCAGGCAACAGACGGAAGCGTGGAGAAGTATAAGGCACGCTTCATGGCAAAGGGGTTTTCACAGAAGGAGGGTATTGACTTTGAGGAGACCTTCGCCCCTGTTTCCAGGTATTCTTCCATTCAGACCATTATCTCACTGGCAGCTGAGATGGGTAGGCGAGATCATCAAATGGACGTCAAGACTACCTTCCTCAACAAAGTTATAGAGGAGGATGTATATATTGAGTAGCTAGAGGGGTTTGATGTGGAGAACAGAGAGACGCATGTATGCAGACTGCATAGAGCTTTTTATGGGCTCAAGCAGGCACCTCAAGCATGGTACTCGAAGATAGACAGTTATATACAAAAGATGGGATTTCAGCGAAGTGAGGCTAACCACAACCTGTACTTCTTGATAGGTGAGGTGCCTCTCATACTAGTCCTATATGTGGATGATGTCTTTCTTACAGGAGATGAGAGGCCAATAAGAGACTGTAAGTCCAACCTTGCAGTGGAGTTTGAGATGAAAGACCTTGGTCTGATGCATTACTTTTTGGGCTTGGAGGTTTGGCAAAGAGATAGATGCTTCTTCATTGGACAAGGGAAGTATGCAGTAGAGATCTTGAAGAGATTCAAGATGGAGGACTCCAAGCCTATGGCCATACCTCTAGTTTCCAACTGGAGGAAGATTGATGCATCAGTGCTTAGATGGATTTGATCCTACCTTGTATTGCCAGCTTATCGGATCACTTATGTATCTTGTGAACACTCGACCAGACATAAGTTGTGCAGTCAACTCTTTGAGTCAGTTCATGGTGGACCCTCGGAGACTGCATTGGACGGCTGTGAAGCATATACTTTGCTAAATCAGAGGTACAGTGGAGTATGGATTGGTTTATGAGCAAAGGGAGAGCGTACAGTTAGCAGGTTTCACAGATGATGACTGGGCAGGATGTGTAGAGGACAGGAAGAGTACTTCAGATTGTTGCTTCAGCATTGTATCAGGGGTTGTCTCTTGGTTCAACAAGACGCAAAAGTCAATTGCATTGAGCTCGACAGAGGTTGAGTACATGGTAGCCAGCATGGCTGCTTGTGAGCGTATCTGGCTGAGGAAGTTACTTTCAAGGTTGTTCGAGTGTAGGTAGAGGCTACAGTAGTTCACTGTGATAATCAAAGTGGCATCAGGCTATCTAAAAATCCAGTGTTCCATGACCGGAGCAAACACATAGACATCAGGTACCACTTCTTGAGAGATTGTGTTCAGAGAGGAACCATTCGGTTGGAGTACATACAGACAGATGAGCAGGTGACGGACATTTTCACCAAGGCACTTTGCAGACACGATTTTGTGAAGTTCAAGGATAAGATGGGGTTGTTACCAAATCCCTTCCTCATTGAGAGGGAATGTTAAACTAGCAGCAACAAGGACGGTCGTCCTGCATGTATGTGTCCTTGCATGCAGAGGACTTAAATTAGGAAGCCAATTGTATTTAATTATTTTTCCTAAGTTTACTTTGGAAAATAACTAAAGTGATCTAATTATTTATTGACTTTAACTGAAAGTGAAATTAGGATTTTCACTTTACCTAAAGTTATAAAAGAAAGGTCAATTGGTGGAGAGGACACACACACAATTGCATTTCGACAGAGACGGAGGAAGAAGTGAGAGAGAGAATTTTGGCGAAGAAGACGAAGGAGCACTAACTCAGGAAGGCAGCCCTAAATTGCAGAGGAGAGAAACATGAGACTTTGGCAAAGGTACACTATAAAACAGCAACAGCAACAGCATCGTACAGCAGCAAGCTGCCTTGGGAACCGTGCCATCTCACAGGTTTTTCTCAGTGATTTTTGGGTGTTTCATTTTTGCCATCTAGGGCATAAATCGATTTTCTGATATTGTAAAAGCTTTGTATTTTCTTAATAAAAATATCCTCTCATACTGCTACACCCGTTTTCCCATCTTGGGTTTTTCCGGGTTTTCTACCCAAAATAATAGTGTCAATATTGTAATGTGATGTTGTGATTTATTTCTCAATTTTATATTCCGCTGCATACTGTAAAAAATCTTCATGTGCGGTTATCAGTAGAGATTTTGAATGCACTGTTTAGCCCTAGTTTGAATATTAAAGGAAAATTTACACTTTCCAATATAGTAGGATCTTTACTTGGCTTCAGATATTGATTTTGTCTTCAATTAGTTCGATGATGACCTATATAATGAGGATGTCGATAAGGCATCCTTGTATCTTGAGTCATGCTTTTGGAAACTTCGTATTTTGATACTTCTTGGGATTTATTTGTTGACAAGATTTTGATTGGCTCTATATTTGGTTCCCTTCTCCAATGTCACGATTTTTAGATATGAAACTTTTGTATTTCAACGGCGTCAGTCAATGTTTCTTTATTGATCACTAGTTTTCTATTGATAAGTTGCTCTCACTTTCCTTGTAGTGACTTCTTATCATCTTTCGCCTCTTCATTTGGCTAAGTAAGCTTTGATTATGAACCCTTAAGCGTGAAAGTTCTTCATTGTTCTCTGGGTGGTCTACTTTATCTTTAAGATCGTGGTTTTCTCACTACTCATCTTTTAATAGTTTGATTTGTTCAAGCAATCTCTGATTAAGGTTCCATAGGCTACAAGATTCTTCATCTTTTTTCTGATAACTTCTTCTCAAGCTCTTGATCCTCTTGTTCTAATTTAGGATTGCACAACTTTATCTCCTTTGACTTCTTTATCTGTGCAAGCAGTTTTTTACTATGATCTTTTAGGTGATTAATTTATTCATCATCTTCTAGTAATATCTTGTCAAATTCCTTTTTGAGATCAAGATTTTCCTATTGTAATTTCAAATTGCAGCGTGTTTCTTCCTTGATTCATGTCTACAACTTTTGACTATGATTTTGTGGGTAAGAATTACATTCTTCTACTATCTCACATCGTAAATAATCCATGGTTTAATAGCTATATGTATATTTTTTGTAACATGTGGGCACACAATGTGAGGGACCCACTTTGTCAATATGAATTTGGGTATCCCAACTTTAAAATATCCCTTGATAAAAATCCCTTTGAAATTTGATTTATAACCTCAATATTCTCCCTTCTGTAACTTATAATTGGGTATTACTTAATTTTGAATAACGCCTTGTTTGACTTAGGAATGGAATATCTCTAACTTAAACCTTTTCCAAGAATTTGATTTGGAACCTTGGTAATCCTTTCTTTAGTACCATTTATTGATTGAAATTAAGACTTAAACCATTTCCAGAAGTTTGATTTGGAACCTTGATTTCCTCTCTTTAGTACCCTTGTTGATTGAAATTTACTAAACTTCTTTAATACTCTACATCGTATTTGCTCAATCCAATATTATATCTTTCCCTTTTATATGTATGCCTTTATAAGAATTTCACCTAAAAGGCACACCCTATTGTTTAGTATTCCGCTCTACAACATGACCTCAAGTCTTAATCTTTCTTAATGGTCGCAACTTTGTGAAAGGATGTTGAATGTTTCGTTTTTCTTCTAACGTCAACAGTTCAATATGCATCAAGTCGCAACTTTTTCGATGGTTCCCAATTTCCAATGGTTATTCCTACAATGCCCTTCAACGAGGATACAAGTTAAAATAGTGACATGGGGTCAAATTAATCTCGACAGAACAATGTATACCCATAATTTAGCAAACCGACATTATAAAATAGTCGCCTTGGTATTTCTCGTCACTACAACATTTTTTAATTTGATTGACATGTCACTATGTTACAAGTGTTAAAGTTAGTGCAGCTGCGAGACCCATTCTCAGAGAATGGTTTCATAGTCACTTGACTAGGTCAAAGTAAGACCCTAGAAGGTACCCTAGGGCCCCCAGTAGTCTCCTGGGGTTCTTGGTCTAGGACCAAGTAGGTTGATGCCATGGCAAAGCCCCTAGCATGTGGCTAGGGCCCCTATGTGCTTCTAGGGTATTTACTATTCTGGTCTAGGACCAGGGATGCGATGTCCAAGTAGATCCTGCAGATAGAGGTAGAGAAATATTTTGGTCTGGAACCAAGGACGTGATGTCCAAAAAACTCCTGCAGGCAGTTGATCAATTTTCAGTGTGAGACTGAAACTCAGCTTAGTACTAAGAACCATTTTGCGAGAGAATGGAGGACCCGGTTAGGGTCCAGGGATTGATCAACTTGATTCAATGTGAGACTGAAACTTAGCCTAAGGCTGAAAGCCATTCATTAAGAATGGAAGATAATGATGTCCCCTCTCCTAATCAGTTATTGCTAGGTTGCTTCTCAAGGGACTGGCCACCCTTTGACGATGTCCCTAGTACCTAACCCTTAGGAGCAGTTTTAAGGACAAAAGGATTGTACCATCCGTTTGGATCTTCCCCCTTATACAGTGATGACAAAATATATATAAAACTATGTACCTTGAGAGAGAGAAAAGTCTTTGGTCTTGTTGGTCCTATTTGATTGATTGTCCACCTTTACGGTTCACCTTGATCTTGTGGTTGTTGACTCTTGGTCCTATTCTTACTTGGTCCTAGCACTCTCACTTGTGTGCACATTTGACTATGATGACTCCTATTTTATGGAGTGTATTTACCTATGGTTTATTAAAGACTATTGACCATGTATTGTTATGGTTACCTTATGTTTTGTTAAAGGACCTTTAAGGACCTTTGGACTTTCACTTTATGACTTTATTATAATTTCTTTAATTAATTGTTTTATAATCTTATTAATAAAATCTTTATGATTTTATTAATAAAGACTTTTTTAACCATTTAGTCTTGTCTTAAGACCTTTACTTTATGATTACTGTTTTGAGTATTTTATAATACAGTTATGGGTCAAACATTTCATTTTATGATTTGGATTATTTAATATTATTTATTTTATGGTTTGGTCACTTTATGGTTATTGTGGACCTCAACGTGAATCTTTTACACCATTTAATCTTATAAATAGATATCGATTTTGGAAGCTTTCACGTGTTTTATTTTTGCGGCGGTTGACTGTTTTTTTCCCTTCTTGGCTGCCTGCGGCTTTCTCCCGGCTGCCTCCACAATTCTGCCTGCCCTGTCTGCCGGTTGCTTGCGGTTTCTCCACGAGCTGTCTTTGTCTGTGGCTTTCTCACGGCTGCCTCCACGGGCCTTCTCTCTACCGGCTGTCTGCAAATTATCTGTGATTTTTCTCTCTGCGTGTTTATCCTTCACAGGCTGCTCTGCGAGGTCTCTCTCTGCAATTTTATCCTTTACGGGCTCTGTGTGTTTTCCCTCTGCGATTGCTGAGTCTCACCTCTGCGATTTACAGCTGAGTCTTACCTCTGAGATTGCTGAGTCTTACCTCTGCAATTCGTTTATTTACCGGCTGAGTTTTATCTCTGCAAATTTACCCAGCGTGATTTGTCACGGGCAGGATCTGTCTCTTACGGGTGGGTGATTGAGTGCGTCTTTCTTTACCCATGGTCACTTGCATGATATGCTAAATCGATTGGAGGATCTGAGGTCTGTTTACTCCTACTCTCTCTCTCTCTTGGTACGTATATGGTTTACCCAGTTTGACTTGTCCCTTCGGTGACAAGATCAAACTCAGAACTATCTAAGGCGGATTCAATTAATGGTTATGATTCTTTAAGTTAGCTATTCTCTGTAGTTTATTTGAGATTTATTTTACTGCACATGTTATTTATTATTCTCCTGTTAATGACAATTGATGAAACATCTAAATGATCAACATTAACACAGTGACCAGCAGAGCATTAAAGTTAACGCAGTGACCAGCTGAGCGTTAAGTTGGAAAAGATGAAAGTTATGTTGTTAAATTTTATTATAGTTTAAATTGTACCTAAGTTTTTATATGTTCATGTATTGAAGTTCATTACCTGTATTAAAACTCATCTAACCTGTAAAATTCAACAAGGTTTTACTAGTCGTGACAGTTGAAGGAAAAGTGCAGTATGTTACGTTAATAATATTGATGTGTGCCAGCCATTGTTTATTTCAAGACTTGAAATGTTATTTCTAAAAATATGAGGTCTTTTTAAGTGTTGTGCAAGCGACCTTTCTTCTAGGTGGCTTCCAATGATGAGTTTGTTGGGTATGCCTTGTACCACTTTGAGACAGAAGTTCCAGTCATGGCAATGACACGTATATCAACCACTATTTGGCTTTATTACTTCTGCAGCAGAGAATAGCGATTTCTACTCCACAAAATTGGATTTATTGCTTATTTGACCTGATATATCTCTGACGTGATTCCCTTTTCTTAATTTCTAGTTCTGTTTTTTTAAATATAATGGAATATTTTCTTCAACAAAATTTCAGGTTTTTTCGGTTTGTTTGTTTGTGGACAAAGGCCAAGTTGTGGTCAAAGACCAAGATATTTATAGAACTCTAAAAAAATTTAAGTGTGGCCAAAACCCTGATTGTGATTAAAAACTAGAATCAAAGAAACTCTGATTAGAAAGAAAGAACAAGTGTGGCCAAAGGTCGGGCCAGACAAGGTTTAATTAGATGTGACCAAAGTCTAGATCAGCATGCAGCTCTATACCAATGAAATGAAAAAAAATCATTTACTAGCGAAAATCCAACATAAGGAGGACAATAAATAGAAATGCATATTGTACATTGGTAAATTTATTTAATATGAATAGATGATAGAATATATTAGGATAATTAATTCTATGGGAGGATATTCTTATGTACGCATTGACTAGTCACCATGGATGAATGGTGATGCCCCTTCATTAGGATGTGTTACTTCATGATTTATTTATTCATTTATTTATTATTATTATTATTTATTAATTGATATCTATTTGTATTTAGTTATGTCTACTACATCCAACTCCCCCAAGAGCAATAGTGTGGGCTTGGAAAAGGTGCAGATGAATGTGAGAGGTATTCCAATGTCCACAAGGAGGATGGTAGATCGTTGCAATCTCCAATTCAAAAGAGTTGGTGAAACAATGGAATGCCCAAGGGGGTTTGAGGTTTTTTGGGGTTTGAAGGTTTAAGGATTTTTAATTATTCAGGCCTAGGTTTTTTCAGGCAAGTGGGCAATGTATCTTTGGCCTGTTATGCCACATACTCTATTGGCATACTTGGATTTACTTTGCTTCCGCTGGTCTTGATGTTCCCAGAGATGTTCTGTCCCACTGCAACATTTCTGGGAACATCAATTGGTTCTGCTGGATCAATGGGATCAATCAGCTCAACTGTCTCAGTTGGCTCCCTCTAAACTGCTAGAGGGGGATATGATACCATCACCTTTGGAGCTACTAGCTCCCCATCATCAATCTCCATATCAAATCCTCTAGCTTTCCTGAAAGACACCTCCTCTTTGAAGAAGACATCCCTGTTGAGCTCAATCTTTCTCGATCCTGGGATGTAAATCTTGTAAGCCTTTGAAGACTCACTATCTCCCACAAATGTTCCCTTCTTGCCTGAAGGTTCTAGCTTCATTCTTTTTTCTTTGGGCACATGGATATACACTGGAAAGCCAAAGATTCATACCCACTTCTGGCTTCACACCTGTAAAGGCCTCTTCTGGAGTCATGTTCCTCAAGATCTTATAAGGACTCCTATTCTACACATAAACTGTTGTGCTGGAAGCTTCTACCCGTAAGAACATAGGCAAACTTGGATCATGAGTCATGGCTTTGGTTGCCTCAATAATCGTCATGTTCTTCCTTTCTGCAACCCTATTCTGCTGAGGGTTATAAAACTCTGTACTCCCTCTTAATTCTTGCTTCCTTGCAAAAATCACTTAAGTCTGTAGAGATATATTCTCCTCCATTATCTGCTCTCAGGACCTTGATCCTCTTTCCCGACAAGTTCTCGACTTGTGCTTTGAATTCCTTGAATTTGCATAGCACTTATTCAGATTCCTTGGACTTGAGAAAATAAATCCAAGTCTTTTGAGAGTAGTCATCCATAAAGATCACATAGTAGTAGTATCCTACTATCCACCCAATGAGGCAACTGTCATGGGTCCACACAAGTCGGAGTGGACTAGATCCAAGATCCCCTTGGATCTGTTGTCACTACTCAAAAAAAATCCCTTGGCATTCTTGCCAAGTGCACATCCTCTACAAATACCATCACGGTCTACACGGAGTACTGGAAATCCTAGCACCATCATCCTTAATGATGGAAACACTCTATTATTTCCATCGCCAATGAAGACCATTTGATCTCACATGTATCCTCATTGAAGACTTCCAAGGAGATGTCCAATGTATTGACCAGCTTAAATGAAGAAAAGAATATCAACATGAAAATGACCTTAAGGACTCAGCTCAAGGGTATGAAGATGCAGATGTCAAAAAGCATTCAATTTTACTTCACAAGGGTCTCCTAGATCAAGGAGCAACTAGAAGCTATTAAAGGCAATGTCGAAGAAACAGAAGTGGTGATGACTACATTGAATGGTCTCCCAAGATCATGGGAATCATCCATTCAAAAAAAAATTGTTCTAGAAGGAAGCTCACCTATGGGAGGAATGCACACAAGAAGAAGCTCAATCAGTAGCAAGAAAAGAAAAGCTAAATGATGATGACAATCAGTCATAATAGCTCATGCCACCGAAGATGATGAACTAGCTAAGAGGAGAACAAGGAAAGATTTCTCAAATGATGAGGAATATGTACTTTGATCCAAAAGAATTCAACCCATGATGAAGAAGAACCTCTTATCCATCTCAACATTGGATAAGAAGGGATGCAGTTGTGATTGATGAAGAAGAAGGGACACTCAGATCTATGATGTAGCAGACTTGCTCAGCATTGTCGATCATGAGCAAGACAAACATAGGTCCTCAGAATCAGATGATGAAGAAAATCACATTGTCAGAAACTTCAATAATTATTGCAAGGAGACAAAGATCAAGAAGGAGTCTACCAAATAAACAAAGATAAGTGTTTAAATTGTCGATCCTATATATCTAGTTACTTAAATGATATTGTTCAGTTGTGTATGTTCCTAGATTTAGAAAATGTATTATGCATGTCAGAATGTTTGCATTCATGAACAATATTATACTATATGCATGCAATGGGTAAGTAGCCTATGGTGTTATACAATATTCCATTGCTACTCATCTAGAATGAAGCCTCTTTGCTAACATGTTGGGAGTAGTGCACTCTAAATAATGTCTTGATAGAGATGGAAGGCATCTAGAAAGTTACGGTATGTATACGGGATATGGATAAATTTTGTATTGGCTAAGATTGTTGCATGATTGTGTGACATGTCTTTATGCATTAGAGTTTGTCACTATTAAAATGTTTTGGAAATTATGAAATGTTTCTAATCATGCAACAGAATTTGACTTGTAGGAAAGATCGTGTTCAAGAGAAGAATGTTGAGTCTTGCTCCGAAGAACAAGTGACGGCAGTCCAGCCATAACACTCAAAACAAATCTACTCAGATAAAGCACATGAACCTAAAGCTCCCATATTCAAAGGCACAGTTATAGAAGAGAGGACTTCAAAAGAACATGATGACCATAAACACATACAAGAGAAGATCGTCTTGGACACGAGAAAAGCAATCCAAGATGAAGAGAGATCCTTCCAGCTATAAAGAAGCAGCCAAGAAGAATGAATGGAAGGATGCTATAATCAAGCATGAAGAGATACAAAGCAAGGTTCGTGGTTTCTCTCAGAAAGAGGGAGTTGATTATGGTGAGACATTTGCTCCACTGACTAGACACACCGGTGTTGAAAAACTCTCCGAAAAATCACCGACTTTTTAAAAAGTCGCGATTTTTTCCCTAAGCCGAAGAATCGGCTGGAAAAAATCGCGACTTTTTGACTTTTTCCAGCAAAGGCTAAAAATGGCAAGTCCCGACTTTTTCTAAAAAGTCCCGACTTTTCCCAAAAAGTCTCGACTTTTTCTGACTTTTTCCAAAAAATCTCCATTTTTGCTAAAATGGCTAAAATGGCTAATTTTCCAAAAATTTGTCATTTTAGCCATTTTGTTGTATACTAACACCTTTCCTCTACCATATAAATATTTCAAAACTTTGTTGTATTTGAAGATCAAACCATGCAAAGATAATCTATACAAAATATGTATCCGTTTATCAAAGATCACAATGGTAATTGAATTACTTTTTTCACTATTAGGGAATTTTTTGAGCAAACATATTTTGAGTGATCATCATAGCACATTGTAGGAAAAAGAGAGCAATGTTTCAAGTGGTAGATGAGTTAGGGCTAAATGTGAGGCTCATGTCGAAAGTTCAATTTGGGAGGAGTGAAAAATGCATCTATGATTTATCACCAATACAAAACAAGAAATACGTTTAATGGCTGACAACCAAATCAATAAAATATACCTTTTAAAAATTAGGTTTAAGTCATAAGATGGAGGGACAAATAAAAAGCATTCATGAAAACCTTATATAAACCTAATCATTGGAGTAGAGAAAAATATGAAGTATGAATGGAAAACTCGGGAAGAGAGCATTGATATTAGATAGCTAGATGCTAGTTTTCCTCGAATACATTCATATATGTGATGTCATGTTGTATTGGTTATCCACTTTTGAGTCCTTGATTGGACAACTATGATGTTTCATGATACAGTATCGACTTTGACGTATTATTTTACATTTGGCATGACTACATGATGATGATATATATCAATGCTTTCTCCATATTTATGTTCCAATGTGTTTATCTAATGTTATTGTTGCTTTAAATGTTTAAAATTCTGGAAAAAATGAATGTATTTTGTATTTTTTAATGTTTGCCGACTTTTCCCAATTTTTTGGCCGATGTTGCCGAGAAGTTGTATTCGAGACCCTTGCCGACTTTTTGCCGATGCCAACTTTTTCAACATTGAGACACACTTCTTCAATAAAGTAGAAGTGCATATCGAACAACTTCCAGAACTAGGGACTATCTACAAGAACCACATGCACGCAAATTGAAGAAGGCATTGTACGAGCTCAGAAGGCACCCATGGGATAGCACATATAGTTACATGACAAGTTTGAGGATCACCTAGAGTGATGGAGATCTCAACCTTTGCTACAAGGTTGAAGATGGAAGCCTACAAAGGACGAGAAGCTCATAGATGAGTGCAATAGGAACTTTCAACAAAGTTTGAGATGGAGGATCTTCGTATCGAGTGACCTTAAGAAATGACATAGATGGATACACAAAAGATTAGCAGTAGAGGAGGCTACCTGTCACTCTAGTACAGAATGTCCCGATGCAGAAAGTACAAGATGCAGAGGTAGGATGGTGCTCAGCTTCAGAGGGAGTGACTACAGTAGAGTTTGAGAATCTTGACATGATTCTTGAGATTAGAGGTGTGGCATAATCCAGAGGAGAATTTCCTTAGCCAAGGAAAATGTGCAGTCGAGATCCTTAAGAGGTTCGAGATACTGGACTATAGCTACACCAATGGCATCGAACTTGAAGTACTTGATTTGTTGATGTACTTGACAAACATGAGGTCAGATATATGCTTTGCGGAGAATATTTTGTGCCAGTAAATGGTGGAGCTGAGACGTGTCCACATGGTGGCGACAAAGCACGTGTTGAGGTACCTCGAGGGTACGATCGAGTATGGCCTCGGATATGCTAATTTTAGAGGATTTTCCTGCAGGGTTATGTTGACTCTGATTGGGTTGGTAATGCTACAGATAGGAAGAGCACTTCAGGTTGCTACTTCAGCATAGGGTCTGGCATAATGTCTTGGTTCAACAAGAAGCAAACAAACTTAGCACTGAGTAGGACCGAGGGAGAGTATATTGCAGCTTGCTCAGCAAGTTGTAAAGAGCAATGAAGCTTCAACATATTGCGACGGAAGAGCAGATAGCCGATGTCTTAACCAAGCCTCTGGCAAGAGTGAAATTTGAGTAAATCAAGGACAAGCTTGGAGTTGTTTAAATCGGTGTGCATTGCAAGAGGAAGTTGTGGTCCGACATTCATTTGAAGACGTTGTGGCCCAACATTCATTTGCGTACGTTGTGGTCCGACATTCATTTGCGGACGTTGTGGTCTGGCATTCATTTGTAGATGCTGTGGTTCGGCATTCATTTGCGGACGTTGTGGTCCTGCATTCATTTGTGGACGATGAGATTCCACCATTCTTTATGTTGTGGGTGATTCCGCATTAATTTGCAGATGGTGTGTTGCATCTGTGGCATTGCAGGTAATGCTCAAGATGATGATGCAACGAGATGTGATGCTCATGATGATGTGACGAGATGTGATGCTCGTGATGATGCGACAAGATGCGATGCTTGGGATGATGTGTCGAGATGTGGTGCTCGTGATAATGTGTCGAGATGTGATGCTCGTGATGATGTGCCCGTAATATGATGATCAAGATGTGATGCTTCGTGATGACGATGTTCCACGGATGATGATAATGTTAATGTAGTTGTGAAAACTTCCTATGACATATAGACTTACCAGTCAGTTGTGCAGTTGTGTTGTGTTATAGAAAACCTTCCTTGTTAAGAGGGAGTGTTAAAGAAATGTAACTGCGAAAGATATTCTATTTTGTATTATTTTTATTATTCCTCTCTTTGGAGATGTTCCTCCGATTAGGAATGTCATTGATGTATTTGGTCATGTCAAGTCTTGAGGTAAAACCTCTGTTGTAAGTAAGGTCAGTAGTACCCACAAAAGTATTATTAAAATGTAATTGAGTCTCCCAAGGCAAGTCGGCCCTGTTGGGTCGTTAGGCCTCTCCATTGACTAGTATAAATAGGGGATGCGCCTCCTTCATTTGGACACACTCAGAACCAAAAGCAAGTTCACTAGAGAGAGGAGCAGTCCATCTGGGAGAAAGGAAGCAGTCAAGTCTTGTTCTTGGTGTCTTACAAGTCTTATTCTTGGGGTCTTACACTGTACTTGGTTGAAGTCTATATCGAGGAAGTTTTGTTGGGTTTTCTCCCCCACAAGGGTTTCCTAGGATAAATCTTTGTGTTCTTTTGTGTGGTTGTGTGTGTCTTTCTTTCGGCGATCCTTTTGCATATGGTTATGATTTTATAATGCTAAATGTTTTAAGATCTTGTATAACCATTAAAATCTTAACAGATAGATGGTGCCTATAGAGAAACTTTAGGTACCTCTCATAAAGCTAGCACATAAGGACATACAACTGGAGCCTTTACTAGGTCAATCCAAAATTCCAAATATGCATCATCTCTCCAAAGGGGTTTTTTGGAGAATTTGAACCCTATTGTGCAAGAAGGGGGTCACTCATAGGTTGCACCATAGAAAATTAACAATTCTTCAGAGCCTGTATCCCCAAGTCAAAGGAAGTGGCAATTGAAGCAAATAAGCACAAGAAGAACAAATGTGCAAGGGCCATAAGGGAAAATGTTAAAATGGTGTTGGGTCATGATGTACATAAGGAAGGGTCAAGGATCTCATGGGACTAGTCGACAGGTTTGTAGAAAGGAGGTTAAAGGAGATTGGGACTAGCAAGCAAGTTTAAAGAAAGGAAGTTAAAGTAGAGCCTTTAAAACAATGGTTGCGAGCTAATAGGTCTAAAGTGTTAGGTTATACACCCATCTTCCATTTACTAGTAAAAGGGTGAATATGTTTTGGGTTGAGATAGGTATTAGATGTCAATTCATTTCTTATACTAGACTGGCTCGAGGGCCCCTACAGTCTAGCTTTATCTCACTAGAAGCTCAATTTTGATCCTCGAAGAGAGCCCGTGCATATCCAACACATATGGGTCGTAATGCCAAGCCTTCCCCTTAAATTTTCGTGCAAGGAGATACTAGCAACTATGGCAATTCAATAGGATAGTTCATTTTGCTTTAGAAGATAACTTTGGGTTCAATCCTAAGAAAAAATGGCAAGGAATCAGGTAGAACTGGATTTTAGAGATGGCCTACCAACAAAAATTGAACTAAACAAGGGAGTATGCGTGATGGTTCAAAGGTTTGACTATTAGAAGGTTCCCTTCAAGTCCTTGGCTTGTCACAAAGTCGGTCACTTATGGAGGGTTTGTTCTACTACAAAAAAAATTGGCAACACAAGCAGAATTTTTTGGGTAAAAAAGACCTCAACTCAAGAACTCCAAGCCTAGAAAAGTCCATAAAAGTCAAAAGAGGTAGGTAAAGATCCCTAGAGGGCTAAAGCTAAAAGGGTTTTGAGTCTCCCTTTGGATGGCCACATAGGACAACACTCTTCACCATGTGTGGCGTTTGCAATCCCACTGACTAACATGCTCTGCAATCAAGGTATGTCAAACCTGTCGATTTTTCCTAAGCAGCATCAAGAGCCATTCTCTAAGGAGAATGGGAACATCTGGTCAAGGACCAAGATCTGGAACCAGTCCAGCACTGGGGGAACTCATCCTTGAGCTGAGTAGCCATTCTCTTAGGAGAATGGGGACATCTGGTCAAGGACCAAGATGTGGAACCAGTCCAACACTGGGGGAACTCGGCTTGAGCTGAGCAACCATTCTATTGAATGGGGACATCTGGTCAAGGACTGGGATGTGGAACCAGTCCAGCACTAAGGGAACTCAGCCTTGAGCTGAGTATCCATTCTATTAAATGGGGACATCTAGTTAAGGACCAAGATGTGGAACCAATCCAGCACTGGAGGAACTCAGCCTAGAACTGAGTGGCCATTCTTTGAATGGAGGCACCTGGTCAGTTAACAGGAAGATGAACCAATCTAGAACTGGGGGACTCAGCCTAGGGTTGAGGGCCACTCTCTGGGAGAATGGAGGTGCTTGGTCAGTTACCAAGTATTTGACCTTGGGTCAAATTATGCAGCCTAGGGTTGAGGCACCTAGTCAGTGACAAGGACATCACTATAAGTCCTAGACCAGGTCTGGGCATGTGAGGTACTCCTATCCTCGATCTGTGGGCTTTGTGACCTTCTCGAAGGATTAGCTACCCTTGGTTAAGACACCTAGTACCCAATCTTGGTGGCACAAGGAGTGTGAGATAAAAGCATTAGTAATTCTCCCTATTTATGATGATGTACTTCGAGTCGGGATGAAGGACCACTATGACCACTTGTTTTGACCATAGGGCACTTAAAGAAGGCTAAAAGGTAAAAGTCAAAAATACATAAGGACCCTTGGACCACTAAGGAGTCAAAGGGAAAACGCAAAAAAGACCTTTAGTACCACTAAAGGTAAAAGTCAAAAGGTAAAAGAATAAAATGCTATTATTTTATTCTTTTTGAGTTTGGTCCACTTCTAAGTGACAAAAAGGATATAAAATAAGATCAACTCCATTCCATTTAAACACACACTCTAGCTTAAAGTTGAGCTGCTCCAAAAATAAGTTTTCGTTGGTTCTTGAAAAGAAAGATCTTTGGTGTTGGTTTATGCCCAAGCATGGAGGTTTCTAGCTAGGGCATCTCCACCTTCATACTCCTGCTACAGTCACACCCTAAGCAGCTAGGAAATCTTCAGCTACAGGAAAACCCTTAGTCTACTAGGGTTTACCTCCCATCAACCATGGCCAACAAGATCCGAGCTAGGGATTGACCCTAGGACTGATTCCTTTTCACTCGTAGCCTCTGGTTCACAACGGGCAACACAGACTCCTTCACAGGTAGCACCTTCTCCATCTCCGGGAAGACTGTACTGTTGATGTGTTTGTAACTTAAGAATGTATTCACTTATATTGTACCCCGATGTTCCTATCGGGAGAATCATTTGCATTTAATTATACCCCGATGTTCCTATCGGGAGAGTCATTAATATAATAAAGTCATGTAAAGTCATTGAGGTTAAACCTCTGTTGTAAGTCAGGGCAATAGTCACCACAATTGAGTTGAGGTTAACCCTCCTTGTTGACCGGAGGAGCAAAGTCCCCACAGTTGTGGGGCACTAGGGTTATTAGACTCTCCTAGAGATGTCGACCCTGGTAAGTAGTTGTCAAGTTGGAAACTAGTATAAATAGAGAGTGAAACTCTCTATTTGTCACACACTCACTCAACTGGGGCGCATAAGTGAGAGAGGAAGTAGCTCACACAAGTGAGAGAAAGAACAGCTATTGGAGATCATCTTTTCTGTCTTTGGGTTTTACTGCTGCCATCGGTGCTCCTTCTATCTCTAAGGAAGTTGTGGGGTTTTCTCCTTTATGGTTTCCCCGAGAAAAATCTTTGTGTCTCTTGTCTCTTGTGATTATTGTTGTGCATGTTATTCTCTCAGATAAGATCCTAGATCATATTGTTTAAATGATATAAATCTAACATGGTATCAGAGCTAACCTGAGAAGAAGACATTGTGCAGCTGCAGAAGCTAGGGCTTCTTACTTTTTGGGTCTCTCTCCACAATCCATCAGCAAAAGGATGCTAGGCTAACTCTCCACTGAAGGGCACATCTTTCTGTCGAAGCAAAATTTGATTCCGAGCATTTTCAGTTTTTGTTGCGGGAAATTAGGGCTTTTTACAGAAGAGGAATTTTTGAGTGAGCCCGGCATAGGACCAAGGTCGAGATTTTTGGATGGGTGAAGCTCCGGGAAAGTCAAACTCTAATTTGACCTTAGGCCTGAAAAACCCTAAAATACTAAAACTGGTAGTTTTGGTACATTTGCTATATCTCGGGATTGAAGAAGTCTCAGGGGCCGAAATTTCCACAGGACGAAGATAAAATCCTGATGTACCCTATGTAAAAATTTCAGCCTTAGATTAGCTATATACTGGGAGATATGATTCCTCCAAATCAGGTTTTCAACCTCTTCCAGGATTCATCCCTAAACAGGACACCTGGGGAGAATTGCTATATCTCGCGCTACGAAGGTCCAAATGAAATTTCTGAAGATGTTCCAGATAGGGCAAGGAATGTACTTTCTGTGGTAAAAGTTTCAGACCCTGATGATGAAACAGGGACAAGTGGCAATCCGTACAAGTTTGCTATGTTGAACAGTCCTGAAATAAGTCACCTTGGGAAAATTAGTAGAGATGCCTTCCATCTCTACCAAAAGGAAGTGTTCAATGCTATGACGAAGCAGTAGAAGAAGAATAAGATACTATTATAACCACCTTGAATGGTCTCCCAGGATCAAGGGATTCATTCATTCGAGGAATGTGTGCCAGAAGGAAGTGATTACTTTTAGCAGACTCTAGGAAGAGTGCACACAAGAAGAAGCTCGACTCATAATAAGAGAAAAGAAGATGGGAGCAACTGAAGATCAAGCCCTCACGATTCAAAGAAGATCCCTCAAGCGACGAGGAATATGAAGAACTAAATTCTTGAAGAAACTCTTATCCATCTAAGCATTTGGATAAGAAATGATGATGCTATGAATGAAGAAGATGATGAAGCTGAAAGGAGTCTACCCACGAAACAAATAAAGATAAGTATTCAATTGTCATTTCATGATATTATTTTGTTATGCATTTGTTTATATTCAATTGATGTGTTATGCATGATAGAATTGACAGTATACTACTAATATGCATGTGATGGGTAAGTAGCCCATGGTGCTATACAAATTGCTACTTATCTAGAATGAAACCTCTTTGCTGACAAATTGGATTAGTGCACAATCTCAATGTTGTCCTGGTAAAGATGGAAGGCATCTAGAAAGTTTCCGTAAGATATGGATGAATGTTGTATTGGCTAAAATAGTTGCATGATTATATCTTGATGCAAAAGAATTTTTCGTTATGAATATACCTTATGAAATGTTTCTAACCATACAACTGGTGCATTTGAATTGTAGGAAAGATCGCGTACAATCGCCTACAAGAAAAGAAGGATGAGACTTATTCCAAAGAACAAGTGACAACAGTTCAAGAAAGAATCCAAGATGAAGAATAATATGACGATACTTTCAAAGAAAGAAAGAGGCCTGAGAGACACTCTAGTTATGTGACACTATTGAGCGACATCATTGATGCAGAGCCTTCCAGCTATGAAGAAGTAGCCAAGAAGAAAGGGAAGGAGAATACCAGTTCAAGAAGAATGATGTCTAGGATGCGATATCGAAGACCTGAAGGGAAGTCCGTAGTATCTTCCATATGGATCTACAAGATCCAGCATGCAGTAGATGACAACATCGTGGGATACAAGGCAGGATTCGTAGCATGAGGCTTCTCACAGAAAGAAGGCATATACTACGAAGAGACATTTGCAGCCAGTGGGAGTTGAGGCACATGACAGGCAGACTCATGTGTGCAAATGAAAGAAGGCCTTGTATGAGCTCAAAAGGCACCAATGGGATAGCACATACATGAGGAGCTTGAAGAACACCTGGAGTGATGAAGATCTTAACCTTTGCTATAAGGTTGAAGATGAAGGCAAGCTCACAGATGGGTGCGAGAAGAACTTTTGAAAAGGTTCAATATAGAGGATCTTGGTATCTAGTGACCCTAGATGGATACATAGAATATTAGGAGCAGAGGAAGCTACTTGTCACTCCGGTACATAATACATAGAGTATGAAAGGCAGAGGGAGAATGATGCTCCACTTCAGAGGGAGTGATTGCAGAAAATCCTAAGGTTCGACATGGCACAACAAGATGTACAGCTTACTGATGGCTCTAGGCTTTACTGAGAGTAAAGCAGATTCCAACCTTTACTTCAAGGTTGAAGGCGGAAGACCAGTGATGCTCTTGTTATATGTCGATGACTTGTTCCTGACATAAAAGAGGAACTCGTTAAATTTGCAAGAAGGAGACTTGCTGCCCAGTTGGAGATGAAGGACTTGGGGATGATGCACTACTTTCTAGGCATGGAGGTGTGGCAGAATGCGGATGGAATCTCCCTGGGACAAGGGAAGTATGCAGTAGAGATCCTGAAGAGGTTCAGGATGATGGACTGCAAGGCCATGACCACACCTATAGCATCGAACCTGAAGCTATTGAGTAATGCTTCATCAGAGACAGTTGATGCCACGATGTATCGTCAGATGATTTGTTCCTTGATGTACCTGACGAATACGAGACCAGATATTCGCTTTGCTGTGAACACATTGAGACATGTTCATCTGATGGTTGCAAAGCATGCAGTGAGGAACATGAAGGGTACAGTTGATTATGGGCTCAAGTATGAAGCAAATCAAAAGATTAACCTAGAGGGTTATGTGGATTCGGATTGGGCAAGAAGTGCCATTGATAGGAAGAGCACTTCAAGGTGCTGCTTCAGTATGAGATCAGGTGTGATCTCTTGGTTTAGCAGGAAGGAGTCCTGCATGGCGCTGAGAATAGCCGTGGCAAAATATGTTGCCACTTGCTCAACTATTTGGGAGGTAGTATGTTTCTTTTGAAAACTACTATTTGATTTGATCTGACTTGCATTTTTATATGATGCGGAGAGGAGTAGTGAAGCTCCAATATGTGATCCAGATCGAGATCTCTCGAAAGAGGGAGTTCTAGCATAGCCGGTAAGACAAGTTGTCTGAGCATAAAATCCTGGCAAAGCTCGTAGGTTGCTCAGACGTAAACGGTCCTGTAGGTTGTCCTCGGATGTAATCAGTCCTGGCAAAGATCGCAGGTTATCCTTGGATGTAATCAGCCCTGATGTGATTCTATGCTAGAAATGGCCAGAGTGAAGTTTGAGTACTTCAGGGAGAAGCTTGGTGTTCTCCAAATCAAGGTTCCTTCCAAGAGGAAGTGATGAGTGCGTGAGCCTTTCTGACATGGTGGCAGGCGGGTCCTCCCATGCTCAGATGTAAGTGCAGAGCCCTTCTGACATGGTGGTAGGCGGGTCCTCCCATGGTCAGATGTAAGTGCGGAGCCCTTCTGACATGGTGGTAGGCGGTTCCTCCCATGGTCGGATATAAGTGCAGAGCCTTTCCCCAGATGATAGATGGTGTGTCCTATCATGCCAACAAATGTAAGTGCAAAGCCTTTTCTCTGGATGGTAGATGGTGTGTCCTACCATGCCAGTGAATGTAAGTGTTGAGCCTTTCCTTGGATAGTAGATGGTGTGTCCTACTATGCCAAAGGATGTAAGTGCTGAGCCTTTCTGACTGGGTCAGATATAAGTGTTGAGCCTTTCTGACTGGGTCAAATATAAGTGATGTGCCTTCCTCTGGATAGTAGATGGTGTGTCCTGCTATGCCAGTAGATGTAAGTGTTGGGCCTTTCCTTGGATGATAGATGACGTGTCCTATAATGCAATGGATGTAAGTGCTGGGCCTTTCCTCGGATGGTAGATGGTGTGTCCTACCATGCCGATGGATGTGAGTGTTGGGTGTGCCTTTCTGACATGGTGGTGGATGTGCTCCTCCCATGGTCAGATGTAAGTGCTAGGCAGGCCTTTATGACTAGGTCAGATATAAGTGCTGAAGAAGATGAAGACCTACATGGAGGCTAGGCCTACAACCAGAATGAAAGAGGGTTGGCTCTGTAGAACTTCCTATGACGAGAAGAATTGAGAGATAGCACCAGTTGATCGAGATAGCGGAAGCAGTGATGATGATGATCCAATGATGATCCAGCTTTGATAATGATCCAGTGATGATCCGGTTTTGATGATGATCCAGTGATGATCCAGCTTTGATGATGATCCAGTTTCGATGATGATCCAGTGATGATCCAGCTTTGATGATGATCCAGTTTCGATGATGATCCAGTGATGATCCAGCGTTGACGATGATCCAGACTTGATCCAGAGAAGAAGACTTGTGCTGATGAAATGTGTCAAGAGAATACCTTCCTAGTTAAGAGGGAGTGTTGATGTATTTGTAACTACGGAATGTATTCACTTATATTGTACCCCGATGTTCCTATCAGGAGAATCATTTGTATTCATTATACCCCGATGTTCCTATCGGGAGATTCATTAATATAATAAAGCCATGTAAAGTCATTGAGGTTAAACCTCCGTCGTAATTCAGGGCAATAGTCCCCACAATTGAGTTGAGGTTAACCCTCCTTGTTGATCAGAGGGACAAAGTCCCCACAGTTGTGGGGCACTAGGGTTATTAGACTCTCCTAGAGATGTCGGCCTTGGTAAGTAGTTGTCAAGTCGGAAACTAGCATAAATAGAGAGTGAGACTCTCTATTTGTCACACACACTCACTCAACTGGGGCGCATGAGTGAGAGAGAAAGTGATCACACAAGTGAGAGAGAGAACAGCTGTTGGAGATCATCTTTTCTGTCTTTGGGTTTTACTATTGCCATTGGTGCTCATTCTATCTTTGAGGAAGTTGTGGGGTTTTCTCCTTTATGGTTTCCCCGATGAAAATCTTTGTGTCTCTTGTCTCTTGTGATTATTGTTGTGCATGTTATTCTCTCAAATATGATCCTAGATCATATTGCTTAAATGATAAAAATCTAAGATGTACAGTCACGAGCAAACAATACAGGTCTCGAGAAGCCTGCTATCTTTTCCGGGCAGATACAGTCTGTCCAATCAGGTTTCAGGCAGACTATCTTCCACTCCGGGTAGCCTGCTTACAGCTCAGGCAGTCTGTGCCTAATTCGAGCAGGATGCTACAGGTCTCAGGCAGCCTATTAGGCATCCGGGCAACACAGTGGAGGAACCGGGCAGCTGCTAAAGGCTCCGGGCAACAGGTCTGGTGATCCAGGCAGCAGCTAAAGAAATCTGGGTAGCCCTCTGTTGATTTTCGGGCAGCAAAAGAAAATCTAGGTAGGGACCCTAATTTGTATTTTTTATGAAATTTTGTCTTTGTGACAAATGTTGGTCAAGTTCATTCAAAGATGAAATTGTTCACCCTGTTAGGGTTTGAAAGAATTACTGAAGAACATTCATCTCAGAATTCTGAGATTGAAGAACTCCAGTCATCTCAATTAAGGGATGAATTACTAATGCTTTTGGGGTTTTTTCCTTTAAAGGTTTCCCCATGAAAAACATCTTGTGTTCATAGTGTTGATGTATGTTTATCTACTGCAGAATACATTCTAATGCTAAAATTCAACAAAATCCAATCTCCAGCTCACCATCTTTGGTAGAGACTAAAGATTTTTCATCTACTTCAATGTCAAGTGAAGTAAATACAATTATAGTAACTTTTCTTTCCTCCGTCGATCTTATTTCCCCTATTGTTGGCTATGATTCTCCAGTACATTCCCTAATCCTTGTACAACCTTTAATGCAACTATTTGTCCAAAAGAGGAGGTAAGCATATTCCTTCTCATGTCCTTTCTTCATACAAAATATGCTTTAGAAAGCCTTCCATAATGACAGATAGATGGGAGGTTCAGGTGGGATTAGAAGTGGAAATAGAAAATCCTAATCCAATAGGTAGAAGGTCACACATTTCCATTAGAGAGTCAAAGGCATCAAAGGAGGTGAAGGAAGGCAAACATCCTACCATTAAAGGAGTTCTTAGAGCAACTAAGCCCTAGAAGCTTATTCTCCCATGATAGTCCTAGTGACTGGGTGGAATTCTAGTTTACAGGGTGATCTCAAAAATTATTGCAAGCAGATTAAAAATTTTCTCTCAAATGCCGTTTCTGAAGAGCAATTTGACTTCCTTTTTAATGAACAAAATTAAGATGTAGTAGGGACATGACAGGAACGTATTCACTCCATCAAAATTGGTAAGATATCAGCAGTGGTCATGAAAATTGACCTTGCCAAGGTATATGACAAAGTTGGCTTTACATTAGGTTGGCTCTACTGCAACTAGGAGTAAATTTGCAATCTATTGATTGGATTATGGGCTGCTTTGGACCAGCATCATTTGCAGCTCTTACAAATAGATCTCCCTTGGGGTTCTTTAAGGCCTCGACAGGTCTTAGACAACGTTGTCACATGTCGCCTTTTCTGTTCCTTTTAGTAGCAGAGGGCTTAAGCAGACTGGTTGCAAAAGAAAAGAGGGAGGGTTTTATTAAAGGTACAAGCTTAGCAAGCTCAGACAATATATCACATCTGTTGTTTATGGATGACATCTTGATGTATGGTAGAAAGTTACTAAGGGAGTTAAATTATTATAAAATTATTCTAGAAACCTATTTACAAGGCTACAAGGATGGAGGTAAATATGAGGAAATCTTGTTCATTTTTTCAATAGATTAAGTGAGGGCCTAAAAAATCAAATCATCCAGTTATTCCCCATGAATTATGGTCTTTCAGATAATGAAGTTAAATACTTGGGCTTTTACTTAAAGCCAAATGACTACAAATATGTAGATTGGCTATGGCTTTGTAAAAAAAGTTGAAGACAAAATATCATGCTAGTGGCACATGTGGTTGTCAAGGGGAGGCAGATTAGTGTTGGTTAAGTCAGTCCTCGAAAGCATTCCAATTTATTGGCTCTCAATTACACATATTCAAAAAGGTTTGTTGGATATGACAAGAAAAAACGTTTTATCTTTCTTTAGACAAGAAAAAGGGTGGTTAAAGGAATTCCTCTAGTAAAATGGTCAAGGACTTCCAAACCAAAGAACGCTGGTGGTTGGGGTATGTTACGATGCACCTGTAATCAGCGCACCTTCAGATGTGCCCCAAGGAGAGAGATGCCCTTTTTCTTACTAAGAGGGGTGTTATTCAGTAGTGGTGGTCATGGTCGGGCCCTTTGGTCCTTCCTTTAGGAGTACTATGGCTTAATGGCTCTATTGACTGCCCTTTGTTGGGGTTTTTAACCCTGGGGTTGGTGTCTGAGGCTCCTAAGGGTTGATTACTGGGTCACATGACCTCGCACCTTGTTTTCTTGCACGGGTGGCCTTGCTTCAGCTACGAGACCTCAGTCTCCATTCACAACCACCACAGACACCCTCCTGGCCCTTCAACTGGTTGGCGCTCTCTCTCCTTGGGCTCCTTCCTCAAAGGACATCATCTTTACTCCCAAGCCATACGGTTGCTCTGAGGGGAGGCGTTGAGGGATTTACAGCATTTTCGAGGTTAGATGGGGCATTATGCCCTCCCTCCATCTCACTCCAGCCTTTTGTTCGGACTGATTCGCTTATTTTAACAGTTTTTGGCACCTAGGGGAAAAATACCCCATGTAGCCATACGGTTGCTCTGAGGGGAGGCGTTGAGGGATTTACAGCATTTTCGGGGTTAGATGGGGCATTATGCCCTCCCTCCATCTCACTCCAGCCTTTTGTTCGGACTGATTCGCTTATTTTAACAGTTTTTGGCACCTAGGGGAAAAATACCCCATGTAGCCTACTATAAGCCTACTTTAGGCCACATTTTATATTATTTTATGTTATAATTTTAAGTTGACATTTTATAATTTCAAATTGACATTTTAAAGGCATGTCGGCCTGGATTTTTTTGTAAAGTGATGTGAGAGGCTATAAATAAACATCTCCTCACTTCATTTTAACACAACACAAGTGGGATTAAACAATATGCACTTATTCTACCCTACTAGGGCTCTTTGGAAGTGATGCACCCCTCTAGAGGAAGATGATTTTCTGGGTTTGATGGCAATTTCTTGAAGTTTCTTTGGTTCTATGCTCTTGCTAAAGGTGATGCTATGATTTGTTGGCTAAACACTTGCACAAAGAGGTATCTAGGGTTTTTCTTGATCTCTCTTTGTTAAATGTTGATGAATGATGTATGTTTATGGATTGAATGGTAGCCATTAGAGCTGCATTTTGTCTTGGCTAGGTCATTTTTCAACCTTTAGCCACCTTGGTTTGTAGAAGTACGTCTCTCATAGGAGTCATTCTAGGGTTAGAACCTTTGGCCTTTTAGTTTTGTTGTCAAACCTAGGATAGGCTTCTCAAAAGGAAGATTAGTCACCTCCTTAGATGCCCTAGGGTTAGGGTGAAACCTAAAACCCTTGCCCCAAAACCTCTTTTCCTTCAAATCTCTTGCATTTGCATTTTAATGGTAGAATTAGGGTTAGAATTAGGCCTAAAATTTTATATTTAAAACCCTAAAAAAAAATTTAAATTAAATTAAAATTTGGCCTCTCAGATTTGCGCCCCTCTCTCAAGAATAACCATGTCCTTTATGTCACTGAATCAGTGGATGCTCTGCAGCTGGTTCATTGTCCTAGAAGCAATTTCTGCCTCGAATACAATCTCCCTCAGCTACAGATCAAGTGTGCTTGATCACTGCTCAGATCAACACACTCATTCCTCAGAGAATGCACCTTCTCTTCTCAAGAATGTGCCCCTCCTACATTCACCGATTTGCCCTATGCTCGGATCACCTGAGTCTCACAAGTGATGACTGAGTTTCACCCCCTGAATGCCTTTTTCAAATATGTCGATGAGATTAGGGTTCCAAAACCCTAATTTCATTCTCGTGCACAAAATCACACTAGTGCATTAAAAATGCATCCATGATCATGCAATCTGCAAATCTCATGCACATGCACACCTAGTTTCCATGCACATGCACATGCATCATGATCCTCACACAACAACATTAAAAACTTGTGCATCCCTGCACTCCTCACATCCAACTGGAAGCAATCACTGAACCTCTGCATGTCTCCATCATTGGATCCATGACTACTGGCAGAGTGTATCTCACAATCCACATTGATTCCTATACTAATATTGTACCTTCATGCTAGGCATCACCACATGAAAGACATCCCGAGATACACATATCTCTTACATTAAACATATAAACCAACAACAACACCAAATAAACACATTGGCACGAAAATATAGAAAAAACACTAATATATATGATATAGTGGATGCCAAATAAAAAATGATACATCAAAGTCAATACTAAATCCTAATCCTCGATAGTTGTCCAATCAAGGACTCAAAAGTGGACAATCAATACAAAATGACATCAAAAGTGTATCTCATCAACATGAGTCAAAACCATGGTGTACCACTTGGCATTTGTAAAGGATGGTTAAGAGGGGGGGAGTCCACGTAGTTGTATAGTCAACAGTCCAATAAATGAAAAGGTTTGTCCTCTTAGCTATGTTCATAAGCCTTGTGTGTTTCTCAAGGCTTCCGTTGGAAGTATTTGAGCGATGCCATGAATACAAACACAAAGCAGTTGCAATCTAAACCCTAAATCCATGAGGATGAAGGTATACATATATGCTAATGTTTTGGTCTTCTTATTGAATAGTAGTGTTGCAAAAGGTGAAGGTAGTAGTCACTTAAAGTGTGCAAGACAATAATTGAAGTTATGTTTGTAAGGTTTTATTTGACATAGATGTTCTCTAAAAATATATCCATGTTTCAATATTTACTAATATAATACCTCCAATCCTATTTTAAATCCTCGTTGCAACGAATGCTATATATACATACTGAAGAAATGTAACTTTACCTTTTAGCAACTTTATGCCTCTTAAGACAACACGTCGCCATATATATTAGATTTAAAGGTTTTTATTTATAATAGTGCAATATCATTTTTGTTTATAGATGAACAACTTAGACATTTTTGTACAAGGTAGAGTTTCATTTCTTATTTTCTGGAGGTGTAAATCTTGTTTTCCAAAACAGAAAACAGTAATGACTCAATGAGAAATTAGAGGATTATATCTTTACCTGATTCTCCCGAGTCTAAAATCAAGGCCCTGTATAGCTTCAGATTTAGCTTTTCAGTGTTACCTATTCTCGTATTGTGAGTTGCAGCATCATGTATGGGGTATCTTCACATAAAAGTTGAAACATGGAAGTTCATGAAGTTTTGGCTATTTGTGGTTATTCTAAAATTCCCCATACGCAGGGAAATTTATTATCTACAAACCCTTTATATTAGAAAGTTGAGGAAAAGTTACAAGTTTACCATGTCATCTTCTTTTCCAATTTTTAAATTTCTCCTATTTCCCGATTTTTTATTTAGTGAAATCATTTCTAATATTTTATAATATATTATATATATTATCGCCACTCCTGCCCAGTCATATCCTGCAAATTTGTCTGAAGCTGCTACCCATTCCAGACACTTGTACTCATATTCCCAACATTCCCAGAATGCAAAAACTCGTTCAACATAGGTAAGGAAAGATATTCTAATTGTAGTATTTTACATCTATGGCATGATTATGATAGGAAGTTGTGAGAAATCAGGATGCAATTGCAGAGCTAAAGAAAAGCATGTTAAAGAACTTTAACATGAAAAACGTGACAGTCCTGCATTACTATTTGGAAAATGGAGGTATGGCACAAACCTGAATGGATTCACCTCTCTCAGACAAAGTATGCAAGTGATTATATGGGCCCAATACCTGCTATGGAAATGAACTCACACACAAGCGAGCAAGTAAAGAGTCATGTACACAAGTGACAGCGAATTGGCAGAACCGTACAGAATGTAATTCTAATTGTAGTATTATACATTGATGACCTGATCGTGCTCGGAATTTGTGAGAACGCAATTGCAGAGATGAAGGAAATCCTGTGAAAGACCATTTGACATCATGTACATGGAAGTCCTGCATTACTTTTTAGGCATGGTAGTGCGGCAGAAGCCTGATAGGACTTTCCTATCGCAGACAAAATCTGCAATGGATATATGGGCACAATACTGGCTATGGAAATGAACTCAAACAAGTGAATAAGTAAAAATTCAAGTATACAAGTGTGAATGAGAATTGCCAGAACTGTACACCCATATGTTGTATCCATTTGTATTATCTGAGTGGGCCTAATGTACAGCATGACTGAGCATAATGGTTAAGAGCATGTGTTTCCTATTAGGAGGTCACAGGTTCAAATCCAAAGGGGGATAGTGTATGTACACCTCTGTAGACTTTAGCAGTTAAATCACTGCGCAAAGGGGGGTCCCTTGTCCCACAAACAAGGGGGTCTCATACACCAAATTGGTGTCTGGCTTGGCGGTGACCTTAAAAATAGATTATCATTATTATTATTATATAGAAATAAAAAACTGTGGGAGAGTGATCAAGTTTGACCAAGTCTCCAATAAAATAGGTGAGTGATTAATGTGGACCAAGTCACCAAAAGTACAAAAAATAAAGCACCAAAGTACTAGATAAAATACAAAAGTGTACTAAAGTACATCTATAATACAAGTCCAGACATGTTCATTAGACTAAGCCTCGTCCAGTGATCTCTAGAAGAAATTTTGAAAGCTGGAATCTAAGCCAATGAAGACACCAATTGAAATTGAAGCCAAGTTGACTATGGACGAGGACAGAAAGTTAAAGAGCAAAATTCTGTATAACCAACTTGTCAAAGTCATATCTATCCACCTGATGGAGTCTCTCCGAGGACGAGGAGGTCCCCATAAGAGCTGAGACTTGTATTCTAACACCTCCCTCATAAAAACTTAAAAGCACTAGGCATCTCTAGTCCGGAGAGCAGAAGAAAGTAGTAGGGGACTCCCTAAGTTTGATTACAGGCATTGGAACCTCCCCCTGATCTCATGGTAAATGGATCATCTAAAGATGAGATGCACCTCCAACTCAACCTCCTCCAGGTGACACAGTTGGCAAAGAGGATTTCAAAGAATCGACTTCTATTCTTGTGAATACTCTAAAACCTGAACCTCAAAGCCTATATTACTGTTAGCAACATCTTCCAGAGATGAGCTTTAGGTGGATCCATAATCTCCAGCAGATGACCTATTATTCTCTAATGGACAACTGTTATAAGAATGCATCTATATGAACAGAGTCAATAAGTTGTCAACAGAATATGCCTTCCTGAGTTGGCCATAGTCTAACGTGTCAAATGAATGTATGCAACAAGTAGTTATACTATATACTATATACCCAAGAAGTCAGAACTACCATAGCTCTCAGCATATTAATATATGCATGCCATATTAGCATCTTATCAGATACTTGAGAAGCTGGTCATGGGTCAAGTTTGAGTGATTGTAATGGATCAGAGCTCTAGCGTGACCCATGGTCTGCTACCTGAATTTATGTACTAAGTTTCAGTAGGAATGACCAAACACATCTTTTTGCAAGTGTGTCTCTGTGTTACTTATGTTCTTTCATGTGCAATCTGTGTCGTCAATCATATATGAAGGTGTAGTACGGGGGGTACAATTCTATCTCAAAAGATACTAGGTTATTTGTCTCATAGCCCCCGTATCCTGGACCTCCACAATTCATTTGCAAGCAATCCCTCGTTTCAGCCTTCATCCCAAGTTGCACTCTGTCGCCCTGTTTTGGACAGTCATTTCTACACATAGGGCATACACCTTTGGTAGGACTACAACTTTGGTGGGACTCAGGAGTATGACGTCTGTAGAAATTAGATAACAGAATTCATTGGGTATGATAGAATACTCCTAAAGAGCATATAAGATCAATATATATAAGAACCATAGAATAAATTACAACATACTATCTATATATTTGATAATTTCTTTTACAAAAGTAGGTTCTGTTAGGGATAAAATCCTCTCCATAACGGCTGTTGTTATATGATCAAACCTTATGTCATCGTTTTAGGATTTTTCTTATTGTTTCAAAGAAATTCTCACTTCCATAAGCAATAAATGTGAAAGTCTAGAAATACATGTTTGGATGCTTATCATAAAAAAATTATTGAAACATACAGGAATGACGTTATATTGAAGATCATGTTCAATATCAAGCGGTAAAGCTGTCTCCAGGCATGCAGGATGGTGTGATGGAAAGCTTCTTCTCATAAACTCCCCCAGCTTGCGTGCATCCAAAGAGTACCTATAGCCGCCATCACCATTGAATCCAACCAGCACAATATTAACTTCAAGTGGAACCCTAAAAGGAACCTGCATTGCAACCAACTTATCTCAGTAAAGGGGAAAAAATTGAAAACATTCATAAAAACATCATGTCCTGACATTACCAGACCATACAAGAGCCATTAATTATCATTAAGCACATAAGATTCTACAACGCTATCAGTATAACAGTATGGGGTTTGCTACATAGTAACATACAAACAACTGCAATGATTAATAACCAAAAGCTAAGCGATAAGAAGAATGAAGCAAGATAAGCTGAAGGCAATGAGCCAAAATAAGCTGCAAATTTCTCAAATGAGAAGCCTTAATTCTATATTCACAAATCTGATGATCTTAAGGGTTTATATAGGTCTAAACTACTAATTACATTATAAAACATACTGAAACTTGTCCTTCATGCAGACCTGCATTGTATTATGCCTATGCTAAGTGTGAAGAGATTGTAAGAGAACACAAGGAGTTGAACAGACATGAATCTGGAAAACATCATTGTTGAACCAAAAGGTCAGCCACACAAGGTAGTCAAAATAAATGTTCTGTATCTGTAATCAGAGTCGTGGGCAGATTGCTCTTGAGAACTGTCGAATTTTCAAACCTTCATCTTGCTCACAGTTTTGGCAAAACAAGAGTGGCTATTAGATGAACTTTCAGTGTAGACATCAGCGTCTAAGCTGTTGAGAGCAGGGGGCAGGGAGCAGGAGCAGAGCAAAAAGCAAAATTTTCAAAAGCTCCCGTTTTGGGAGTGTTGTGGGAGCGTTTTTTATGTAGTATTATAGTATATACTTTAATATATTTTGATGGATTTATATCTAAAACACATGTAGGATGTTGAATTAGCTATAGTAAACATGGATTAAGCCATATAACATCAATCATATAACTAATAACTTATAAGGTTGTCATCAAATGATCAACCATAACAGCTTTTATAGAAGCTTGGCAAAAAAGGAAGGCATCATAACATTGTCATCAAATTATCCACCTAGTATAGGAGCTTTTAGTATAGAGAGGTAGGGAGCACCTCGGGAGTGCCTCAAGAGCGTTCTGGAAGCGAGCTTCCGAAGGGAGCGAGAAGGGAGAGAGCTTCGGGAGCAGGAGCAAGGGGGGGGGCACTCCCATGCAACAGAGGTCAGCATCATCCATTGCATGTTACAAACTCATTATTATGTTTCTTTTGTGCTGTGCAAGATCAGTAATATTAGCAAAATATTAGAGGTGCTGCATGCAAAACTCAGAAGCATGGCCTTAGCTTTAAATTATAGATTTTGGATTTCTCAAGAGGAATGCTCCTAATGTATCATTCAAACAGTTCTAGGTCTCCTACAGAAATACAACAGTAGCTCCAATATCCTAATGCTTCGACAAAATTTAACTACAATGAAGTGCTCTTGTGGCACAAATATGCAATGAAGCTATGAACTCTTTAAGATGGGATGCAATCCAAACATTTTTGCCTTTGGACAAGTTTTCAGGACAAAGGCCATCTCAAAATTGACTTATGAATTGTAATTGTGCATTTCATTGTAGAGGTTAATTTTCTTGCCTTTATACATGCTTGTTTAAATACAAAAGGACAAAAACTTTGGACAAGCAAGATATTTTGCAGTCAATTCCAAGATAAGATCTTCAAAACAGCGCCTGGAAATGAACTGTATCCGACAAGGTTGATAAAGTAAAATTTACGTCAACATCCTTCTGTCTGACTGCTGACTCTCCAGCCAGATGAGAGCCAAAGTTAGCTGAATAGTCAACCTTTCCACTATTGACATAGAACTTGGCTTGTTCACTGAACTCACCTCCCCCACACCCTGGCGGTTCAACATATCAAAATCTGGTGTTTGCTTCTCGAAAGAAGCACCATCTCGTTTTTCCGCTACATCTTCATCCTCTGTGAGGGTCTTCTTCTTATGAAGTACAGCAGATAATGCATAATATACATGCTTTCCTTCTCTTCTTTGTTGATTTGAACTTGTTTCAGCAACAACATCCGCCAGAGCCTCATTTCTCGAGATCCAGAGCTGAGTTTTCCGTGAAAATACAGCCATCTTTCCACTGAACCAATCTTGCATTTTTATCATCTATCAACTGGAATAATCCTTGCTCTTCCACAGCCATAGCAACCCTTTTTTTGTATTCTTATCAACAATAAAACACCTATTATTGCTGAAATTTATGTCTAAATGTGGACAATGATTCATTATACTACTAAATGAAAGTAGATTTTTCTCCAAACAAAGAACATATTAATCATCTTTAATCATTAAATTTTTACTGTTTTGTTGAAGTAGAACACTACCCTATCCTCAACCCTGTATTCTTCTCTAACACTTAACAAGTTACACAACAGAATCATAATTGCAATTTATTCTCTACAAAATCAGCATACCAATCAATAAAGTTAGTACCCTAAATCAATGTACCAATCATCATTGCCATTCTTTGAATCCTTATTTCTCACCATGAACACATATAATTCTTCCTCCCCTTCATGCTCAGCCACATTAGTATGTTTCTTTCTGGATTGATCATCGGAAGAATGCTCTAGGTTGTCTTTTCATCCCACAACCGCTTCCTACAAACTCCGCTTATATGGCCTAACTTACCACAATAAAAGCATTTAATAGTTTTTCTATATTTCTTTGACTTGGAAAATTTATTTCCATCATTCTCTTCTCAATGTTTGTTGCCGTTGCTCTTAAACTTCATTGCAAGTGCTACCTCAAAAGCCTCGTTCCCACTAATATTGACAAATTTTATTTTCCATGTCTTTGCGCAAGAGCTTAGTGCTCAGCTGCTCAAATATCATATATTTATCAGTACTAATAATGTTCAGGGCCTCAATAAAAATTGCATAGGAAGGAGGCAAACATTCCAAACTTATAACCACCACATCTTCTTCTTCCATTTTCCTTTCCACCGATTTCATTTGATCCCTAATATCCTTGATTTTTACTTTTAGTAAATGATCTTGCAAGGAGTAAAACTCCTTGATTTTAATTGAAAATAAGTAAGAAAGGTCTACCTTTGTCTGAGGTTTCATGCATGTCTAGTAGATTCCCCTACATGACAAATGCATTAACATCTTGAACTTTAGGAAGCATCCCAATTTCTACCGAGAGCTTCATCAGCATCACAGCCTCTTGATTCTTCATCATAAACTACTTGTGCATCCACATTGCTGAATCCACACATTCTTTTCCGATACAGGTATATCCAAACATTTGTATTCAAATATGGCAAGCATCTTCTGTTTCCATGACTTAAAATTAGGACCATTAAACTTTTGTTTATGTCCAACATTATATGGGATAAACTGGCCAGTTTCAGGGATTTTAAATACACCAAACAGTTCTAAATTCACTACTATGACTCAGTGATTTATAGTCCTTACATTGCACTCTAAATCAAAATTGATTTTCATATCAATCAATTATATTTTGATAACAGACTTACTGTGTAAATAAATCTGCTTTCCAAACTTTCAGAATTATATCCACTTCTGGGAAATAATAAACTATGAATCTCTAAATAGTACCCAGAAAATAATCTTCCAAAAGAAGACAATTAAAAATCACTGGTAACTCAAGTCAATTACCAGTCAATTAATTCTCATACAGCATGATTCTGTCAATTTTCAAATGGGCAAAATCTCTGTATGGACACTAATTCCTTTGTATTACATAGGATGGCAACTGTCCTTTTCAGTGCTCTCACACAAGCAACTCCTTCAATTTCCTTGAATTGTCCTTCAATTCCCATTATAAAAGGTTGTTCTCTTCCCCGCGACAGGTGTGTCTGCACTCCCCTCTCTTCCTTGGATCTTCACAGCTATTGCTTCTCTGGCATCACAAGTATTTCTCTCATGGACTCTCTTATCCGACCCACTATTCTCTATGGCTCTGAAATTTTGGGGCCTGGTTTGCTGGATCCTGATTGGACCTCGGTGGAGAGAGTACAGACTCTTCTCCTCCAATGCATCATTAGATGCAAACAAACTGTTCCTCAGCACATCATCCTAGCAGAGCTTGGTGCCTGGCCCTTCCGACTTGAAACGATGTTTAGTCTGATCTCCTTTTTACACTGGAGCTTTGCAAACTAGGCGACAAGGCAAGACTGGTATCCATACTTAGCCTATTGTTCTTCAGTGACTATTGCCTCATCTAGCCCTCCAAGACATGCTCGAGGTTGGTTTACGGGAATCTCAGTCCTCTTGGATTCCGTGGGCATGCAGATGGACCAACTCTCTCCTTTTAGATAATCCCTAAGATGCACCTGGCCACCCCCTACCTACAAGACAGCAACTGAACAAGATAATTAGAGATGGCTTTTACATGCAGTTTATCAAAATTACTTGGGTTAACCCTCAAGGCAAGTTACGCCCTAAAATGGCCTTCTATGCTGAGCACTTCTTGGACATCAGAGACAAACTCATTATTTGACCGCAGTATACCCTCTGCCATTGGTTACATGCTATCAGCGTTCCCCTCGACCATAACATTGTCATGAAATTATCAACCTAGTATAGGAGCTTTTAGTATAGAGAGGTAGGGAGCACCTCGGGAGTGCCTCAAGAGCGTTCTGGAAGCAAGCTTCCGAAGGGAGCAAGAAGGGAGCGAGCTTCGGGAGCAGGAGCAAGGGGGTGGGGG
>LPNX010040557.1:321016-333434 GCA_001517045.1 Pseudotsuga menziesii
CTTCCCTATCCTCAACCCTGTATTCTTCTCTAACATTTAACACAACAGAATCATAATTGCAATTTATTCTCTACAAAATCAGCATACCAATCAATGTGTTAGTACCCCAAATCAATGTACCAATCATCATTGCCATTCTTTGAATCCTTATTTCTCACTATGAACACATATAACTCTTCCTCACCTTCATGCTCAGCCACATTAGTATGTTTCTTTCTGGATTGATCATCGGAAGAATCCACTAGGTTGTGCTTTTCATCCCACAACCGCTTCCTACAAACTCCGCTTATATGGCCCAACTTACCACAATAAAAGCATTTAATAGTTTTTCTATATTTCTTTGACTTGGAAAATTTATTTCCATCATTCTCTTCTCAATGTTTGTTGCCCTTGTTCTTAAACTTCATTGCAAGTGCTACCTCAAAAGCCTCATTCCCACTAATATTCACATATTTTATTTCCCATGTCTTGGCGCAAGAGCTTAGTGCTCAGCTGCTCAAATATCATATATTTATCGGTACTAATAATGTTCAGGTTCTCAATAAAAATTGCATAGGAAGGAGGCAAACTTTTCAAACTTATAACCACCACATCTTCTTCCTCCATTTTCCTTTCCATTGATTTCATTTGATCTCTAATATCCTTGATTTTTACTATTAGTAAATGATCTTGCAAGGAGTAAAACTCCTTCATTAGAAAGGTATACCTTTGTCTGAGGTTTCATGCATGTCTTGTAGATTCCCCTACATGACAAATGCATTAACATCTTGAACTTTAGGAAGCAACCCAATTTCTACCAAGAGATTCATCAGCATCACAGCCTCTTGATTCTTCATCATATACTACTTGGACATCCACATTGCTGAATCCACACATTCTTTTCCAATACAAGTATATCCAAACATTTGTATTCAAATATGGCAACCATCTTCTGTTTCCATGACTTAAAATTAGGACCATTAAACTTTTGTTTCTGTCCAACATTATATGGGATAAACTGGCCATTTTCAGGGATTTTAAAATTTAAATACACCAAACAGTTCTAAATTCACTACTATGACTCAGTGATTTATAGTCCTTACATTGCACTCTAAATCAAAATTGATTTTCATATCAATCAATTATATTTTGATTACAGACTTACTGTGTAAATAAATCTGCTTTCCAAACTTTCAGAATTATATCCACTTCTGGGAAATAATAAACTATGAATCTCTAAATAGTACCCAGAAAATAATCTTCCAAAAGAAGACAATTAAAAATCACTGGTAATTCAAATCAATTACCAGTCAATTAATTCTCATACAGCATGATTCTGTCAATTTTCAAATGGGGGAAATCTCTGTATGGACACTAATTCCTTTGTATTACATAGGATGGCAACTTGTCCTTTTCAGTGCTCTCACACAAGCATCTCCTTCAATTTCCTTGAATTGTCCTTCAATTCCCATTATAGAAGGTTGTTCTCTTCCCCACGACAGGTGTGTCTGCACTCCCCTCTCCTCCTTGGATCTTCACAGCTATTGCTTCTCTGGCATCACAAGTATTTCTCTCATGGACTCTCTTATCTGACCCACTATTCTCTATGGCTCTGAAATTTGGGGGGGTTTGTTGGATCCTGATTGGACCTCAGTCGAGAGGAGAGAGTACAGACTCTTCTCCTCCAATGCGTCATTAGGTGCAAACAAACTGTTCCTTGGCACATCATCCTAGCAGAGTTTGGTGCCTGTCCCTTCCGACATGAAACGATGTTTAGTCTGATCTCCTTTTTACACCGGAGCTTTGCAAACTAGGAAACAAGACAGGACTGGTATCCATACTTAGCCTATTGTTCTTCAGTGACTATTGCCTCATCTAGCCCTCCAAGACATGCTCGAGGTTGGTTTGCGGGAATCTCAGTCCTCTTGGATTCCATGGGCATGCAGATGGACCAACTCCCTCCTTTTAGATATTCCTTGGATGCATCCGGACACCTCCTACCTACAAGACAGGAACTGAACAAGATAATCAGAGATGGCTTTTACAAGCAGTTATACAAATTACTTGGGTTAACCCTCGAGGCAATTTACGCCCTAAAATGGCCTTCTATGCTGAGCACTTCTTGGAGATGAGAGACAAACTCATTATTTGACCGCAGAACACCCTTTGCCATTGGTTACATGTTATCGGCGTTCCCCTCGACCAATTCATGGTGGACTCTCATAGACTCCGTGTAGAGATAGACCGTCAGATCGACCGTTCTAACAAGATCTATCAATTGTGCCATCTTCAGGAGGTCAAGACAAAGGAGCATTTCATTTTCTATTGTCCCATATACTACGAGATTAGAGGGAGGTTCTACTACCTTTTCAAGGGGACTCAAACCCTCATCAACTTCTTCATATATCCCAACCACAGATGCTTGGCTTTATACAAGCAGGATACCATCAAACTCCGAACCCATATTCTTCGGCCTTCTGCTCGACCAGATTTGACCCAACGGATTACTTCCTGCTTCACAGTGCTACCCACAGGAAGGGGCACTAAGAGACAGTCCAATAACAACAAGTGGTAACTTCCAGATTAGTGCGGACCCACAAGACCCTCTATTATCCCTAAAGTTGAACCTAGACTACAGGGGTTCAAGCTTAAGGAAATCTTTTTCAAAAAAAATATAAATCAATAAACTCAAAATGAAAACCAAGCTGGTATGAAATCAAAGCTGTTGGAAAATCACACAATTATCAAAAAACTAGGCTGGTATGTCATGAGAGCTATAAGAGAATCATGAAATCATATAGGAACTGTATAACATAAAATAAGATACAAGATCCATTATCCCAGTAAATACGATCATAAAGTCATGAAATGAAACTGCCTCTGTTTTTTAAAAGTATAAAGGATAATTGTATTTCAACATAAGAATCACTGTAATGGAATTCAATGGACCATATACATGATAAATTACAAGAAACACAATTCATAACACACACAGACAAATCATAATCATACTCATTCAAGGTAGAACCTGTATTGAAGCTGTAGAGTATTTTATGTCATACAGAGAGTGATCAAAACTGGATCTTCATAACTCCAAAAATGCCAACCCCTTGTCTCCTCTCGAGACCCCCTTAAAAATACAAAATATTGTTTTCTTTAACCTAACTATAAGATCCTACATCTATGGATCGAACCTCCTCAAAAATAGGGAAGTCAATCCCTTTTAAAAAGTATTCAAGTACAAGTGTAATATAGAAAATACATCTGTCAAATAAACAACATAACTTCAAAAGCAAACTATAATTCAACTTCTAAAGGCTTCTGGAAGCCTCTGCTAGTGTAGCTATATCACTCAAAACCTGGGAACGCTTCTGCAATCTGGCGAATTCAGCGTCCTTGTTATCCTCCTTATTCTGAGCTTTGATGAGTTCAAGCTACTTCTGAATGGCTCGTTTCTCCCTTGGAATATCTTTAGATATTATCAGCAACTTTTGATATTCTGTCTCCTTATCTTCCAGATCTTCACGAAGTCTCTTGTTGGCTACCATCAACTTTTCATTAATGTTTTGCAGATACCCGGTTTGTTCTTTGTATGTCTGCAAAGACTTCTTAACTTGGCTTAGTTCTGGAGATATTTCCAAGTCTTCTTCTCTTATATGGACTTCTTCCTATAGAGTCTTTGATGCTGAACCATCATCTGAATTAACCTGCTTGTTTGTGCAAAAGGCCTCAGGTATAGACCCTGCAACACCTTGAATATCAACAAACCTCTCAATATCTGCACAATATTGATCCTTTGATGTATGTACAGTTTCTTCACTAAGAGCATCATCTATCATTACAACTTCCATTGCATCTTCATGTGCTGATCTTTTCTCTGTCTGCAGCTTCTTTCTTAACCTGGTTCTTGGCTTCTCTGTCTTCAATAACTGTTTACGAATTTCACTTTTTGAGGCTATATTTTTCAGCATAACACTTAGTTTTTCAGGGTTTTCATTTGTGCAGGAAGCTTCAGGGCACAAACCTTCCTGGATGGGTTTCTCTGTAGTATTCTTTCCTTCTTTCTCAACAGTTTGAACTGATTTTTTAGGACTTGTTGTTTGCTGGTCTGTATTTTCCATCATTCTTTTGCCTTTCTCTTTAGGGTTGTCTTTAAACCCTAGCTCTGTTAATAGGGCTTCCCATGTTCTTCCCTCCTTTTGCAACTGAGCTAAAATCAATAGTTTAATCAAGCCTTGATGATAGACAGATCGAGCAGTATGCTCGGGATGGCCCTGAACCCTGGAAATCATCTTTTGAAGGCTTTTTAATAAATAAAATGGGAGATTTACCTGTATACTTCCATTGATGTGCATTAGCAATTTTAAATGGCATTTTAGCACTCTGTCGTACCTGCCATCGCATGTGATGTAATTTTGTATCATCTCCAAAGGAATCTTCCAGCTTGGCTTCATTTTGCTAACATGGACACCGTTTTTCCAATCCTGGCATCAAAAATTCACTAAAATCTCCTTGGAAATCCTATTGTTTAAACCATTTCTCCCCCTGTGCCGGAACGTCTATTGCCTCAGCAATAGAATCCTCGTTTACCCTAACTATTAAGCTTTCCAGCTGAACCTTTTCATCTCTATAGTTTTTAATAAATAACATGGTTACCTGTGAGTGGTAACCTTGCAATTTCTCACAAAACTTAAACCATCCGGCCTTCTTCATTAATTTAGCTGACCTGGGAAATTTCATTATCCAGTCTGTATTGTTTGGCTCCAACCTGCAAATGAAACCTCCTGGCTTTCTTTTTACATTAACCTCTGGATCTTCTTCCTCTGCTGTCTTCGACATTTAAAACCCTTCACACTATACTGCTTTAAACAGGGAATTTTTTGCTGCAACCACTTGCTTTGTTATGCAGGGAAACGTATATGATGTAATCTGGCCCTTTTAACATAAAATCTATCAGAGTTTGAGAACAAACCCTAGCTGCTTCAAACCCTACTTTTGTTGTTCGTGATCAATGAACATTGACAGTATACAAACGGCTCTCTTTTAATGAAATACCCTTTGAAACTCTACTGCTAGTAAGTGAAATGCTGCCAGTTTGGATAATGCTACCAGTTTTAACAATCCACTATATAATATAAAATCTCTTGCACATACATAGGTTCATGACTAATGAGTGAAGATTTTGATGATTCAGAAGACTAAAAGAAAACCATAATGGCGTTCAATCAAACATAAGGCGTAAAGCAAAGCAAAAATTTTAAAAATAAAAACACATCACAATCAAAGATCTTAAAGAAAAAGGTCAAACAACCTTATTAGAGATAACACCCTCCATACCCCAGGACCTCAGCATCATGATAGGACTAGACCACCCCTCCCCTTGAGGAAGACAAGACCTCCTCTCGATAGCAGTACAGTGGGAAACCCATGTATTCCACCAACTCTTCCTTTGGACAGCATACTATCTTGAGTTCCCTTCATTCAGCCTCAGATGTTGGGAGAGATGGGTTTATTCCATAATAGACCTACTTCATTACTACTAGATCTTCTTGCTTCTAAATCCTTTACTCTTGTACATCTCCACCCTTGTATTGTCTCCTGTGCCTGAGGTCGAGGGTTCCTCATGTTTTCCATGACCTAGCTTAGATTTCATGCTCTGATCTATTTTACTTTCCTTTCCTTGTACTCAACAGTCCCATTGACCTACTTTTGTGGTCATTAATTGGACATTAATAAAATTATCTTATCTCATCTTATCTATCTCCACAGCATCAAGAGTAAATATCCTAATCCACAGGGCAACTCTACATGTTATTCACGACAACTTGATGCCTCAAATGGACTAGGCAATGGCAGCTCGATTCATCAAATGGACCAAGCAATGATAGCTCAATTTCTCAAATGTACCAAGGATGACCGATGGTAGCTTCCCTTTCTCTATTGGCTCTTACTCCAACGGCTACACCTCACGAGATGAACAAGCTATCAACCCCCTCTGCAATAGGATTTCTAGAAGATCCTCAATCGATATCACCTTTATGGCATATTCTAATAGTTTTAGTTAACCCCACCTTTTTCACCCCCTCGAGACTCTTTCTCGATGCCTTGATGATGCCACAAGAGAGTTCTTCACAAGGAGCAATAAAGTCTATATATATTATACAATGGTCACAAGTGTTGGGTTCTATGTATCACTGATTCTCTACAAGATTCCTTTCTCACAAAATAAAAATAAAAACATCAAAACCCTTTAATATTAAAAAAAAAACTTATCTTTTAAATCGTCTATCAAATTGTGTGGGCAGTCCCTCAATGCCTTTGATTATTGAAGTCCCATGGCTCCTTCACCCACTTCCTCAGCTTCCCCTTACCATGGCTTCGATGACATGTGAGTTATACACACACAAGCATGGACAAGAATACACATAAGAATGAGAAAGAGCAGATCCATTCATATATTATTAGATGATGCAATATCTCATTACATATGAATGAAACAACTATTGATTAAAGTTGTCATTGATGCCAACAGTTCCCTGTGAGGGTTTGTGGTTGTCTTGGTGCCCTTTGTGTAGCCCCTGAGCCTTGAGGGTTAGTGTTTGGTTTGTGTTGTTTGTTGTTGTCTGTGTCAAAGGAGCCCTTTTGACTTTGTCCAAGCCCAAGATTGAAGCCCTTGGAGGCCTTGGGACATTGGAAAAGACCCTAGTTACCCACTGACTTAGTTAAGTGCCCCTCGGCTGCATCTTGGTCCCATTTGAGTCATGTGTTGTATCCCTTGCTCCTAGTTGTCTTTTGTTGTCTCTATGTTGCTTGTCATGCTTGTACTTGTTATGGTCTCTTTGTTTGATGATGTTGATATCCTACATGTACCTTCACATATGATAATTTGGTCCTTAAGCCCACAAGCTTGAATCTTGGAGCCCTTACTTTGTTATGGATACAAAATATTGATATGGAGCCCTTGAATCCCATAAATGAACCCTTTGGTGTTGAAGCCTTTATACTTGCATGGATATATGTTGCCCTCATAATGATGATGCCTTGGTACTTTGAAGATGTCCTTGAGCATGGTATTTAACCCACAAGTTTGATGGAGATATGATTGAAGCCCTTGAAGTCTAGAAGCCCTCTTGCTTGATGATGATGAAGTCATATGGTAATAAAAACCCTTGTGCATGCCCTTAAAGCTCTTAAAAGAAGATTTCAAATTAATTTTTGATGTCAATTGAAGAAAATAAGGGTGAAGGACCATGTTATTGCAAGCAAGCCCCTCATAGAGAGATAGTCCTCGTCAAGCCCTTTCCATTGATATGTTGAGTGTCTCCTAACTTCTTACGGTTGATGAGTTTTGATTTTTTAAAGTTAATGTATTAATTTGTCTCTTTACAAGTAGGTCAGCCTGCTAAAAGAATTCAATTAATTTTTAATTAAAACTACTACAAGTTGGCCAGACATGTGAATAAATCCTCCACGACCTATATAAATAGAAGATCAAACATTTCATTTGTTCATCAATCAAGTCTCTCTTTGGTATTTCACAACTCTTGGAGAAAAGTGTAAAACTTTGTGGAGGAGAAATTTTGGGGCATCTTTGAGGATTGAAGAGATTCACTAAAATTGACATAATTTTCTCATACGTAATTAGAATTACAAAATTCTTGGCTCGTTGGAAAGCTTGTTGCGAGGGCTATGTGATGACATGATCTAGAGTTTGTTTTGGTTTGTCTATTGTTTCTTCATCTTGTGATCTTCGAAAAGGTATGGTTCATGCTTCTGAGTTTCTCTTGTGATGGCACATATCTCTCATGGATAGAGTTCATCTTTTATCTTAGTATGTGAGCCTCTATATTGGTATATCTCTTTGAAGTCATTGAATATGTTATGGAGGCTATGGTGATGGTTATCTTGGCATGTCTCTTGGTGTGATCTTCATATAGATCTTGATGATTATCTTGGATATTGATGGCATAGATCTTGGTGTTTTTCTTTACTGTTGTACAGTGTAGTATTGAATGAGAAGTTGACATGTAAGTAATAGATCTTGTGAGTTATTTCTTTGATCAACCTAAGTGTTTTCTTTGAAAACTAGTTTGACAAGAGTTGATCATTGTGTATTTAACCTAAGTGGAGCTGGACTGTTATTCACTCTTAATGACAAACTTTGACGGTATTGTAAGTGAGTATTTGCTTGATATTTGTTTGATTTGTTGACTTGATTTGAGTGGAGTGAAAAATCCTTTCGTGTCTAAGAGTTTATGAGATTGACTGAGTTTGACATAGTTGGTTAAGTCTTTTATCTTCTTGTCTGAGGTTAGTTGGTTGAGGTTTATCATGTTTAACTATCAAGTTTTCCTTGACTGTGATTGAGGTTGGTTGTGGTGTCATTGAGTTGAGTGTGATTGGACAAAGTTTGGTTGACCGTATGTGAAGTCTCTTGGATGCTCAAATGTGTCTCTTACTTTCTGAACTAGGCCAAGTATGAAGGGTTGGTTGACTATCAAAGCACTCGATTAGATTAACACAAGTATATGATTGATTTAGCACATGTACACAAGCAGCTTGGTACAGGTTGGTTCAGTTGAGCAAGATTGGCATAGGTTTTCTTATGTGCAATTGGTCCAACTCACACTGAATGAGTTGTATGAGCAGTTGGTTTGACTCAGGTGGACTGAGTTTGGTGAGCAGTTGGACCGAGTCAAATGATGTGTTCAACAGATTGATTAGACAGATTGTTTTTGCACAAGTTGTTGGTACAGGTTATTGGTATAGGTGTGGAGTAGTGATCAGTTGATGAGAAGTGGTCAGATGATGAGCAGTGACAATTGATGAGTAATGGTCAGCAATAACAATTGATGAGCAGTGGTCAGCAGTGACAGTTGTTATGTAGTGTGGTTCAAGTGTTGGTTAGCAGGTCTGCAAGATCAATGCAGTTGCAATTCAGCAGTTTCTATCATCATATCAGGGTGGCAGGACGGGGCAAGGAAATTTAGGGAGCTAGGGATTCCTTCAGGTTGCAACTTGTAAATCAAGGGGTTGTAGCCTGCTACCAATTGTAACTGGACAATTGAAGTCATTGTAACAAGGGGTTTGTTGCCTCCTTCCAGTTGTAGCTAGAGAATTGAAGTCCTTATAACAAGGGGGTTGTTGTCTCCTTCCAGTTGTTGTTGGAAAACTATTATTATAAGGCTTATGTGGTTTTCCCCCTAGGCCTTGGGTTTCCACGTAGAAACCTTTTGTACTGTGTTTTGCTATGCTTCTTATGTGATGAGGATATGATGATATGTGATGATGAGCTATAATTGTTGATATAACCAGCATAGATCCAAATCCTAGGCTCTATCAAGCACCGAGATGGATCAAATCTCTGGGGGTGCAAACTGTTAACTTTTCATATGCTTAGCTAAGACATCAATACTTCATTTCATTTTCATAACAAAAGCATATAAACAGGATCACTGAAAGATAGACAAGCACAACCATACAAAAGGAACACAAAGATTTATCCTGGGAAAACCCTAAAGGGAAAAACCCAGCAAAAGCTTCCTCAATATAGATGCCCCAAAAAGATAAAAGATAAAAGATAAAACCAGCAAGGAGATCAAAGCCTGATCCTCCTCCTTCTCCAACTACTTCTCTTCTCCACTAATGCACTACACAAGTGAGTGTGTGATCCAAATGAGGAGCACCACACCTCTATTTATATTCATCCGTTCACTTTAATTAACTCATCCGACATGTAGGCTCGAGTTACACATGTAGGCTCAAGTAACCACACTGGGGTGCTAATGACCCACCTTTACAATTAGAGGGGACTACCTCATGACTCTTATTAGTTCTTCCGATTAGAAGCATTGGGGTACAAAGTAATACAAGTGGTTCTCCCGATAGGACCCTCGAGGACCACAAAAGATACATATAGAATATTCTTCGAAGTTACAATATTTCAACACTCCCCCTTAACGAGAAGGGTATTCTATAACAACATCAACAACAACAATAATAGGAGAGAGATAGAGGACATCATCAACATCATCAGGGTGATACATCTATAAATCATTGGAAGCTTTTCAACATCATGTAGTCTTCATCTTCAATCTTTAGTCTTCAACATCATCAGTACTTTGACCGCTTCGATCAGCAACATCTTCAGCATCTTGACTCTTCAATCAGCAGCAACATCTTCAGCACTTTGACCTTTCGATCAGCAACATCATCTTCAGCACTTTGACCTTTCGATTAGCAACATCATCTTCAACACTTTGACCTTTCGATCAGCAACAACATCTTCTTCATACTCTGATCTTTGGATCAGAATCATCATTATCATCAGCCTCTGATCTTTTGATCAGAAACATCATCAACCGAACATCATCATACTCTAACATCAACTCATCATCATATTCTGATCTTTCGATCAGTACGTCATCATCATCATACTTTGATAATACGTCATCATCATCATCACATTCTGATCTTTCGATCAGAAACATCATCATCATCATCGCATTTTGATCTTCCGATCAGAAAACATCATCATCAAGACATCAACATCATCAAAACATCAACATGATCCTTCCTTTGGGAATTACGGGATTTAGGTCTTTACGGAGTTACCAATGATCCTTCCTTTCGAAATTACAGGATTTAGGTCTTTACGAAGTTACTAACGATCCTTTCTTTCGGAATTACGAGATTTAGGTCTTTACGGAGTTACTAACGATCCTTCCTTTCGGAATTACAGGATCAACACATTTGTGGAACTCAGACAATCCTTCCTATTGGAATTACGGGATCAACACATCCGTGGAACTCAAACAATCCTTCCTATTGGAATTACGGGATCAATTCAATGATCCTTCCTTTCGGAATTACGGGATTTAGGTCTTTACGGAGTTACTAACGATACTTCCTTTCGGAATTACGGGATCAACACAGATGTGGAACTCAGACAATCCTTCCTATTGGAATTACGGGATCTACACATCTGTGGAACTCAGACAATCCTTCCTATTGGAATTACGGGATCAATTCAATGATCCTTCCTTTCGAAATTACAGGATTTAGGTCTTTACGGAGTTGCTAACGATCCTTCCTTTCGGAATTACGGGATCAACACAGATGTGGAACTCAGACAATCCTTCCTCTAGGAATTACGGGATCAACACACGTCCTCGAGTACCGAAGTCACCGGATCCGTTCTGAACCGAAGTTCAAGGCTGATACAATCCTACCACATTCACGGGGACCGAGATCTCCGGATACATTTTGAACTGAGGTTCAGGGATGATGCAATCCCACCACTTTCACGGGGGCCAAGACCTCCGGATACATTTGGAACCGAGGTCCAGGGATGATGCAATCCACCACTTTCACGGGGGCCGGGGCCTCCGGATACATTTTGAACCGAGGTTCAGGGATGATGCAATCCCACCACATTCACGGGGGCCGAGACCTCCGGATACATTTTGAACCGAGGTTCAGGGATGATGCAATCCCACCACATTCACGGGGGCCGAGACCTCCGGATACATTTTGATCTGAAGTTCAGGGATGATGCAATCCCACCACATTCACGAAGACCGAAGTCACCGAATCTATTTTGGACAGATGTCCCAGGATGATACAATCCCTCTTCATTCTCGAGGACCGAGGTCACCGGATCACTTTTGGACAGATGTCCCGGGATGATACAATCCCTCTTCATTCTCAAGGACCGAGGTCACCGGATCACTTTTGGACAAATGTCCCGGGATAATACAATCCTACTGCAACATCACTACTCCCCCTTTCGAGGAAGGTCTTTTAGAACAACACCAAGCTTGTCTCGAAAGTGTTCGAACTTTACCCGAGACAGAGACTTCATCAGTACATCATCATTCAAACCATCATCATCTACATCTTCAATATGTGAATACTGAACTATCACCATCTGTATCTCCAGTATGTGAATACTGAAAGCGTCATCATCTATATCTTCAGTATAGAAATACGGAATCATCATCATCTGCATCTACAGTATGTAAATACTGAAACATAATCATCTGCATCTTATCTCGTATGTAGAAATATCGGATTTCTATGTGTTACAATCGAAAAACAGGGTTCTCTGTCATCACAAATCTGGTTATCACATAGAATCATTGTAGTATCCATCTTTAGGTCAAAGAGACCTGATATCAGCTTCTGAAGCCATATGACTTCACAACTTAGCAGAGCAATCTGCTATGTATTTTGCTTCAGCCGTGCTACGAGAAGCACTGGACTGTTTCCTGCTAAACCATGAACTCATAGCAGACCCCAAACAAAAGCATCTACCTAATGTGCTTTTCCTGTCTGACATACTTTCAGCCCAATCTGCATCTGTGTAGCCATACAATCTATACTCATGGCTACCATCATAGTATAGACCAAAGTCTATAGTCCCTTTCAGATATCTCAT
>LPNX010040569.1:0-28208 GCA_001517045.1 Pseudotsuga menziesii
CCAAATCGATTTCTTCAATAGCCATTTAATCATTTTTTAATCTGCCTCGGGAAACGTGAACCTGCCAAAACAGCCTCCTAGGGTACCTGCGTTGTCAAACTGAGCCCACCAGGCTCTCTGGGATGGAGGTACTATGGTATAAACAAGTGGTTACACCCCTATGTTCCATATAATGCCCTAGGAGATCCAACTAAAATATCTTCCTACTCAGACATATCAACCTGTGAAGAAAAACTGCATCAGAAAGGCAGAATGAGCCTGATCATATCTGCAAATGCCCGGAACTAGAAATAAATTGTCTCATTAGACTCAGAGAGTCTAAATCCATCCAAAGTGTATACTCATACCCCTCATAGGTCTCTATCTGATCATCAACCATATCCAATAAACAATATAACTCTCTATAACTGATCAGATACCCATAATAACTCAGAATACATCCATCTGCGGTAAGTGTTAAAAGGTTAAGCCATGCTCTACAAATCATTCAAGTAACAATCACAACAAGTAGCATTCATTTCACTTGCAGTACATCAACAAATACATATATAAGGCTTTATTTATTATTACTTAGACTTAGACTTTCAAGACTATACTCACTTCATAGCTGTAGCCAATTTGCTAGTAAAGGGTGAAAGGTGAAAATGACAAGGCTAAGGCAAATGATGACTTTCTACTCAACATCATGACACTTTGGATAAGGAGAGGGAAAACTCACTATAACCAATGTTGGACAAACAACAACACAAGGAATGGCAGTGCCTCACAGATGGGTGAGTTGTTTAGAGAGTGCTTATTCAACTTAGGCATCATGTCTACATCAAGCTTGATCCAAGTTCATTAGGATCACATTTTATTCCATGGCCTTTTTGGCCTATATGACCCTTTTGGGACTTCACCATTGCTTAAAAGCACAGCTAATCGCAGCTTTCATCCGAGACATATTTATTTTAATAAAGTCAACAATTTTTTGGATATAACACTTTTTAACCATTGCTTTCTTGAACCTTTTCCTATACTCTTCAAGGAGTATTTTAGCATTTCATTGCTCTTGCCCTTTTTACATATGTTAAGAAACACAGTTTTATAATTTTCATTTTCCATGGGCGCATATTCAATACTTTCAATACAGGTAGTACATGAGCTTTTAGTTTTAGCCAACAACATCTCAAGTGACTAGGGGGAGTTCTACACAGTGCCAAACATCAGGACAACCGACCAGAATGATTTAAGCATACAATCCAACTTACCAAAGGCAAGTTTTGTCACCAACTCAGAGCCGAGACACAATAGAAACAAGGAGGCTTGTCCAACAAAAGTTCTAGCGGAGAAAAAGGTCCTCCATGCCATAAGTCAAGAAGTCAGTCGAGTTGAAAACTAAACTGGAAGGTAATGGATGGGTGAAGACAATGAATGATGGAGCCAATACTAGCAAGCCAAAACAATGGTGGGATTGACTACCTCTATTCTCCCTAAGGAGGGTAAAACCAATGAGTATAGATCAAGAAACTTCCAAGTCTAAGTAGGGACATCAATACATAGTACAAGATACAACCAAGTCCATATAATTATGATCGCCAGATCATGATACCACAAGTTAATACATGTCACAAAAATCAGTATAAGAGCAATAATAACCATAACACAATATAAAATACTGAATCATAATCATGCAATATAATCCATCTGAGACACCAGCTATCCAATGAGAAAATATTGATATAACACTGGGCATCAATGATTGCTCTGAAATGACATAAATGGTTACATCGATCCTCAAATCTGAGTGTCCTGAGACTCGGTCTTGACATGGGAGAGTACAATAGTCCACTAACATAATAATGATCCATCAAAACTGTTCATCTCAACATCTCACATGTAAGAGATCTGGCTGAAAAATGTACTGTGTCTGAAAAATAGAATATGGTAGCCTGGCTACTATATATGTGATAACAATATTCTTGCAAGATGTTTGAAACTTTGATGTGGAGTTATTTTGGTTTGTTAACAAACACAAGGGAAGGTCTAATGTTTTTGTTGAGCTGATATAGTGGTTGCATTGGTTGTTTGCTTTTAATTACCATTGCATTTCCTGTTGTATAGTGTAGGAAGAATAAGCTCAATGTTCATTAGTAGTAAGTTTCATTTATGCTATGCCATATTTGGCATTTTGGGATTATTTATGGAGCCCCTTAAAAATAAATAGTTGGATGAACATTCTCAAGTATTTTGTAACACAATGGGAGTGAAGATATTCCGTACTGTGTGATGGAGATCTGAAGTTTTTGATCCATCTTGTCACAAACATCCAACTCTTTGATTCACCTTGTAAGTACATCATCCAGAGATTATTGAGTTCTCTTGCACCCCTTGAGGGAGTGCTATCCTCATCGGAGATAAATTGTTACCACCTGAAAATGCATGTCTTATTTTGCATTTCATGTGCTTACTTCTCTCACCAAGCACAATAGAAGATCCTTGGATTTTAGTGGAAGTTATAGATTGTTAGGAGATAACTTGAGGCCAGGCACCTTGTTTTATCTTTCTTGAGCACCACTCATCATCCAAAGAAATAAAAAAGGCATAAAGGGGTATTGTAGGTCTAATGGAGGCTTTTCAAAAGGCATATTTCACCATGAGGTTCCACTGAGGCACATTGGACCCATATTCAGAGTTGTGGCTACATGGCCTACAATACCATTTGTTGCATCATTGATGTAGCACCCTATTTATAGCTTGAACCTAGGGCTAGAGACCACATGGATGTATGGTGTGAGAAAGAAGGGAACCTTAGATGATGCCCTACCATAGGCGATGTCCAAGGCATGACTTATGGCAAGTTGGGCGGGTTACCTCTTTTTCAACAAGGGTAATATGTTGATTAGATGTGGTTTGTGATCATAAAACAAACATTTGTGCCCAAGATGAAATATGTGGCTTCCCTAAAGATCATTGATCAAAGGTCTTTCAGCATGGTCAGATGGTCCATATGCCTTGGATGTGCCTAGCCAAAGATAGTGTTGGATATTCTATGTGATGTGAAATCTCTAACCCTCATAGACACTTAGAATGTTTTCGTACATGAAAATATGTTTGAATGGCATGTTACATTTATGCTTGTATAGTAATTCATAACACTTAAAATAGTTACTCATGTCATAGTCTAACCTTGGTTTATTCTACCTTAGAAGTGTGTTAGTCCAAAGGTTAATTTATACCCTAGTGAACCAAATCAAGCAAATTCATCCATTTCATAACATTTTTCCTAGCCATATTTCATCCTACTAGCCAGTTCATCCATTCCCTTCACTTTCCCCATTGTAAATGATCTATCATCAATAACAACCTAAGGCCTCATAACTATTCCTTTGTATGGATGCCTTAATTAAAGCTACAAGATTCTAGTACTCTAAGGTTGATGGTGATAAATGTAAACACAAAAGGAAAACTATGGGAGATACTCTCATTGCAAAAAGGCAAGTTAACTTGTCCCAAGTTATCAAAGCCAAATCTAAAGCAAAAATGACTAAGCCAATGAAAAGGTTGTGAAATGCAAATAAATGAAATATCAAAGAAAGAAAGAAAAAGGATCACTAAAAACAGGCACAAGGATGGATGGCCCATAACAACACTTCTTTCAAAGGAACACATGTGGAAGAAACATATTAAACCCTAACTCTTAAAAGTTAAGGGTAGACCCATCACACTCAATTGCTATGATAGTTAATTTGCAAAGACCCCTTTCTTTCCCCAAGTTCATATCCACTTTATTTACCCTCACTCACTTTAGGAATCTAAGTTATGAAACTTAATTTAGGGGGCTGACATGTATTAAGGATTTTAATAGAGTCGCACCAATGTGTTATCACCAACTTTGTAGTTTCCTATGTGAGGTGGATCCAAGATGGTAGAGGCACAGGCAACTAAGGAGGTGGAACCAAGACTGCCTAGACTCCCAAATGGATGGTTGTCACGCCAATCAAGGCAGTCTTCGCTTTATGTTATCTAAGTCCAATACAACAAAGGGGGAGACCCAGATCTACTCCTGATAGGAGAGATCAGACCTAGACACCAGATTAGATCAAGTAGGCTTGAGGTACATAAGGTGTAAGGTGATTGAAGACCCTAGATCTATGGGAGATGTTACCAGGTGTGCCAAGACTTTGGATTAGGGTTTTGAAAGTGTTACGTTCAATCCAAAGTGGAACCAAGGTAACTTATGGGGTGGATACAAGATCCGAGGTTGAGATACTAGCAACTGATGAAGATAACCACTGCCTTGGGAAATGTAACCAATGCAGGGTGAGTAAGGACAGAGCTGGGACTATCTAGTACCAAAGGGATAGACTCAATGAAAGATGTGACAATGTCAAAGTACCCAAGTCATCAAATAAAAGTCAACTTTCAAGGAAAAGAGGTCAAAAGAGGGCTAGCGCTAGGCTTGGAGATCAGTTCTTGTTGGGCCTTGGGCAATGGAGTTAGTATCTGCACAGCGTTGGAGTGAAACCACTTGGTATATGCCCTGATCTATGGACCCAGAAAAGTGTTTGGCTCGAAAAATTCAGTTTGCAAGGGGAAACCAACAGAAGGAGGGCTAGTGCTAGGGTTTGGAGGGACAGATCCTCAAATCTAGGACAGTCTGGGAGGCATCAGCTCAGTGTTGGAGGAGAAATGGGATGTAGATGACCTAATCTACAAACCCAAGTTGGAAAAATGCAGAAAAAATCAGATCCAAAAAAGTCAGAAAATGACTGGGAGTGTTAGGGTGCTAAAAGTCGATTTCTCAGATCTAGGGCCACTTGGCAGCAACTAGCTCAGCGTTGGAGGTGTTTTGGAATGAGGAGGACCCGATCTACGAACCCAAGTGATTATTTTCCGGATAAAGTCAGATTTGGAAAAGTCAAAATTTTAGTGGGGGCGCTGGGGTTTAAACAGTGAGTTTTTTAGATCTAGGGCAAACCAACCACTTTTTGGACGACTTTGAGGATGAATTGGTGAGGGGGATGCCCGATCTACAAAACCCAGTAGTGGTTTGTCCGAAAATCGAACAGTTCCCTGATTAAGTATTTTTGGATTTTTAAAATATTTTGGAGTTTTCAGTAAATTGAAGAAAAGCAGGTACATGGATTGAGATCATGGAAGAAAAGAACAAACATGTAGATCTTACTTGGAAAGCCTTGTAGATGCTTTGATGATGATGATCCCTGCCATCCCGATCAATTTGAGAAGCTTGAAGCAAGTTCTATGTCCAGTGTTTGCCCGAAGAAGTCAATGCGCCCTATCTCCTGCACAACAAACGTCAACCATATCAGATTTGTTGTGACATGAGAAAGAAGCTATATACTGCAAAAAAAATAGCAAGAAGAAATCATAGGTCACCACAACACTAATGAAAACTCCCTGATAAAAAACGAAGACTATCCAAGCAAGTTGAGGCCCCCCTGCAAAAACGCCCAAGCTGAAGTCGTTCTCATGTAGACAAGACAATGATCCCCCAAAAAATATAAATCTCATAACAATTTCTCGAATGCTAGGAAGCAAAAGACTTTCCAATCACCATCTAAGAACATCAGATGCAAAGGAGATCCAAGAAAATATCCACAAGAGAAGTTTTCTATTATACAGATCCAAGAGTCAAAGACCTTTTACAAATGAGAAGGTCTCTCCTTTAAATAGAAATGAGAGAACCAAAATCCTAACCACTTTCAAAACGAGTGGCTAAGATTAAAAGATATAAATGTTCTAATCAATGGTTGAGATAAGCTCAACATACAATGCATGGATCAATATAACCATAAAGTACCAAAGTGGACTAGATCACCAATAAAGAGGGTACCCCACTCAACAAGAAATAAATGAAACACGTGGTGGGTCCATGGAGTGTTAACTAACTCCCTCTAGGTGCCCCATGGCACAATAAAATAAAATAATATTTTATATTTTTGACTTTGTGCCTCCTTGAGGAAATCGTGAGCCTCCCAAAAGATCCAGAAAATAATATAAAAATGCCCAAAAAAATAGGTGTGGGCCCAATCGGGTGCTGCAACTGCTGGAGAAGGTGTGGAGGACATCACTCTCATCATCATGACTCATCCCATGTCATTTCCTTGCCTCAGTAGCTCAAATCGATTTCTTCAATAGCGATTTAATCATTTTTTAATTTACCTCGGGAAATGTGAACCTGCCAAAACAGCCTCATAGGATGCCTACGTTGTCCAACTGAGCCTACCAGGCTCTCTGGGATGGGAGTACTATGGTACAATCAAGTGGCTGCACCCCCTATGCCCCATACAGCGCCCTAAGAGATCCAATGAAAACATCTCCCTGCTCAGACACCTCATCCTGTGAAGCCAAACTGCATCAGAAAGACAAAATGAGCCTGACCATTTCTGCAAGTGCCCGGAACTGAAAATAAGCTATCTCATTGGACTCAGAGAGTCCAAATCTAGGGTGTCTTATCCACTAATTTTGCACTTAGTTGGGTTACCTGAGGAGCCACCGGTTGACAGACATGTTTAATGTCTGATTCCGATGTATCAGTTGATCTGTCTTCATGTCTGGCCAATATTGGCTAGCCAATTTTTTATTTGAATAATTTTGACCATGGCCCCGCGTGGTTTGTAATAAAATGTGCTAGTAGGGTATTTTTGAGTGGTTCGGTCTCCTAAGACGTAGAATCTCAAATAAGATATTCCAAGGAGTTTTTTGCCCCTGACAATTATGCTTTGCCTTCAGCCGAGTATAATTGACGAGGTTTTCTCCCGCTTCCTACAAAGCTAGAATGCCTGATGTTGAATTCTGGGCCTTGGGCGGTTATTAGAGCCCAACTGAGTGTTATAAACCTACTAGACATTGTTTAGGTAGATCATGGTCATGTCCTAAGTCATCTGGACATATAAAAAAAATTCGAAAAAATCTTTTTAGAACAAGGAAAAAATTAATTTTTAAATTTTTAATTTTTTAATTACTTTTCCTAAGTTTCTTGGGTTAATTTTTCCATAAATTATATGGAAAAAACCTGTTTGTAATAAATCGATCATCCGGACTCCGAATTCAATGATTGAAGGCTCTAACCTTAAGCCAAAAATCATTCTTGATCGGCCAACCAGTCAAAACCAACTTTCGGATCATCAATCAGACACATAATGCATTTTTTCTCAAAAAAGTCAGTTTTGAGGAAAAAAAATGATTTTTTATTAAAAAATGAATATTTTGGAGAAAATTAAAACTCTCCAAATTAATCCAAATTCAGCGAAATAAAAGGCTAAATGACATCTCATCGAGCACTTATGATGTTTGGAGTTGTCATAACTCAGCTTCAGTCAGTATTAAGTGAGCAATTAATTAATTATCAGTTAGTCGCTTTGTCATCTCCAGCTAAAGAATGACATGGAGAGCACTCATTGGTCCAGTGATTTGATCAAGGTGAAGACTGAGGCTTACACCATCAGTGGGCTTCCCAAACCTAGCACAGGCTCCTGCCAAACCTAAAAGGTTGTTTACCTACATCACCAGACGTCTCCTTCACAGCTCACGCCCCTCTCTCTCCTGAGGGTGCCTTCCACACGTGTGGGTTCATTTATGGCTTGATTTGGTTGTTCAGGGTTGGAGTGGAGGCGCCTTGCCTAGGTGGAGGCCTCCCCTCACTCCCAACTCTCCGTCTTAGGTTTGGTTTCTCTGTTTGGTGGCCAGGCCGGTTAGGTTAGGAGGTTTGGTTTTAGGGTTTTAGCACTCTCTCATTGTATAAATAAAGGCTCCTTCAGCTCTATTTGGATGGACTTTTGTAGCAGAGTTACTCTAAGAAAATTGTATCAAGCATTTGCTTTAATTTGTTAATAAAAATCAGACTTTGGAGGTCCATGAGTTCTTAGATGTGGTAGTTCTTTGCAATTGGTTGAGGTGATATTGTCTCTAACCCCTATTTCCTTAATGCTTATGTGAGATCAGATTGTTTATTTGTTAGCTCAAGAGGGCCATTGTTGGCACAGTAGAATAATCATTTGTAGTTCAACTTGATTTTTTATGCGAAGTATATTAGTAATTTTGATGGACATGAGTAATCAGTATATACGTAATGTTGATCATAATTCAATTTTCTTAGCATACTAGCATATATTTTGATCTCACGTTTTGTGTTAAGTTGTAGTGTGTTTTCAGGCTTCACAGGTTGAAAAAGGGTGTGAGCTCAGCTGCTTCTATCCCAGGCTTCAAGCAACCTTTTTTATCTAACACTTTCATTGCAGGACCTACAGAGATCTTCTTCTTCAAAATACAAAAAGAAAGCTGGGAGTCTAACTCTCTCTCTTAGGTTCCATCCATAAATTTAAATACTTTCTTGGTTACCAAACTTCCTTCCTCTAGTTCTCCCTTTGCTCCTTGACTTCTTTTGTTTCCTTGCTTACTAGCCCCTTTTCTCCTAGACTTGTTTGCCTTTTCTCACTTTTTCTTCATCGCTGCCCCGTTTTTTCTTTCTTTTACCATCCCTCTTCTTCATTTTGGACAGCCCTAGTGTGCCCTAGTCTTCCTTCCCTTTTTGCCTCTTTTTGCCCTAGTTTTTGGGCCTTCTTCAACCTTGTTATTAGTTTTTTCTTCGACTTTTTGTTCGCTGCCCTGTTTTGTATTTTTTATGACAGCCATTTGTTTTCTCTTTCGCTGCCCCGTTTTCTTCAATTTTTGTCCTCCTTTAACTTCATAGTTGGCTATCCTATCCCTCCCTTTCTTTGATTTTGACCTTCTCTTTGTTTTCTTGCCTTCTTTTCCTCATCTTCTTTTGTTTCAAACCTCTTTTCCTTTGCTCTTTTGGCTCTCATTCAAACTTCTTCTCTTTTCCCTTTTCACAGGTTTCAAAAAGATCTTCAAGTAAAAGTAAAAGCACTCTCCTTTTTACACAAGTCTTAATATTAGTAGAGTTGTTTTCTTTCATTTGAAAAGTCCTTTTAAGGATTAAAATCCTTAAGGCACATTGTATAAATTTTAATAAAGATTTGTGTTTGAGTGGGGTTTTTAAGTCCCCACTCTCATCCTCCCCCATTTGGGGAGGCTTGTGTTGTGTTTACTTGTGTATGCTTAGGTAAGATTTGCTTGTCTTCATCATTATTTGCATCTTATTCTTAGAATAATTGTTAATCCATCACATCTAATTCATTAATTAAGTTGATTATTCTATTTTAAATTGTTTATCTTTCTAAGTAAATCAACTGCTTAAATCTCTTGAATCACACCATAAGGTGGATCAAGAGTACTCTCTGTCGGAGAGTTTAATAACTCATCCTAGCTTCTTGTTCACATTTGTTTAATCAATTAACTCTTAAGTAAGACTCTTGAACTTGCAGAAACACAAGTCAAGAGCACTCCCTATCGGTGAGCATCTTAGTATTTGCATCATCCTTGCATTAGTCTCATCTAGATTAGATAAGACTTTTGAACTTTCGTCATAAGACAAGGTCAAGAGTGCTCTTTGTCGAAGAGTCTAATTAATTAACTTAATAAAATCTTCAACACACACACCCCTTTAATTAATTAACTCCCTTCCCTCCTTGCCGGAGTATGCTCTGACCGATCTCTGATTGGAATACCCAGAAACGGCACTGGATCTTTAAACCCCACAAGAGTAACTTAATTAAAACTTTTCCCCCATAACCAACGCACCGACGTTGTTTCGTTTAAATACCGAGGCATGTGGGCAAATTCCAAGTGTGGGCGTCGGGCTACCCAATCTGGGCACAGGTAATTAAGTTATTGAACACTTACCTGTGATCCCAGACAGGTCCATCATGTCTTCGAACGAAGCCACTGAAGGTATTTCCGGTTAGGACATCTAGCTACCGTAAGCAAGACCACTATTAAAAACTCTTAAAATCTACCAAGAGCACTTGCAAAACCTAATACTCACTAGCTTAATTCCTAGATTTTATTTCACGCATTTATTTGACTCCATAAGGCACTGGTTCTTTGTTATATTTGATTAATTTTTTATCTAGATCAACTGTCTATGATCCATTTCAATTGATTATATTTGAATGCTTAAGTTATAAGTCTGGAATCTTTGCTTATCTATGTGATCTCTTGTCAGCAACGTGGATTGCTTTGATTAATCATCATCTCTTTATTATTAATCATTTCAAATCACAATAACTCCTAAACAACACCCACCCGCATCTAAAACATCCAAAACTTAACTTAAACATTGAGCCATAGAAAACTCTTTGTTAGGGACTACCCCCATTGGCTTCGTGAGGAGTTAGCCTAAACGGAGGAGCTAGGAGTAGGTGACAGTACCTAGCTCTGTGCTTGCCCCCAAGGTCACACCTCTCCCACTTTCTCAAGTGAGGATACAGCTTTCAATTGATTTCTGCTGCTGGTGTGCAATCGACGGACAACATCTTTTGGCGCCGTTGCCGGGGACAAATCTTTTTGTTCCTGGACGACCTTTGTTTCTTTTAGTTTTTACCTTTTTCCCTTTTTTTGGTAGATTTTTAGTCCAATCACTCTCCGAAATTAGACTTAAGTCCACCTGGCGACTCCACTATCAGTTAACACCTCAAGGTATTCCACTGGAAGAAACTCTGTAGGTTTGTTCGATTTCATCCTTAACCCCGAAAAGGTCTATAAGAGGAGATTAAACAAACTATCTTCTCGCAGGATCCTTGCAGAACTTGGATCTGAGTCTGTTTCAAACATCCACCTTTTATTTCCTGAAAACACTAATACCTCTGTCTCCGACATAATGGGCGAGTATTTTACTCAGCTTGACTTTTCTCAGATAGCAGGTTAACCCCACCGTCTTCCAGACAAAGCTGTCGAGAAGCTCCCAATGTATACAAGCACTGATGCCACTACCTCCGCCATGCACCTCAAGAACTTTTCCAGGTGTATCAACGCTTATGTCAATGATCCGGTCAGCTAACATGATGACGTATATATGAAGTTATTTGCTCTATCTTTGGATGGAAAGGCCGGCGACTGGTATAAAAATTTACCAGACAATGCTTTTGATAGTCTAGCAGCTTTCAAAACCTCTTTCACCAACAAGTTCGATGAAAAGAAAGAACCTCGGCATCAACTTGCGTCTTTGACCAACATAAAAAAGGACACGGAAACAATGGACGAGTTCAATACTAGGTTCACAGAATTATCAAAATCCATCCCTACTGATTATGCCCCAACTGCACCAACCATTCTGGTCTATTACATTGAGGCACTTAGTGGCAAAATGCAATACCAAATCAGAGACAAGGAGCCTGCTAACTTGCTCCAGGCTCAGGAGATGGCAATCAAAATTGATCTGAACATGCAGTCATCTGGTGAATCTAACCTCCACGGTTATTCAAGGTCTTCAACTCCGTTGAAAATTAATGAACCAAAAGACAAGGATCCTTTATCAGCTATGAAGGATGCCTATGAAAAACAAATGATGGAGATGAAGAAAAATATGGAGGAGGCAAGACAGAAACACTTAGCGCAGTTGAAGGAGATTCAAAATAGGGTGATAACGATGGAAAGAACTCAAACTCAGTCTGCTCCTAGAACCTTTCTTGCCAAGCCAACTTGGCAAAGAAAGCCTCCCAACCATGAGCAAAGGCCTCTCCATCGGCTAGAGGCCGCTAACATGGTTGAGCAGTATAAACCATTTTGCAGGGCATGTGAAGACCTTCATGAAGAATCTTCTTGTTATTATGCATGCTATGTTCAGGAGCATGGTTTTCCAGAGGGTTGTGGTCCTAAAGCATCATCAAGCGAGCCTGAGTACATAAACTGTGTAGATGACATGCATGATATTTCCGGAGAAAGTTGGAGAGAGACAAAACAATATTCAAGAGAGCCTGAATACATTAACACAGTTGGACAGCTCCATCCTTTCACCACAGAAACCCGGGGTCAAGTCGAAGATTATAGTCAGCAATTGGATGATCTCACTAAAAACTTTAGCACTAATCCTACTAATGAGCATAATGATGATAGTTTGGAAGGTTTACTACCTTGTGACCTTTTTTCTGAAGAAAACGACTATGATCATGAGGAGGGATATAGAATCAAATGTGTTACAAGTGAGGAAGAATCCCTTACATCTGAGATGGATGATAACTTTGAGACTTTAAAACCAATCTTAGAAGTTTCATGTGATGAGATTCCTCTATGCACTCCATCGGATGACAAATATTTGGAAAGTTGGGTCCCCTGTGATATCTTTGAAACCCAGCTTTTTGAAGAAGATTGTTTGGAGCAAAATGAGAAGTGTAGCCAGGGATTTGATACCAGTGATGAGGCATCCCTCATATCCGACATAGATGGCGATGATGACTATTGGACTTTTATTGAAAATCCAACCTATGATACTTTTGAAAATATTTTTGAGAAACTCATCTATGATGTGTCCAGCGAGGGGAGTTGTTATTCTGAGGCATATGAAAGTTGTAAAGAAGAGCAGTCGAAGTTTTTCTATGATCAGTCAGAATTATATCTGAGTATCTGTAATAAGGACTTGGAGAAGCAGTGTAGTGAAGAATCAGATGGGATACAACCTGTTGAAGTTCTTTCTCAACCATCGTCTTCGCATATAGATGTTCCTTATGTTTTGGAGCAGCTTGGGGCTTATACAATGAGTTATTATTTGATAAGCCTTGATGATCAGCATGATGGAGTAGTCGCCTGCGGCATCATCTCAATTTGTATATCAACGCTATCTAGTCATGGATAGAAGCAGCATGCACGACCACCTACCCGTTTGGGAAGAAGTTTGACGACATTATTCATGCCTATGATTCCCCAACCAACCCGCCCATTCTGGATCATCACGCAGGTTTGCATTTTCTGAAAATTGTGTCCTTACTTTGGCTGGTAACCAAAGACAAGGCAAAACTTTTTTATATTAATAAAATGCTTAGGTGGCTACATTGGATTTATGATTACGCCTAACCTTTTGTGTATCATGCTTAGAGTAGGAAAATAGGCTCCTTAAAGCGAGCATTTACTTTAGCATTTTCTTTATGTACTTAGAAATAAATAAAATTTTCAGTGAAGTTTTTGCTTTGAATAAAGCAACTTTTGGATCATTGGCTCTTTTTCATAAAACTTGTGCTACTGAGGTTTTTCTTGTCAAGTTGAGATGTTTTACAGGATGTAGAAACCAGAGATTTCGGTGTTCTCGTATGCTCTCCTTGCATAAGAGATTAGATCAAGCACACATCCCACAGTTGGAGCCAGATGTTATCCACTAATTTTGCACTTAGTTGGGTTACCTGAGGAGCCGCCTGTTGATAGACATGTTCAATGTTTGATTCCAGTGTATCAGTTGATCTGTCTTCATGTCTAGCCAATATTGGCTAGCCAGTTTTTTATTTGAATAATTTTGACCATGGCCCCGCGGGGTTTGTAATAAAATGTGCTAGTAGGGTATTTTTGAGTGGTTCGGTCTCCTGAGATGTAGAATTTCAAATAAGGTATTCCAGGGAGTTTTTTGCCCCTGACAATTATGCTTTGCCTTCAGCCGAATATAATTGACGAGGTTTTCTCCCGCTTCCTCCAAAGCTGGAATGCCTGATGTTGAATTCTGGGCCTTGGGAGGTTATTAGAGCCCAACTGAGTGTTATAAACCTACTAGACATTGTTTAGGTAGATCATGGTCATGTCCTAAGTCATCTGGACATATAAAAAAAAATCAAAAAAATCTTTTTTCGAACGAGGAAAAAACTATTTTTTAAATTTTTTATTTTTTAATTACTTTTCCTAAGTTTTTTGGGTTAATTTTTCCATAAATTAAATGGAAAAAACCCGTTTGTAATAAATCGGTCATCCAGACTCCGAATTTAGTGATTGAAGGCCCTAACCTTAAGCCAAAAATCATTCTTAATCGGCCAGCCAGTTAGAACCAACTTTCGGATCATCAATCGGACACATAATGCCTTTTTTCTCAAAAAAGTCAGTTTTGAGGAAAAAAAATAATTTTTATTAAAAAATGATTATTTTGGAGAAAATTAAAACTCTTCAAATTAATCCAAATTCAGTGAAATAAAAGGCTAAATGACATCTCATCGAGCACTTATGATGTTTGGAGTTGTCATAACTCAGCTTCAGTCAACATTAACTGAGCAATTAATTTATTATCAGTTAGCCGCTTTGTCATCTCCAGCTAAAGAATGACATGGAGAGCACTCATTGGTCCGGTGATTTGATCGAGGTGAAGACTGAGGCTTACACCATCAGTGGGCTTCCCAAATCTAGCACAGGCTCCTGCCAAACCTAAAAGGTTGTTTACCTACATCACCAGACGTCTCCTTCACAGCTCACGCCCCTCTCTCTCCTGAGGGCGCCTTCCACACGTGTGGGTTCATTTATGGCTTGATTTGGTTGTTCAAGGTTGGAGTGGGGGCGCCTTGCCTAGGTGGAGGCCTCCCCTCACTCCCATCTCTCCGTCTTAGGTTTGGTTTCTCTGTTTGGTGGCCAGGCCGGTTAGGTTAGGAGGTTTGGTTTTAGGGTTTTAGCACTCTCTCATTGTATAAATAGAGGCTCTTTCAGCTCTATTTGGACGGACTTTTGTAGCAGAGTTACTCTGAGAAAATTGTATCAAGCATTTGCTTTAATTTGTTAATAAAGATCAAACTTTGGAGGTCCATGAGCTCTTGGATGTGGTAGTTCTTTGCAATTGGTTGAGGTGATATTGTCTCTAACCCCTATTTTCTTAATGCTTATGTGAGATCAAATTGTTTATTTGTTAGCTCAAGAGGGCCAGTGTTGGCACAGTAGAATAATCATTTGTAGTTCAACTTGATTGTTTATGCGAAGTAGATTAGTAATTTTGATGGACATGAATAATCAGTATATACGTAATGTTGATCATAATTCAATTTTCTTAGCATACTAGCATATATTTTGATCTTACGTGTTGTGTTAAGTTGTAGTGTGTTTTCAGGCTTCACAGGTTGAAGAAGGGTGTGAGCTCAGCTGCTTCTATCCTAGGCTTCAAGCAACCTTTTTGATCTAACACTTTCATTGCAGGACCTACAGAGATCTTCTTCTTCAAAATACAAAAAGAAAGCTGGAAATCTCACTCTCTCTCTTGGGTTCCATCCATAAATTTAAATACTTTCTTGGTTACCGAACTTCCTTTCTCTAGTTCTCCCTTTGCTCTTTGACTTCTTTTGTTCCCTTGCTTGCTAGCCCCTTTCCTCCTTGACATGTTTGCCTTTTCTCACTTTTTCTTCATCCCTGCCCCGTTTTTTTTTTTTTTTACCATCCATTTTCTTCATTTTGGACAGCCCTGTTGTGCCCTAGTCTTCCTTCCCTTTTTGCCTCTTTTTGCCCTAGTATTTGGGCCTTCTTCAACCTTGTTATTGGCATTTTCTTCCACTTTTTGTTCGTTGCCTTGTTTTGTATTTTTTGACAGCCATTTGTTTTCTCTTTTGGTGCCCCTTTTTCTTCAATTTTTGTCTTCCTTTAGCTTCATAGTCAGCTACCCTATCCCTCAATTTCTTTGATTTTGACCTTCTCTTTGTTTTCTTGCATTTTTTTCCTCATCTTCTTTTGTTTCAACCCTCTTTTCCTTTGCTTTTTTGGCTCTTATTCAAACTTCTTCTCTTTTCCCTTTTCACAGGTTTCAGAAAGATCTTCAAGTAAAAGTAAAAGCACTCTTCTTTTTACACAAGTCCTAATATTAGTAGAGTTGTTTGCTTTCATTTGAAAAGTCCTTTCAAGGATTAAAATCCTTAAGGCACATTGTATAAATTTTAATAAAGATCTTGTGTTTGAGTGGGGTTTTTAAGTCTCCACTCTCATCCTCCCCCATTTGGGTAGGCTTGTGTTGTGTTTACTTGTGTATGCTTAGGTTAGATTTGCTTGTTTTCATCATTATTTGCATCTTATTCTTAGAATAATTGTTAACCCATCACATCTAATTCATTAATTAAGTTGATTATTCTATTTTAAATTGTTTATCTTTCTAAGTAAATCAACTACTTAAATCTTTTGAATCACACCATAAGGTGGATCAAGAGTACTCTCTGTTGGAGAGTTTAATAACTCATTTTAGCTTCTTGTTCACATTTGTTTAATCAATTAACTCTTAAGTAAGACTCTTGAACTTGCAGAAATACAAGTCAAGAGCACTCTCTATCGGGGAGCATCTTAGTATTTGCATCATCCTTGCATTAGTCTCATCTAGATTAGATAAGACTCTTGAACCTTCGTCATAAGACAAGGTCAAGAGCGCTCTCTATCGGAGAGTCTAATTAATTAACTTAATAAAATCTTCAACACACACACCCCTGTAATTAATTAACTCCCTTCCCTCCTTGCCGGAGTATGCTCTGATCGGAATACCCAGAAACGGCACTGGATCTTTAAACCCCACAAGAGTAACTTAATTAAAACTTTTCCCCCATAACCAACGCACTGACGTTGTTTCGTTTAAATACCGAGGCATGTGGGCAAATTCCAAGTGTGGGCGTCGGGCTACCAAATCTGAGCACAGGTAGTTAAGTTATTGAACACTTACCTGTGATCCCAGACAGGTCCGTCATGTCTTCGAACGGAGACACTGAAGGTATTTCCGGTTAGGACATCCAGCTACCATAAGCAAGACCACTATTAAAAACTCTTAAAATCTACCAAGAGCACTTGCAAAACCTAATACTCACTAGCTTAATTCCTAGATTTTATTTCACGCATTTATTTGACTCCATAAGGCACTGGTCCTTTGTTATATTTGATTAATTTTCTATCTTGATCAACTGTCTATGGTCCATTTCAATTGATTATATTTAAATGCTTAAGTTATAAGTCTGGAATCTTTGCTTATCTGTGTGATCTCTTATTAGCAACATGGATTGCTTTGATTAATGATCATCCCCTTAATATTAATCATTTTAAATCACAATAACTCCTAAACAACACCCATACGCATCCAAAACATCCAAAACTTAACTTAAACATTGAGCCATAGAAAACTCTTTGTTAGGGACTACCCCCCTTAGCTTCGTTAGGAGTTAGCCTAAACGGAGGAGCTAGGAGTAGGTGACAGTACCTAGCTTTGTGCTTGCCCCCAAGGTCACACCTCTCCCACTTTCTCAATTGAGGAGTCAGCTTTCAATTGATTTCTGTTGCTGGTGTGCAATCGACGGACAACATCTTTTGGCGCCGTTGCCGGGGACAAATCTTTTTGTTCCTGGACGACCTTTGTTTCTTTTAGTTTTTACCTTTTTCCCTTTTTTTGGTAGATTTTTAGTCCAATCACTCTTCGAAATTAGACTTAAGTCCACCTGGCGACTCCACTGTCAATTAACACCTCAAGGTATTCTACTAAAAGAAACTATGTAGATTTGTTCAATTTCATCCCTGACCCCGAAAAGGTCTATAGGAGGAGATTAAACAAACTATCTTCTCGCACGATCCTTGCAGAACTTGGATCTGAGTCTGTTTCAGACATCCACCTTTTATTTCCTGAAAACACTAATACCTCTGTCTCTGACATAATGGGCGAGTATTTTACTCAGCTTGACTTTTCTCAGATAGTAGGTCAACCCCACCGTCTTCCAGACAAAGCTGTCGAGAAGCTCCCGATGTATACAGGCACTAATGCCACTACCTCCACCATGCACCTCAGGAACGTTTCTAGGTGTATCAACGCTTATGTCAATGATCCGATCAGCCAACATAATGACGTATATATGAAGTTATTTGCTCTATCTTTGGATGGAAAGGCCGGGGACTGGTATAACAATTTACCAAACAATGCTTTTGATAGTCTAGCAGCTTTCAAAACCTCTTTCACCAACAAGTTCGGTGAAAAGAAAGAACCTCGGCATCAACTTGCGTCCTGGACCAACATAAAAAAGGACACGGAAACAATGGACGAGTTCAATACTAGGTTCACAGAATTATCAAAAGCCATCCCTACTGATTATGCCCAAACTTCACCAACCATTCTAGTCTATTACATTGAGGCACTTAGTAGCAAAATGCAATACCAAATCAGAAACAAGGAGCTTGCTAACTTACTCCAGGCTCAAGAGATGGCAATCAAAATTGATCTGAACATGCAGTCATCTGGTGATTCTAACCTCCACAGTTATTCAAGGTCTTCAACTCCGTTGAAAATTAATGAACCAAAAGACAAGGATCCTTTATCAGCTATGAAGGATTCCTATGAAAAGCAAATGATGGAGATGAAGAAAAATATGGAGGAGGCAGGACAGAAACACTTAGCGCAATTGAAGGAGATTCAAAATAGGGTGATAACGATGGAAAGAGCTCAAACTTAGTCCACTCCTAGAATTTTTCCTGCCAAGCCAACTTGATTTGCTAGTGAAGGGTGAAGGCTGAAATTGACAAGGCTAGGGCAAAGGATGACTACCAACTTAACATCATCACACTTTGGATATGGAAAGGAAATACTCACTACAACCACATGCCGAACAAACAACAACACAAGGAATGGCGGTGCCTCACAAATGGTTAAGTTGTTCAGAGAGTGCTTATTCAACTTAGGCATTATGTCTACATCAAGTTTGATCCAGGTTCATTAGGACCATCAATTTTATTTCCATGGCCTTTTTGGCCTATATGACCTTTTGGGGACTTCAGTAGTGCTTAAAAGCACAACTAACTGCAGCTTTCATCCAGGACATATTCAAATTTATAAGGTCAGCAATATTTGGATATAGCATATATTTAACCATTGCTTTTGGGACCTTTTCTTATACCCTTCACGGAGTATTTTAGCATTTCATTGCTCTTGCCCTTTGCTCGTATATGTTAAGAAACACATTTTAGAATTTACATTTTCCATGGGCGCATATATAAACATTTCCAATACAAGTAGTACACGAGCTTTCTGTTTTAGCCAACAACATCTCGAGTGACTAGGGGGAGTTCTTCATTGTGCCAAACATCGGGACAATGGAACAAAATGATTTAGGCATACAATCCAACTCACCAAAGGCAAGTTCTGTCACCAACTCAGAGTCGAGACACAATATAAACAAGGAGGTTTTTCCAACAAAGGTTCTAGCAGGGAAAGGTCCTCCATGCCACAAGTCAAGTAGTAAGTCAGGTTAAAACATAACTACAAGGTAATGGATGGGTGGAGACAGTGAAAAATGAAGCCAACACTAGCAAGCCAAAGAAATGGTAGGAATGACTACCTCTATTCTCCCTAAGGAGGGTAAAACCAATGAGTATAGATCAAGAACTTCCAAGTCTAAGTAGGGGCATCAATACATAATACAAATACATCCAAGTCCATATATTTATGACTACTAGATCGTGACACTAAATGCTAGTACATGTCACAAAAATGAGTATAAGAGCAATGATAACCATAACATAATATAATAAATGCCGAGTCATAACCATGCAAATAATCCATCTGAACCATCATCTGTCCAATGAGAAAACACTAATACCAATCTGGGCATCACTAACTGCTCTGCAAATGACTGAATGGCTACATCAGTCCTCGAATCTGAGTATCCTGACACTCAATCCTGACATGGGAGAGTATAATAGTCCACTAACAAAATAATGATCCGTCAAAACTGCTCATCTCAGCATTTCATATGTAAGAGATCCGGCTGAAAAATGTACTGTATCTGAAAATAGAATATGGTAGCCCGTCTACTATATATGTGATAACACAATGTTAAATTGGATGAGTATGTTAGTTTTTGTACCTAGGAATTTGTTCCCTAAGTGACTTTTTGCCTAAGTCACTTAGAAAAGGGAAAAAGGTGACTCTCACATTAAAAGCAACTTAATGAGACTTTATAAAGTTAAAGTCACTTTTTGATAAATTTAAGTGGGTGAGTAAATTTATTTAAGTGATTTAAATAAATGTGATTTTTACTCTCATTGAATCATAGCCATTGGATTGGATCTTTCTCCACCGTTGGATTAGATTCCCACTTAGGGTTTAGTCAAAAAGGGTCGAGGGAGGCAAAACACTTCACTTTTCATTTTTGAGAGGAGAAGAAGAGAGAAGGGCACGAATTCCAAAACAGAATTGGAAGAGATTTTCAGTGGGCACGAAAATCGAGGAGATAAATTGTTGGCAAGAGTTTCGAGGTGAAGGTACAGCACATTTATTGTAGGCACACATTTCGAGACAGTGAAGTACAGCCAGCATTTATTGTGCACAGAAATCGAGAAGGGTACGGCCTCATTTATTGTAGGCACGTTTTTCGAGGAGCTGTATGGTGCATTTATTGCGGGTTGTACAGTACGGTTTCTGCACGATTTTTTAGGACAGTTTGGGCACAAAATTCGAGGCCGTACAACAGCATTAATTGCTGTCCATACAGTACAGTTTCTGAGTAGTTTGGCACAGTTTTCGATGGCTGGAATTTGCTGATATTTTTGGCACATTTACCGAGGAGGTTTGCACAAAAATCGAGGCAGCAAAAGCTTGGAAACCGTGACAGTCTGCTAGTCAAATTTCTCGGTTGAGATAAGTTGGATTTTTTACTGTAAAAATTAATGTCTGATTTTTATCCTGAAGCATAATAAAAACTCTCTCTTTCTCTAACTGGTTTTCCCCATGGGGGTTTTTCCAGGGCTTGATTTTGGCCAAAAATTTCTGAGTCTATCATTTTATGGTGTGATTGTTAAATGTGTTTTTCAGCCTGTTAGTGTATTTTACTGTGTGTTTAATTGTTCAGTAAAATTTCTTAAGTAACCTACAACCAATGCAAAACTGGCTGTAAGTGAAAACCACGAAATGTTGACATAAACCAGCAAACAGTAAAACGCAGATTTTCTACATGGTATCAGAGCTTGGGGGCAGAAAACAGTGATAGTTTGCAGACACACAGAAATTTTCAGATCTCAGAAATTTTTAGTATTTTACCTTCTGTCAATGAGCAGCACCTTGTTGGGTTGGTGTAGAGATGGCTACAGGTCTTAGATTGGAGGATAGGCTGGATGGGACAGGAAATTTTGTGCCGTGGAAGGCCAGAATTTTACTGATACTAGAGGAGAATGAGTTATGGCCGGATGTAGTTAGGAACACTACAGCTGATCCGATTGTCATTCCCGCAGAAACAGATGCAGCAGCTCTATCAGCTTTCAACAAGCAGGACTGTAAAGCTAGGAGGATCATTCTAGATGCAATTAAAGACCACATAATCCCTCACATTTCAGGCAAGACTAGGGCACACTTGATGTGGTCAGCCTTGATCAGTTTGTATGAGAGTTCCAATGAGAACAGGAAGATGGTTCTCAAAGAGAAACTCAAAAGTATAAAGATGAATGGGGGTGAGGGAGTCACAGCATATCTTACCAGGATTTCTGCAGTTCGGGATGAACTTGCAGCGGTTGGGGAGGTGGTAGCCCCTACAGAGCTAGTACGCACAGCAGTGAATGGGGCTTCAAAGCCCTGGGGTGCATTTGTGTAAGCCATAGTGGGCAGAGAGAACCTACCTACCTGGGATAGACTTTGGGATGACTTTGTGCAGGAGGAGACTAGGAGAGGTCTTGTACAGGGCAGTACATCTCACAGTGGGGTTGATGACGAGAATGTGGCTTTGGCAGCTAAGGGCAAGAAGAAGAAGGGTCCCAAGAAGGCTGGGGCCAAGCAGCACCAGCAGCAGAGTGGGCAGAAGAAAGACTTGAGTAAAATCAAGTGTTATGCATGTCAGGCGTTTGGGCACTATGCTTCACAGTGTCCAAGCAAGAAGAAGAAGAAGGGACAGGGACAGCAGGCAGCAACCTCAGCAGAGGTTGATGAGTTTAGTGATGCATTTCAGAGGGAGTTTTCCCTCTATGCTGGACAGATGGAGAGAGAGTCTCTTTAGCGACCAGCACAGACATGGATATGGATTGTGAGCATTCATTGTTGGCAGGTCATCAGGGGAGTCCATCCACCTCTACTACTTGGTATATTGACAGCGGAGCCTCGAGCCACATGACTGGAGCTCGAGAGATGTTCTCGGAGCTATCTCAGATAGGTAGAGATGTGGAGGTTGTCCTTGGAGACAACACCGTTGTTAGAGCTGTTGGTCGGGGGACCATTACATTTCAGAGGGAGTCGATGAGTCTCATGACTCTGAGGGATGTGTTGTATGTCCCTGGGCTGAAGAAGAACCTTGTGTCAGTTTCCACCATTGAGGACAGGGGTCTTGGGGTGTGCTTTTCAGATGGGAGAGTGCAGGTATATCCCAGGGCTACAAGTATGTCTAGTGCCATGGACATTGGAGTCAGATGTGGAAAGCTGTACAAGCTCTTGTTTCAGCCACAGTGCGCTCTAGCACACAGCAGCAACAGTGAGCTATGTGAGCTTTGGCATCGAAGGATGGCCCACCTACATCACCCAGCTCTCAGATTGTTGAGGAGCATGGTTACAGGATTACCGGAGTTCAGCATTGAGCAGAGTGATGTGTGCAGGGGGTGTGCTTTGGGAAAGTACACCAAGACTGTTTTTCCGAGCAGTGACACGAGAGCTGCAGGGGTGCTAGATCTTATCCACTCTGACATATGCGGTCCTATGTCATCATTGTCTTTGACAGGTTTTGAGTACTACATTAGCTTCATTGATGACTACTCCAAGAAGACCTGGATCTACTTCTTGAGGAGCAAGAAGTCCTCACTTGTGTTGAGAGTCTTCCAAGGGTTCAAAGCCCTTGTGGAGAAGCAGACGGGGAGGAAGATCCGGATATTGAGATCGGACAATGGGGGTGAGTATACCTCCAAGGAGTTCGATGCATTCTGCAGACAGGAGGGCATTCAGAGACAGTTGACAGTTCCTTACACTCCTGAGCATAATGGAGTAGCAGAGAGAAAGAAAAGGTCGATTGTGGGGGCAGCCAGAGCGATGCTTCATGATCAGGGGTTACCTTTCTTTCTATGGGCAGAGGCATGTAGCACTGCAGTTTATCTGCAGAACAGGAGTCCTCACAGGGCAGTGGGGAGTAAGACTCCTGAGGAGATGTATTCAGGCAAGAAGCCTGAGGTGGGCCACTTTCGCATATTTGGCTCGTTGACTTACTCACACGTCCCTTTTGAGAAGAGGACGAAGTTTGATCCCACCGCAGAGAGAGGCATATTTGTGGGATATGACGAAACTTCGAAGGCTTATCGGTTTTACTTACCTAGCCTGAGGAAAGTTGTTGTCCAACGGGAAGTGAAGTTTGATGAGGAGAGAGCCTTCAGGTAGTCCAGGGAGTTAGAGCAGGGGAAGACACCAGCTCCCACACCTCAGTTGGTATAGGCTTCTTCGATGCAACTATCAGGTCCACAGGTTTCTGGAGTGACTGGATCACAGGGTACAGGCACAGCTTCTACAGGTTCAGTGATTCAGGTGGCTAGCACTTCAAGGACAGGTTCAAGGTTGAGTCCTCAGATCACAGGTTCATCAGGTACTGGTCCTCGGGGTGTTGGACCTTCAGGTACTGGGACTTCCTCAGATGAGGAGAGCCCAAGACCAGTTTGGGAGGAGCAGTCTTCAAGGAAGAGGAAGCCTAAGTGGCTTCAAGAGACCTTGAATGAGGCAGAGGCATTTGGTAGGCCCCAGGAGCAGATCAGAACAGTGGTGGAGCCAGACAGGTATGGTGTGGTGCCAGACAGGGATGGTATGGCCCTTGTTGCGAGTCTTCGTGACTCTGAGCCATCCACATTTGAGGAGGCTTCCCAGCACCAGGTATGGAGAGATGCCATGATGGAAGAGTACCATTCCATCATGAAGAATGATGCTTGGGAGATAGTGCCGAGACCTGAGGGGAAGTCAGTTGTGACTTCCAAGTGGCTTTACAAGATAAAGCATGCTGCGGATGGCAGTGTGGAGAAGTACAAGGCTCGGTTTGTGGCGCAGGGGTTCTCACAGGTTGAGGGAGTTGACTATGATGAGACATTTGCTCCAGTTGCTCGGTATTCTTCTATCAGGGCAGTTATATCTATAGCAGCAGAGATGGGTTGGAAGATCCACCAGATGGATGTGAAGACTACATTTCTCAATGGTCTTCTGCAGGAAAAGGTATATTTAGAGCAGCCACAGGGATTTGAGATCCATGGGAGAGATTCTCATGTGTGCAGGCTGAGGAAAGCCTTGTACGGACTGAAGCAAGCTCTTAGAGCTTGGTACTCCAGGATTGATACTTACTTGACATCGATGGGATTCCAGAAGAGTGAGGCTGATCCCAACCTATACTTCATTGTGGTTGGAGGAGATCCGCTCATTCTTCTACTATATATTGATGATCTATTTATCACAGGTGATGAGCGTCTCATTGCACATTGCAAGAGAGATCTAGCATCGAAGTACGAGATGACAGACATTGGACTGATGCATTACTATCTGGGAATGGAGGTTTGGCAGGAGCCTAGACATATTTTCCTTGGACAGGGGAAGTATGCAGTTGATATTCTGAAGAGATTTCGGATGGAGGACTGCAAGCCAATGTGTACACCTATGATCACCAACTGGAAGCAACTTCATGCTTCCGAGGGTAAGTTGGTGGATCCCACTTTATATCGTCAGCTCATTGGGTCATTGATGTATCTGGTCAATACCAAGCCAGACTTGTGTTTTGCGGTTAACACTCTTAGTCAGTTCATGGTTGAGCCTAGGAGTGTGCACTGGACTGCCGCAAAGCACATACTGAGATATCTTGCAGGTACGATGGATTATGGTCTGGACTACAGGGGTTCGGGTGGAGTCAGCTTGGTTGGGTTCACAGATTCAGACTGGGCAGGTTGTGTGAGGGATCGGAAGAGCACTTCCGGTTGTTGTTTTAGTTTGGGCTCGGCAGCAGTGTCGTGGTTCAATCGGAAACAGAAGTCCGTTGCACTGAGTTCTGCTGAGGCTGAGTATATGGCAGCCGGTCAGGCTACTTGTGAAGCATTGTGGCTTCGCAAGTTATTGGTAGATTTATTTGATCAGCAGCTTAGGCCTACGGTGATCTATTGTGACAATCAGAGTTGCATTCAGCTCTCTGAGAATCCAGTGTTTCATGACAGGTCGAAGCACATTGAGATCAGGTACCATTTCATCCGCGATTATGTTCAGAGAGGGGCAGTTGAGCTACAGTATATATCCACTGATGAGCAGGTAGCAAACATTCTGACGAAGTCTTTGGGGAGGGGGAAGTTTGTCTTCTTCAGAGATAAGTTGGGAGTGGTACAGAACACCTTCCTCGGTAAGAGGGAGTGTTAGTTTTTGTACCTAGGAATTTGATCCCTAAGTGACTTTTTGCCTAAGTCACTTAGAAAAGGGAAAAAGGTGACCCTCACATTAAAAGCTACTTAATGAGACTTTATAAAGTTAAAGTCACTTTTTGATAAATTTAAGTGGGTGAGTAAATTTATTTAAGTGATTTAAATAAATGTGATTTTACTCTCATTGAATCTTAGCCATTGGATTGGATCTTTCTCCACCGTTGGATTAGATTCCCACTTAGGGTTTAGTCAAAAAGGGTTGAGGGAGGCAAAACACTTCACTTTTCATTTTTGAGAGGAGAAGAAGAGAAGAGAGCTAAGAAGAAGAGAAAAGGGCACGAATTCCAAAACAGAACTGGAAGGGATTTGCAGTGGGCACGAAAATCGAGGAGATAAATTGTTGGCACGAGTTTCGAGGTGAAGGTATGGCACATTTATTGCAGGCACACATTTCGAGACAGTGAAGTACGGCCAGCATTTATTGTGCACAGAAATCGAGAAGGGTACGGCCTCATTTATTGTAGGCACGATTTTCGAGGAGCTGTACGATGCATTTATGCAGGCTGTACAGTACGGTTTTTGCACGATTTTTTAGGACAGTTTGGGCACAAAATTCGAGGCCGTACAACAGCATTAATTGCTGTCTGTACAGTACAGTTTCTGAGTAGTTTGGCACAGCTTTCAATGGCTGGAATTTGCTGATATTTTTGGCACATTTACCGAGGAGGTTTGCACAAAAATCGAGGCAGCGAAAGCTTGGAAACCCTGACAGTCTGCTAGTAAAATTTCTGGGTTGAGATAAGTTGGATTTTTTACTGTAAATATTAATGTCTAATTTTTATCCTGAAGCATAATAAAAACTCTCTCTCTCTAACTGGTTTTCCCCGTGGGGGTTTTTCCAGGGCTTGATTTTGGCCAAAAATCTCTGAGTCTATCATTTTATAGTGTGATTGTTAAATGTGTTTTTCATCCTGTTAGTGTATTTTACTGTTTGTTTAATTGTTCAGTAAAATTTCTTAAGTAACCTACAGCCAATGCAAAACCAGCTGTAAGTGAAAACCACGAAATGTTGACATAAACCAGCAAACAGTAAAACGCAGATTTTCTACAGAGTAAAGGTTAATTAAATCATTGAATTGTTAGAAAAGTGTAATTATAACTTAATTTCATGTATTATTGTCATATTTGGGAACATTTCCTAAGTTATATGTCGGTTAAACCTTTAGCACTAGGATATTTATTTATCTACACATGTTAAGACACCTAATGTGGTATATCGATGGCTATTAGGTGGAGCACTACACTTGGAGGCACTAGCACTTGATGTTTCTTAGCACTACATGAGGTCATTCTCCATTCTCTTGATGGAAGCACCTTCTATTGGCACATGGGAGCTTGGAGATGCTTCTAGACCCTTCTTCCATCCCATTTGGGCCATTAATAGATCACTTTTTCACCTTGGAGATGGATGTTGTGTTGATTTCATGGATCCTCCCTGCACGTGTAGCCTAGAGGACGTGTTTGTTTGGGTTTTGGGGAGAGTGCTCTAGGGGTTTGACTCCTCTAACACCCTTTCTACTACTTGGCATACAATTTGAGGAGAGCGCTCCCACTTTTGAGGCTATTTGTTGATGATTGGACCTTCTTTGAGGCTGATGTCCTTATTTGATGTTTTGTAGCACATGTGTGACCATTTTAGGGAGAGTGCTCTAGTGTTTAGGCCTTTATTATTGCATGTGGTCATCTCTTGGACCATTTGGAGTCGAGCGCTCCTCTCCTTGATGATGTATTGTACCATTTCTTCACTACTTGGCCTTGACTAGGTGGTGTGCCTCTCTCTTAGGGTTTAGTTTAGGGATTTGAAAGTTTATTTCATTTGTTTAATATTTTTTACCATAACTTGGAGATTCCAAATGATAGATCTAGGGTTTTGGTAAATCTAATATTATTTTATTGAGAAGGAAGTTGAGTTTTTCTCCTATATAAGAGAGCTCAGTCCTCATTGTGTCTTGTGGTTGAGTATTTGAGAATGAAGTTATCTTATCTTTGGCTCTTGTCTCTTGGAGATTTCTTTCATTGTGGTGTAGCTTGTGGATCTATTTTCTTGAGGTAACTTGTGAAATTCTCTTGCTTTGTAAGGGTAATTTATCTGGTCTAGTAAGAAGAGCAAAATTGCTCCATTGGATCAGAAGTAGTGAAGAATCCCTTTGCTTGTTTTGTGCTTTAGCTTTCCATTTTTCTTGTATTTGGCATCTTAGGAAGGGTAAAAGATTGAAGAAGGAAAATGCTAGGGTATGAGATAGACTTTTAATTAAAGGTGTATGCTTAGGTGACCCTTCCTTGAAAGGATTTTTGCAAGGAACCCAAAGACTTGGGGGTATTTATCATGTTCTTTTGCAAGTGTGACATCCAAGTAATTCAAATCAAGTCACAAGGAAAAGTGCTAGAAAGACTCCATTTACCCAAGGATTGAAGGCACCAATCCTAGACTCCATTTCTACAACCAAAAAACCATAAAAAGAACTTCATTTTCGTTTTGTTTAAAGGGTGAAAATCAAATCTAAAGAGTCTAAAAATATTTAAGCCTTTCACCCAAGTCAAGCCAAGGTATTTCTCTTGTTCTCTCATATTTTGGGCTTGATAAATCTAAGTTTTATTTTTGTTTTGTTTCATTTGTTTTACCGCAGAAAATAGAGATAAAAACAATCCTAGTTGATCTTAAAGTTCATATTTTGCTAAAGGTTTTGTGCTAGAATCTAAATAGATGACTAAAAATTATGGGTTACTAATCTGATTTTTATTGTTGGTTTTAGTGATCTAAATTGGCTAATTCTATATCTTACTAATTCTTGAAAATATTACAGCAAACAATCTTTATTTCTGGAAAGCTGCTAAGCAATCTAGCTTCCATAAATTTTAGTTTTAAGTGCTCTAATTTTCTGCAGTTAATTTCTGGGTTAAATAATAAAAAAATTCTACGTTTTCTTGCTCAATTTACTGTTATAAACAACTTGGAACAACAAGCTAATGATTCTGGAATACTTCCTAGTTTGCTGCTATATTTAGTAACA